>OX387607.1:16873276-17443276 GCA_947568835.1 Protonemura montana | reverse complement strand
CAACGCTGACGGGCAGCCACCCCGAATGAGGCGAGCGAGGCCGGGCTTGAATTTTTTGTAGGCCCGCACTATCACAGGCTACAATAAAAATATCAGGTTGAAAGATTTCACCGAGCCTTGCTCGAATGCCAGCCCGGGAACCGATGGGTTCTCTGGGGAAGCGGTACGTTTCGCCCCCGCATAAAAGCAGAGGGTTAGCGAGACCAGGCAAATGATTCTAATGCCATGCCGGCGGTGAGTGCGGAGGTGGAAAGAATTGTCCCGGCCAAACCCCTGTCGAAACTAGGTCAGGGCGGACGATAAGGTGCCGGTCTCGGCTTGGCACCCAACGCTGACGGGCACCCACCCCGAATGAGGCGAGCGAGGCCGGGCTTGAATTTTTTGTAGGCCCGCACTATCACAGGCTACAATAAAAATATCAGGTTGCTAGATTTCACCGAGCCTTGCTCGAATGCCAGCCCGGGAACCGATGGGTTCTCTGGGGTACCGGTACGTTTCGCCCCCGCATAAGAGCAATGGGTTAGCGAGACCAAGCAAACGATAGAGATACCATGCTTGAGGTGAGTGCGGAGGTGGAAAAAAATGTCCCGGCCAAACCCCTGTCGAAACTGGGTCAGGGCGGACGATAAGGTGCCGGTCTCGGCTTGGCACCCAACGCTGACGGGCACCCACCCCGAATGAGGCGAGCGAGGCCGGGCTTGAATTTTTTGTAGGCCCGCACTATGCCAGGCTACAATAAAAATATCAGGTTGCTAGATTTCACCGAGCCTTGCTCGAATGCCAGCCCGGAAACCTATGGGTTCGTGGGGGTACCGGTACGTTTCGCCCCCGCATAAGTGCAATGGGTTAGCGAGACCAAGCAAATGATTCTAGAGCCATGCTGGAGGTGAGTGCGGAGGTGGAAAAAAATGTCCCGGCCGAACCCCTGTCGAAACTGGGTCAGGGCGGACGTTAAGGTGCCGGTCTCGGCTTGGCACCCAACGCTGACGGGCACCCACCCCGAATGAGGCGAGCGAGGCCGGGCTTGAATTTTTTGTAGGCCCGCACTATCACAGGCTACAATAAAAATATCAGGTTGCAAGATTTCACCGAGCCTTGCTCGAATGCCAGCCCGGGAACCGATGGGTTCTCTGGGGTACCGGTACGTTTCGCCCCCGCATAAGTGCAATGGGTTAGCGAGACCAAGCAAACGATAGAGATACCATGCTTGAGGTGAGTGCGGAGGTGGAAAAAATTGTCCCGGCCAAACCCCTGTCGAAACTAGGTCAGGGCGGACGATAAGGTGCCGGTCTCGGCTTGGCACCCAACGCTGACGGGCACCCACCCCGAATGAGGCGAGCGAGGCCGGGCTTGAATTTTTTGTAGGCCCGCACTATCACAGGCTACAATAAAAATATCAGGTTGCAAGATTTCACCGAGCCTTGCTCGAATGCCAGCCCGGAAACCTATGGGTTCGTGGGGGTACCGGTACGTTTCGCCCCCGCATAAGTGCAATGGGTTAGCGAGACCAAGCAAACGATAGAGATACCATGCTTGAGGTGAGTGCGGAGGTGGAAAAAATTGTCCCGGCCAAACCCCTGTCGAAACTAGGTCAGGGCGGACGATAAGGTGCCGGTCTCGGCTTGGCACCCAACGCTGACGGGCACCCACCCCGAATGAGGCGAGCGAGGCCGGGCTTGAATTTTTTGTAGGCCCGCACTATCACAGGCTACAATAAAAATATCAGGTTGCAAGATTTCACCGAGCCTTGCTCGAATGCCAGCCCGGAAACCTATGGGTTCGTGGGGGTACCGGTACGTTTCGCCCCCGCATAAGTGCAATGGGTTAGCGAGACCAAGCAAACGATAGAGATACCATGCTTGAGGTGAGTGCGGAGGTGGAAAAAATTGTCCCGGCCAAACCCCTGTCGAAACTAGGTCAGGGCGGACGATAAGGTGCCGGTCTCGGCTTGGCACCCAACGCTGACGGGCACCCACCCCGAATGAGGCGAGCGAGGCCGGGCTTGAATTTTTTGTAGGCCCGCACTATGCCAGGCTACAATAAAAATATCAGGTTGCTAGATTTCACCGAGCCTTGCTCGAATGCCAGCCCGGGAACCGATGGGTTCTTGGGGGTAACGGTACCTTTCGCCCCCGCATAAAAGCAATGGGTGAGCGAGACCAGGCAAATGATTCTAAGGCCATGCTGGAGGTGAGTGCGGAGGTGGAAAAAAATGTCCCGGCCGAACCCCTGTCGAAACTGGGTCAGGGCGGACGTTAAGGTGCCGGTCTCGGCTTGGCACCCAACGCTGACGGGCACCCACCCCGAATGAGGCGAGCGAGGCCGGGCTTGAATTTTTTGTAGGGCCGCACTATGCCAGGCTACAATAAAAATATCAGGTTGCTAGATTTCACCGAGCCTTGCTCGAATGCCAGCCCGGGAACCGATGGGTTCTTGGGGGTAACGGTACCTTTCGCCCCCGCATAAAAGCAATGGGTGAGCGAGACCAGGCAAATGATTCTAAGGCCATGCTGGAGGTGAGTGCGGAGGTGGAAAAAAATGTCCCGGCCGAACCCCTGTCGAAACTGGGTCAGGGCGGACGATAAGGTGCCGGTCTCGGCTTGGCACCCAACGCTGACGGGCACCCACCCCGAATGAGGCGAGCGAGGCCGGGCTTGAATTTTTTGTAGGGCCGCACTATGCCAGGCTACAATAAAAATATCAGGTTGCTAGATTTCACCGAGCCTTGCTCGAATGCCAGCCCGGGAACCGATGGGTTCTTGGGGGTAACGGTACCTTTCGCCCCCGCATAAAAGCAATGGGTGAGCGAGACCAGGCAAATGATTCTAAGGCCATGCTGGAGGTGAGTGCGGAGGTGGAAAAAAATGTCCCGGCCGAACCCCTGTCGAAACTGGGTCAGGGCGGACGATAAGGTGCCGGTCTCGGCTTGGCACCCAACGCTGACGGGCACCCACCCCGAATGAGGCGAGCGAGGCCGGGCTTGAATTTTTTGTAGGCCCGCACTATGCCAGGCTACAATAAAAATATCAGGTTGCTAGATTTCACCCAGCCTTGCTCGAATGCCAGCCCCGAAACCTATGGGTTCTTGGGGGTAGCGGTACGTTTCGCCCCCGCATAAAAGCAATGGGTGAGCGAGACCAAGCAAATGATTCTAGAGCCATGCTGGAGGTGAGTGCGGAGGTAGAAAAAAATGTCCCGGCGAAACCCCTGTCAAAACTAGGTCAGGGCAGACAATAGACCGTGATTGAATTAAAATTTTTCTGAAAGTGCAACACAGAGAGGAGTTCGAAATGCCCGGCCGGAAAAGAGCGAAGTTTTCACCGGCAAATGTTAAGTTTTCACTTACGATCGGCCGGTGTATTATCCAGCCTCTCTCGGTGAACCCTCAAGATTTCTTCCAAGTGTTTTGACGATTTTGAAATTGTAAAAATTCTGAATAGAGTTGCAATGAAGCGAATTGAATGAAATTTTTACTGCTGCTAGTCCGTACATGGATGTAGTTGGAGAAAAAGTTTCGTTCGTTAAATATGAATAATGATTCTTAAAAAAAAAGATTAAAAAATTTTTTTTTTATAAAATTTTATATAAAAAAAAAAGTTAACATTAGATATGGATCGAAAAATTACAGAGTGTGCGGAACGTATCAACACAGAACGTATTAAAGTTTGAAATGAATCGCGATGCGAGGATTGAAGAAAAAAATTGAAAAGTGAAAAATATTTTGTACCCAGCCTAAAAGTGCTGAAACATCGAGGGGTTCGATTGAGATTGATAAGGGCACTAGCCGCAAGTAAACTGTACACACTGATAGTAAGAACGTTCACTAACTCTTAAAAACAAAAAAGTTATTAAATATTTAGTGATTTTTTTTTTCACCAAAAATTAACATGCGCTCTTATGGGACTACGAATATTTGCGTATTAGAAAATGAATTTGAAAAATTCATAACGTAGACAATTTTCAAAGGAGATAAATGAATTTTGCAGGGATGCTAGTTCGTACTGAGAGGTAGTTGTAAAAAAAGTTTCGTTTCTTAAATATGAAAAATGAATATTCAAAAAAAGATTGAAAAATTTTTTTCTATAAAATTTGATATAAAAAAAAAAGTTAACATTAGATATGGATCGAAAAATTACAGAGTGTGCGGAACGTATGAATACAGAACGTATTAAAGTTTGAAGTGAATCGCGATGCGAGGATTGAAGAAAAAAATTAAAAAGTAAAAAAATTTTGTACCAAGCCTAAAAGTGCGCAAACGTTGATGGGTTGATCGAGAGTAATAAAATAGAGTAGCAGCAAGTGTGCTGTACACGCTGATAATAAGAACGTCTCCTAACTATGAAAGACAAAAAAGTTATAGCGTTTTTAGTTTCCGAAATTTAACCCAGGAAGCATGGGGGAATCTCGATTGAATTAGAAATGTGATTCGATTGGCGGTCTCCGATCGAAATAAGAAAAAGCAAAGACATGTTTCGAAGCGCAATGAATGTCCGCATCTGTTTTTTGATACGGGAAGATGATCGGATGACTAGAAGTACTTTTTTTTTCGGGGAGAAAAAAGTCAAAAAAAGAAGTCAAAAAAAAAATTTGGGCCCATGCCCCCCCGAGTCTGGAATGTCAAAAAACGGTTAGCCCTCGTGCAAGCGCTTGTTCCCTTTTTTATTTCAAGTCTCTAAGTCTGAAATTGAGGAAGTTATTCGTGTAAGAAGTTTTTGGCAAATTTGGTAAAAATGAGAAAATAATGATAAAAAGTTGATGTAGTGATTTCCGACAGCAGTACCTCAGAATATTGGCGAATGTGAAAAATGATATTTTTTTGAGAAATTTTGCAAAGTGTGGAGATTGACCATGTTGGCGGAAAAATAAGTTCATCTGCCGATAAGCGGTTAGCGTTGGGTGAATGACAGAATGATAAGAGTGCGGGCGCCGACCAGCTCGAAGATGAAAAGTGTGAGAGTGGCCGGGACTTGGTGATCGGCCGCACAAAAATAAAAAAGTTGAAAAATGTCAAAGTGCGGGCGCCGACTAGGTTGGCGGACAGTGAGAGTGGCCGGGACTTGGTGATCGGCCGCACAAAAAAAAAATTTTTTAAAATGTCAAAGTGCGGCCGCCGACTTGGTTGGCGGACGAGAAGTTAGAGTGGCCGGGACTTGGTGATCGGCCGCACAAAAATAAAAAAGTTGAAAAATGTCAAAGTGCGGCCGCCGACATGCTTGACGGACGAAAGTGACGACCGACCGGGAAGTGGTTGGCGCCCGGCGAAAACCGAGTGCGGTCGCCGACCATCTCGAAAAGTGAAAAGTGTTCAAGTGCCGGGTACTTGGTGGTCGGCCGCATAAAATATAAAGTTTAAAATTTTTTTTAAAAAATTAAAAAAATCTTTTTTTTCCCAGAAAGAAGTAATTTGCTCGCCGGGCAATGAGGAGTGTAGAGCCGGGGAGGAATTTTGGGTGAGACCAAAAAATATTTTTTTCAAAACTTTTCTAAGTCCAGGATTGAGAAAAAACTGCTAAGTGTTTTGATGATTTTGAAATTGAAAAAATTCTAGAAAAAATTGCAATGAATCGAATTGAATGAAATTTTTACTGCAGCTAGTACGTACATAGATGTAGTTGTAAAAAAAGTTTGACGAGTTTTTAATGAAGAATTATTAAATTAAAAATTTTACAAAAAAAACCAAAAAAGTAAAATGAGTCAAAAAACTTTTCTACACGTTAGATATTGATGAAAATTGAATTGGTAGTAGGTAACAAGGTGTTTAAGAGTGTATTAGAATATGAACAATATCTAACCTGAGAAAAAAATTTTATTATGAAAAAAAAAAAAAAAATTTGTCCCCCCCCAAAATTAATGAAAATTTTGAGCGAGACCCCCCGAGTGAAAAACAGTTCGAGGGAATAGCGTTTTCTACAAGACCTTTTTTGATTTTTACATTAACTATAAAAACTCAGCACGTTAGGTCGTTTTTAAGATTTGAAATTTAACCCAGGAAGCATGGGGGGAATCTCGATTGAATTAGAAAAGTGATTCGATTGACGGTCTCCGATCGAATTAAGAAAAAGCAAAGACATGGTTCGAAGCGCAATGATTGTCCGCTTCGTTTTTATGTATCACGAAGACGATCGGATGGTTAGAAGTATTTCTAACAACTTTAACAAACAAACTTAAAACTTAACAAACGGATGATAGTGTGCGACTTTTCGTGCATTTCAAATCCGAAAATTCTCCACGCAGCCTCTTGGGGACTCACGTAGCGAGAGTCGATGAACTGTGAGACCTCGTCCCACACCAACTCTTGCTGGGCACCGTGCGCTGGACGTGGCTCATGATCGCCCTCCGCGGGGACAGAGACGCGGAGCTGGACCCTGGCACAGTCGTGACCTTTGTACACGTACTTGCACAGGTACTTGACCGTCTTCGCGGATCCACAGTGCTCGATGTTCAGGTGGCAGTCAAACTTGGAGCTTAAGTACTTGTTGTAAGGCACTACGTCTCGGTTGTCGACCACTCTTCCTGAGATGGAATGCGTCTGCCCGCTCTCTCGACGGCGATAGACGGTGAAACCCCCCTCGTTGACCACAGTCACATCTGTGAACGACTTGGGGAACTTCTTCTTACACTTTCCGTCCTCCATGCACACAGAGGACATGTTCCGAGCGCCGCACGGGCCGTGGATCATCGACGACACGATGACCTTGTGCAGTCTCTCCTCGGTCACCGGATCGGGCAACTCGGCACAGATAAGTGCGTCTACCTCCTCGGGAGTGCGGATCTTGTCCTCGTCGCGAAGGATTACCAGGATGTGAGCGTGAGGGAGTCCACGTTTTTGGAACTCGATCACGTGGAAGTGAGCCATGGGAACGCCCAGCACGTGCCTCTTGGTGAGATCAGACATGAGCTCCTTGAGTTTAAGTTGGAATACTCGCGCGGTGAGATCGGGTCGGTCTTCTGCCCTTTCGTACGCCGCTAGGCTCGTCTGAATCTCAGGCCACTTCGGATTACACGTCATAGTAAGGAAAAGATCGGGTTTTCCAAACTTGGTGACGATACTCATGGCGTCTTGATATAGCTGCTGGCAATGCCTGGGGCTTCCGATGAAACTGGAAGGCAGAATCACCATCTTCCCGACATTGCAGCCCTGCCGCTCAGCACGGTTCGCCAAGTGGTCCATGAGCCCACTGTAGAGTTCGGCGCGCAGCGTTTTCTGGTTCCTGATGACGAACTCAAGGCGATTGCCCTCAACCTTGATATAGGCGTCTACCATAAACTGCTGCGTCAGCTTGCCGGCGTGCAGCACTGGATGGAAGGCGCCGACACGCTCGTGGAGTCGATGGCTATAAAACTCCATTAGAGTGACGACGCTGTGCTTAGATTGCCTGGTGTGCGGCATACCTCGTTGCCAGCCGGGTTCTCCACGCGGGAACAACAGCACGTAGCTGAGCGGATCCGTGTTGGGCGACAGGACAGACAGCTGCTCAATAAATCCGCCACGAGTATGGATACGAATATCACGTCCTAGAGGAGGCATGCCACCGTCAACGCTCTGATAGACAACGGCCACCTCGTGGGCCGTAGGATTTTCGTACAGCCGCCGTCGGTCATCCACGAAACGCAGTTCGGCCATGACCTCGGGTCGCCCCTCGGCAGCTGCACGGATCCTGTCGTCGGCCTCCACCTGACCTAACGTTTTAAGCCCTTGGGCAAAAGGATTTATTTCGCGAACCAGCGCGTCCAGCTCATGAAGCAGGTTGGGTAGCAGATTAGCATTCTGGCGCCTGTCCATTCGATGCGTCTTCGCTTGTTCCGCGTCAAGAAAGTACAGGTGCGAATAGAGGGGCTTCTGCACCGCCTGCCCCATATGGCCGATCCTATGCTGGATGTTGCCATGGACACGAAAACAGTATGTGCCACGGCCCTGGGGGATGTCCGTCTTAACTCCGACTGAAGCGAAGGAGAGCGAACTGTTGTACGACCGGATGTTTTTGCGGAAGTTCTTAGACTCGCAATGATCTCCGGTCAGCAACGCATGCATTAAATCGGGATACGCGAGGAGAGGCTCGAGGATTACGTTGCCCGAGTGACAACAGAGTTTGTAAATTTTGTCAGAAGGACGCTCTCCTGCGAAGTACAGAGCGCCGCACACCCTGCATACTTCGTCCATTCTGCCGCAGTGAAAAAGGGCGACGTCAGCGACGTCTTGCCGTGCAGCCTCCAAGTGGAAAGGATGAAGGTTCACTGGAGCAAGATCAGGTTCGAACTGATCGTCTGCCACGTCAATAGCCTCGACCGCGACTCGCTGGCTTTGCTCTAGTTCAGCCTCTTGGGCGCGTTGAGACGCCTCCTCCTCAGCGCGCTGAGAGACTTCCACTTCGAACGCCGCGAGCTTATCCCTGGTCTCTATATTTCGACGCTGCTGAGATCGCTCCCGCGCGGCGACTAATCGGCTCTCGCGCGCCTCTGTAGTCTCATGCTGCCTTTCACACTGCGTTTGAACTGCCTTCTGGCTTAATCGCTGAAGGCGCTGTTCCTCAGCTTCGTCGCTCAAGCGGCGACGCTTGAACTCTGCCATAAGGGCTAGTCGCTGAAGGCGCTGTTCGTCAGCTTCGTTACTCAAGCGGCGACGCTTTGACTCTGCCATAAGGGCTAGTCGCTGAAGGCGCTGTTCGTCAGCTTCGTCACTCAAGCGGCAACGCTTTGACTCTGCCTTAAGGGCTAGTCGCTGAAGGCGCTGTTCTTCCGTACATTTTGCCAAGCGGAGGCGCTCAGACTCGGCCTTTTTAGCAAGAAGCTGTAGGCGTCGTCCCTCAGAAGCTTCGTCTAGTCGTCGACGCTTCGACTCGGCAACCTGAGCCAGACGCAGAAGACGCTGGGCCTCATCCTCAGCCTTTCTGCGCTGGCGAGCATTTCTAGCTTTTTCCGCTAGTCGGGCACTCCGTTCGTTTGCTGCTACTTGCACGTTCTTATCCTCTTGGAGCTGGCCAACTGAATTTTCCAGGATCTGAGTCTGGTCAAGGGATGGGAGTATAGACGGCAAATTGTCGGAAAAGGAATGCATATAGCGGCTTGTAGAGGGTTGATCATAAAAAGCTGGAAGAGAAGCGGGGGCGGCCTGTTCTAATAATGAATCATGCTTTAAGACACTCACCGGGGCTTCTCTAAGAACAGCGGAAAGAAAAGGACGCTGCTCGTCGAGCGTCGACGTCGACGGGCTTGCAGTCGCCTGATGGTCGGCGTGCTCGGCCGTCTCTCTCGTCCTCGCTCTCTCGTCAGCAGCAGCCCTTTTCCTCGCCGCCGCGCTCTCCGCTCTTGCCGTTGCACCTTTCCCGCCCTTCCGAGACGTCAGATTTACACGCTTCTTAGGTGGCATCTGTGTAAAGAAAGCGAGGCTTTAGTAATGCCTAGCGTAGCCGAGCTGACGCGGGAATGGCTGAGCACGAACCGACCGCCATGTTCAATAAAAATGACCTCACGCAAATATCATGCCAGGCTAAATGTATGCTTTAATATGCACAACAATCACTTCAGTTTCTTTACAAAGAAAATATATGCTAATTTGCTTCGAATGCGAGCTTGGACGCCATGTTGAACACACTTCTAATTGTTGGAACGGTGGGCATGGGAGGATTGGGGAGGGGGATGAGAATCGCGTCGAGCGATTGCATCATGTTACGTAAAAATGACGTCATGGAAATATCCACAAGACGGGCAAAATGTATGCTTTCCAGTCTTGATGATGAACGATAATTTTAATAATTAAGAAGCTAAACGCTATAAAATCACTATAAATAATTGAATCACTTGATGATATCAGTGGTTGACTATTACTGGATATTGTGACATGCAAATTAAATCTGAAATAAGATTACCTTGAATAGCGACGAAATTCTTCCCCACAAGAGTGTTTCGCCGTGTAGGTAATCCGCACTCTCATGCTAGACTAACTGCTTTAGCAAATGGCGGTTGGCGAGCTTTGGGAGTGTGACTAATTGCCGAGCGTGGATGCCGATCAAAAAGCGGTAACCAACAACCCGCTACGTAAAATGACGTCACGCAAATTCAAACTTGAACACCACGCGCGACGATTTAAATTACGTGCCATAAGAAGCTGTCGATGCTACACGCTGTAAATGAATGAAGCCAGAAGTCAAATTATTGTGGTCAGTGATCATAATAATGTGTCTTAAGAGGTTAACTAATTAATTACGCGTTAAATCACTACTAAATTTATCTGAAAACTCATTAAAGAAACACAATTGAACACAAAATATGCACCTGTGCCTTTTTAAAGCCTTTTATGGGACCACCACCCAAAGAACTAAGAAAATTAATAAGAAAATATAGTTTTTGGCCCTTTCGATTTAAATAAGAATTTTGCCTCTTCACCAGTAGCTACCCTATGCTCTGCGGGCATGCCCGATGGCCAGATCATTACTCAAATATGGCCCTAGTCCATTACCTAGGTCTTCAGACCTGGGATATATTTCTTTTTAAAATATATCTTTTAATGTACATTCAGAAGGCATTATTAAAGCCCATTGCCCAAAAGATGTAAAGATACAAACTGCTGATTTAAAATAAACTGGATAGAGCATAGGATCCAGCCAGCTGATCTCAAATAACATGGATAGAGCATAGGATCCAGCCAGCTGATCTCAAATAACCTGGATAGAGCATAGGATCCAGCCAGCTGATCTCAAATAACCTGGATAGAGCATAGGATCCAGCCAGCTGATCTCAAATAATCTGGATAGAGCATAGGATCCAGCCAGCTGATCTCAAATAACATGGATAGAGCATAGGATCCAGCCAGCTGATCTCAAATAACCTGAAAAGAGCATAGAATCCAGTCAGCTGATCTCAAATAACCTGGATAGAGCATAGGATCCAGCTAGCTGATCTCAAATAACCTGGATAGAGCATAGGATCCAGCCAGCTGATCTCAAATAACCTGGATAGAGTATAGGATCCAGTCAGCTGATCTCAAATAACCTGGATAGAACATAGGATCCAGCCAGCTGATCTCAAATAACCTGGATAGAGCATAGGATCCAGCCAGCTAATCTCAAATAACCTGGATAGAGCATAGGATCCAGCTAGCTGATCTCAAATAACCTGGATAGAGCATAGGATCCAGCCAGCTGATCTCAAATAACCTGGATAGAGCATAGGATCCAGCCAGCTAATCTCAAATAACCTGGATAGAGCATAGGATCCAGCCAGCTGATCTCAAATAACCTGGATAGAGCATAGGATCCAGCCAGCTAATCTCAAATAACCTGGATAGACCATAGGATCCAGCCAGCTGATCTCAAATAACCTGGATAGAGCCTAGGATCCAGCCAGCTGATCTCAAATAACCTGGATAGAGCATAGGATCCAGCCAGCTGATCTCAAATAACCTGGATAGAGCATAGGATCCAGCCAGCTGATCTCAAATAACCTGGATAGACCATAGGATCCAGCCAGCTGATCTCAAATAACCTGGATAGAGCCTAGGATCCAGCCAGCTGATCTCAAATAACCTGGATAGAGCATAGGATCCAGCCAGCTGATCTCAAATAACCTGGATAGAGCATAGGATCCAGCCAGCTGATCTCAAATAACCTGGATAGAGCATAGGATCCAGCCAGCTGATCTCAAATAACATGAATAGAGCTCTAGATATAAAACCTGTAAAATCCGTATTCCATGCTGAGGTTGCTAGCAATAGAAATTAAACCCACAGGTGATTTGCATTAAAGTCAGATTGCTATGCTTTGTTATTCTATGCTATGCTATGCTATGCTATGTTATGTTATGCTATGCTTTGCTATGCTTTGCTTTGCTTTGCTTTGCTATGCTTTGCTATGCTATGCTATGCTTTGCTTTGCTATGCTATGCTATGCTATGCTTTGTTATTCTATGCTATGCTATGCTATGCTATGTTATGTTATGCTATGCTTTGCTATGCTTTGCTATGCTATGCTTTGCTATGCTTTGCTATGCTATGCTATGCTTTGATAAGCTATGCTATGCTATTCTATGCTATGCTTTGCTATGCTTTGCTATGCAATGCTTTGCTATGCTTTGCTATGCAATGCTTTGCTATGCTTTGCTATGCTTTGCTATGCTATGCTATGCTTTGCTATGCTATGCTATGCTATGCTATGCTATGCTATGCTATGCTATGCTATGCTATGCTTTGCTATGCTTTGCTATGCTTTGATAAGCTATGCTTTGCTATTCTATGCTATGCTTTGCTATGCTTTGCTATGCTTTGCTATGCTATGCTTTGCTATGCTTTGCTATGCTATGCTTTGCTATGCTTTGCTATGCCATGCTTTGCTATGCTTTGCTATGCTTTGCTATGCTATGCTTTGCTATGCTTTGCTATGCTATGCTATGCTTTGCTATGCTTTGCTATGCTATGCTATGTTATGTTATGCTATGCTTTGCTTTTCTATGCTATGCTATGCTATGCTATGCTATGCTATGATATGCTCTGCTATGCTATGCTTTGATAAGCTATGCTATGCTTTGCTTTGCTTTGCTATGCTATGCTATGCTATGCTTTGCTATGCTATGCTTTGATAAGCTATGCTATGCTTTGCTATTCTATGCTTTGCTATGCTATGCTTTGCTATGCTATGCTATGCTTTGCTATGATATGCTATGCTATGCAATGCTATGCTATGCTATGCTATGCTATGCTTTGCAATGCTATGCTATGCTTTGCTATGCTATGCTATGCTATGCTTTGCTATGCTTTGCTATGCTATGCTATGCTATGCTTTGCTATGCTATGCTATGCTATGCTATGCTATGCTTTGCTATGCTATGCTGTGCTATGCTTTGCTATGCTATGCTATGCTTTGCTATGCTATGCTATGCTTTG
This sequence comes from Protonemura montana, assembly GCA_947568835.1. Lineage (NCBI taxonomy): Eukaryota > Metazoa > Arthropoda > Insecta > Plecoptera > Nemouridae > Protonemura > Protonemura montana. The sequence continues at coordinate 17,430,402 of OX387607.1, read as the reverse complement.
CTGTGCTATGCTATGCCAAATGTTCAGGACAGCCTTTAAAATTGCCAAAGAAATTGTGAATGCATTGTTTTTCGCATTCAAAACAATTAATAGGTACCTTGATATAGGTACCAATTACGTATTTGCGCGGTAAAAAAAAAAAAAAATTAAATAAAAATGTTCTCACTAAACACTTTGCGTTTGAAAACCTGTTGCTAATTCACGGCAGTCTTGAAAATTATAATTTTTTTCACGGCTTCTTACGTCGATGCAAAAGAATTGTCACCTGTTTTTGCGATCTGTCACTCAAAATCAAGATTTGTCGGAATAATCTCTAAAAAACATGTTTAGTATAGTTTGGTTGTTAAGAAATCCATATTCCATGCTTAGGTTGCTAGCAATGGAAAGTTAACCCACAGGTGATTTGCATAAAAGTCGGAAATATCATTTCCGTTTGAAATTGGTGGTGGAATCTTGTCTAGGCTGGGGTTGAATAGTATGCGTCGTATTTGAACAATTTCGGCTTAAATCGGCAAGATGTTTATACCTTTATGAAACACAATTAAACTAAAGAAATTCAATTGAACACAAAATGTGCAATAAAAATACAATTTTTACGCCTGTAAAGAGTCAAACTTTTTCCTTACCTACCTGTTTCATATGAAGTGGCATTTGGAATCCTGTCAAATCGCCGTATGCCATCAACTCACCTTAAAAATGTCGCGTTTCATATCATGCTTCGAAATCATGTACAAATTATAACCATTTCCTGTCGTTTTTGACCGATTTTCGCCAAAAACAAAGGGGTTTTAGTAGATAGTTTGACATTTAAACCCATTTTGACATTTAATTTGGCCTGATAATCCACTGCTGAGAAGATACATTCACGATTTCGTACACCTTGCTGTGGTGTCAAAATAGCAAACAATTGATTAAAGCTGTCAGTGTATTAGCAAAATTAATTCTTTTTCACGTAAAACGATCGCAATTGAATGTGTTTTCGCTCAATTACATCAACAACTTTATTACGAATGCATGAAAAATCACCGCAAAGCTCGAGGCTAGAAAAACTTGAGTATTAAAATAGTTATAAAATCGAGCTGCATCGCCTGGCTCTGAGATATCTTGCCGTCATATTTAGCAATTTTTCACCATGAAAACGATTTTTAATCGCTGTGAAAATGTCGCACGCCAATGTAAAAGTTAATTCTGAAAAATTCTAGCCCATTTTCGTACGTTTTGAGTCGAATTTCGCAATTTCTATAAACAGTAGAGCGGCCGGTCACATCCCAGCCACCTACCTACCCACAAACTAAAAAGTTGAACATCACAATTTTAAAGCTTTTATATAAGGTTAATGTGTTAAAGCCGTTCGCTATTTCTTTAGGTGTTAGTAAGATTTTTCCATTAGTAATTAATTCATTTATTTTGTCATTTTTCGGTTTTATCCTTCCTATTTCTTTATTAACTAGATTCCATGATGTCTTCATTACGTTTTTTGACTTTCTTATTTCCTCGTGAATTTGAAGTCTTTTTGCTGCCTTTATAATTTTCCTTAATACACCGGAATAGTGTTTAATGTGATGTTTCCATATAGGGCTTTTAGTTTGTTTACCAATGATTATTAAGTTTCTTTTATGTTTACATGAAACTCGTATGCTTTTTGTTATCCACGAGTTATTTATCTTGTTAGATGGTTTGACTTTTTTTAGTGGATATGCTTTATTGAAATGTTTGTTAAGGGTATCTGAAAATGCTGTTGTTTTATTGTTTAGATCCATTGAATTTTGAACATCTTTCCAGCTTTCATTCATTAATAGCGAGGACATCTTTCTGTCGTTGGGTTTTGTGTAAATAACCTGGATAGAGCATAGGATCCAGCCAGCTGATCTCAAATAACCTGGATAGAGCATAGGATCCAGCCAGCTGATCTCAAATAACCTGGATAGAGCATAGGATCCAGCCAGCTGATCTCAAATAACCTGGATAGAGCATAGGATCCAACCAGCTGATCTCAAATAACCTGGATAGAGCATAGGATCCAACCAGCTGATCTCAAATAACCTGGATAGAGCATAGGATCCAGCCAGCTGATCTCAAATAACCTGGATAGAGCATAGGATCCAGCCAGCTGATCTCAAATAACCTGGATAGAGCATAGGATCCAGCCAGCTGATCTCAAATAACCTGGATAGAGCATAGGATCCAGCCAGCTGATCTCAAATAACCTGGATAGAGCATAGGATCCAACCAGCTGATCTCAAATAACCTGGATAGAGCATAGGATCCAGCCAGCTGATCTCAAATAACCTGGATAGAGCATAGGATCCAGCCAGCTGATCTCAAATAACCTGGATAGAGCATAGGATCCAGCCAGCTGATCTCAAATAACCTGGATAGAGCATAGGATCCAACCAGCTGATCTCAAATAACCTGGATAGAGCATAGGATCCAACCAGCTGATCTCAAATAACCTGGATAGATCATAGGATCCAGCCAGCTGATCTCAAATAACCTGGATAGAGCATAGGATCCAACGCAACGCAACAAAGTCCACAACAACATCACTATAGCAAAATTTCACTGTAAGACACTGTAAACGATGTTCGCAATTCGGCAGAATCAGATACAATGAGACGGGGTGTGACCCACAGCCACTGCCTGCACTGCTGTACCTCAGAAGGGAAGGAATGGCAAGGGAGGGTCGCCAAACACCCCCATGTTATGAATTTGGCCTTGACTGCGGTCCCTTAACGGCACTTTGGCGATAATGAATGGAATGTTCTCAGGAAATACGTTATTACGTAATTAGTAATAGTAAATACGTGATAAAACCACTTTATTATAACTTCGCCGTCGACGTTCTCGAGAACACGAGACTCAAAGAGTGTACGATGGTTTTTTATTTAGCTAAATTTATTCGTTCGGTTGACAAATTATGTCTCCAATTATAATTTGAAAACATCAGCGAGAGTGAGAAACATTCGCTCCATTTTTATGCCATGAGGATTCCAAACCGCAAACAGACGTCTTTTGGTGACATGTAGCTGCATTTGGACTTGATAAAAATACGGATTGCTCCGGTTGACGGGTGTAGTGCCGGAATTTTATTGCATCGGATTTGACGCGCTGAGCGATCGCGGTTTCAGGTGTAATATCTTTACAGAGCCGAGGACATTTAACTTTTACTACTTATGCCATCGCTGCCGATTAGTCCGTCGGGCTTAGCTCCTAAAAACGGCAAATCTTCGTCGACGAAGAGCCCACATTTTTCAATGTGGACTGCTAGGTCTGGTGACAGCCTGTCCACATTATTTAACATATTTTCGAGCTCCTGCAAAGCAATTGCCTCGTTGTCTCTGCCATGTCTCATTGCGCTTGTATTTACAACATCTGCGAGACTAGAGCTTTGCAGCTGGTGGTCGGTCGACGCCTGCAGATCATCGACGCCGTTGAGCTTCCGCCGCTTTTCAAGCCAGTGGCTGCTGTCGCGCTCAAGCTGTTCGCGTTCTTCGCGCGACATCTTCAAACCTTCCAAAAATTCTTTAGATTTGGCTTGCAACTCTTCGTCCGGCATGTCGGGCTTTTGGGCGTTTGGCCCATAATCTTTATCGGCGGGAGCTTTTTCTCGAATAATTTTCCGTCTGATATAACCAGCTTTCGCCTCTCGCCTTACGCTGTTTTTGAAGACGAAGCTTCCTTCTCACTTCAAATACTTTGCTGTGTTTTCCAGGGCTCACATCGTAGATGGCTTTAAGCAGCTGATACTGGGTCATGTGAGAGTTGTGAACCACAACAGAGACGTTTCCTCGTATGCCATACCCTCCCTTTAAACTGAAATTCACTCTCTTACCCCCCAACAAGCTTCGCAATTGTTGAGTTAAACTGCTCTGCAGCGTTGCTGTCAATGTCTTTTATCAAACTCCGAGCGTTGTCGACAAGCCGGCCCAATTCCTGAATGAATGAAAGTTAGGGTTTATAGACACGTCAACCTAATGGTCATTTTGTGCCTGAGAAAGTTTAATTACTTCAAGTAGGTTCTAATAAATAACTATAGAAATGACTAGATTGACTTTATGATATCAATTTCTTTAAGGAACTTGAATAACTTATCTATTTGTCTTGGATTGTCACCTAGAATTTCATCGATGTTGCTTTTGAGGGATAAGCTTCTTCTCACCCCCCTATATTTAGCGCAGTCCACCAGGACATGCTTGACACTCATAGTCTCATTGCAGGTGTCACATTTAGGGGGGATTTGTTCGAGAGAGAATAGGAAGGCATGGGAAAAAAGAGTGTGGCCTATTCTGAGGCGTGTCAGGACCACTTCCTCTCGCCTCGTGGACCAGATTGACGTATCCCACGCGGCCACAGAAGTCTTTATTGCCTTTAATTTGTTGTCTATTTCGAGTCCCCATAAGTTTTGGAACCTTTTTTTCAAAAGCGATTTCAAACGGTTTTTCAAGTCATAAAAGGTGAGTTGGTCATTGTCAATAAATTCTTTCCTTGTTGCAGCCTTGGCCGCCCTATCAGCGAGCTCATTTCCCTGTATCCCCACGTGTCCAGGGACCCAACAGAACACCACCCTGATGCCCTTTGAAGATAGGGACGCCAGGAGTGAGTGAATGCCCTGGACGAGAGTGTGTGGGGAATACAGGGTGTCTCTTGCTTGCACTAAGAGAGTCGGAGCAGATTAAAAAACGCTTCTCGCGTTGACTTGACTCGACATATTTAAGAGATTGTAAAAGTGCATAAAGTTCTGCGGTTAAAATACTACATTTGTCATTTAGTTTAAAACCGTATGAAACGTCTTTATCTAAGATAAAAGCACTGCCAACTGTGTTGTTGTCTTTGGATCCGTCACTAAAAATCTTGGTAAAATCCTCGTATTCTCTGCAGAGCTCAGCAAACCTTTTTCTGTATACAAGTGGACTTGTTGTGTTTTTGCCATCCGACGCCAGACCGGTGAGGCAAGTAGGTCTCCCAGTGATCCACGGAGGAGTGGCACTGAAGCCATGTGGATACATCGTCCTAGGTAAGTGGAAGGAGGCGTCCACCAGCACATGATTTAGACGGATGCCTGCAGGCATTGTGGCATTGGGGTGAGCGTCGTAAATAGCCTGAAATCGTGGATTTAAAAGAGGCTGATATGTAGGATGCCTTCTCATGCACACCATCTTGGAGGCATATGCCGTGAGGAGGTATTGCCTGCGGAGATCCAAGGGTGGTTCACCAGACTCGCAGTAAATGCTTTCAATCCGGCTGGTTCGGAGGGCACCGGTCGCCAGCCGGATGCCTGAGTTGTGGATGGTATTTATGGTCCTCTTGTAGCTCTCCCTTGCAGAGTCATATACAACGCATCCGTAGTCCAGTTTGGATCTAATCAAAGCACGATAGACCCGCAACATGACCGTGCGGTCTGCTCCCCATTGGGTGTTGGTCAGATAGCGTAAGAGATTAAGACATTTGAAACCTTTGACACGAAGTTGCTTAAAATGTTCCTTCCAATTAAGTTTTCGGTCCAGGACCAGTCCAAGAAATTTAAAACTTTCAACAACTGGTAGAAGATCACCGTAGAGGGCGATCTCTGGGTCGGGAAAAACCCCTCTAAGACGGGAGAAGTGCATACACTTGGTTTTTAGAGTTGAAAACGTGAACCCCATGGTGTCAGCCCACTTTACAAGTCGGTTTACAGTCAGTTGAATCTGCCGAGAGGCAGAGCTAAGGATTTTGGATGAACAGATAATAGCCAGATCGTCAACGAACAGGGAGGCATTAACAGGGGACCGGACACAGTCTGTTATACTATTAATAGCGATTGCGAAGAGGGTTACGCTAAGGACGGAGCCTTGTGGAACACCGTTTTCCTGGATAATATTGTTGGATAAAATGTTGCCAATGCGGACGTTAAATGTTCTGTCAGTCATAAAATTGAGAATAAAAGTAGGAAGTCGTCCTTTAAAACCCGAATGGTGTAAATTCTTTAAGATGTTGTATCTCCAGGTAGTGTCGTACGCCTTTTCTAAATCGAAAAAGACTCCGATTGCATGTTGTTTCATGAGAAATGCATTCTGGATCACGGCCTATGCCGTGATGCCGTGATGTCCTATGCCGGACAGACTCCCGGGGAGAGCCCAGACCAAGAATAGCCCGACCCCGTCGCTGTTGCGGGACTCGGACTTTGGTCTAAGGAGTTTCTGGCCTCTTTTCTCTTTCACCTCTTTCTTTTCATCACCTTCTCTCTGCCTTCCTCCTTCCTTCATTCCTAGCCGACTCCCGATACCTCCGTCTGTTTTCTGCAACAGCGAGGGGGTTCCCTCCCCTTTGTTGACGACTCGGCCATTCATCGGATTTTCTTTCGGATCTCGATTTGTTTTAGTCGGTGGTAGAGCCAGACAGCTGGTGACTGGGGTGTGTCCAGGAGGCTCCCGTGTCTTTCTTGTCTCTTTCTCTCTATCCTTAATATCTTCTACTTACCTTTCTGGCCGGCTTCCTGGGCGCACCTGAACTCCCCTCGTTGACGACAATTGCATTTCATGGACACGATTCGTTTCGCTATTGGATATGTTCGCACTTGGGCTCGTCTCCGGGTTGCGTTGGCTGCAATAGCTGGGCGGGGGTATCGTACGACAATATCGGTGCCCCCTGCCCAGGGAAAAGGTCAATTGCGCCCAGGGGCGCCCGGCCGTGAAATTGGCACTTTCCGGCTCCCCGCCCGATGTACGGGAAATCAATAACTGGCTCCCTCCCACCGAACTTCGGTGGGTTGGACCCGGTTTTGTTTACAAGGCCCCACGGAGTAGTACCCCGTGGGGTTAGTTGAGTCCCCATTCCGGGCAATTGGGGGCGGTTGGCCCCAAACAACTCCATGCCATCCCAAAATTGTCAAAACTCTCCCCCCTCCACAACTCTGTCCCCCGAGTTTCCCCCCCTTCCATCACCAATTCCCACCCCTAATCCTATTCCGGGTCTTTTTGATCAAGTAATTAATGTCTCTCAATTAAACCCTCAAACTACATCACCAACATACTTTGTTATTCAACGAGCTGAGAAAGATTTAACCTTCAAATCAGTCTCACCTTTTAAGATCAACCGATCCTTTGATCCCAAAATTTATAAACTGAAAAACATTAAAAGATTAAATGATGGTTCGTTACTTGTCGAATCGGGGTCGGTAGAGACCTCTGACAAACTGCAGAAAACAACTCTCCTGGGCACCTTCCCTGTGAAGGTCGCTCCCCATGGCTCCCTAAACACCTGCAAGGGAGTGATCTACAGCCGTGACCTGATGGAACTTGAGGAAGCGGAAATCAAGGAAGAAATGAAGGAACAAAATGTAATTGATGTCAAACCCATACTTACTAGACGTGATGGTGTCCTGAAACGTTCACCTCTTCATATTTTAACTTTTAGCACCGTTTCCCCTCCACAATGTGTATATGCAGGTTTTATCAGAATAACAGTTAAACCCCATATTCCAAACCCTTTGAGATGTCTCAACTGCCAACGCTTTGGTCACGGGCAGCAGGACTGCAAGAGAGATCGAGTCTGCGATAAATGTGGAAAGTCAGGTGTGCACCCTGATGCACCGTGCGATCAGGAAGTTAAATGTGTGAACTGCGCTGGTACGCACACCTCCTGGTCCCGGGATTGCCCAACCTGGAAAAAAGAAAAGAAGATAGCGGAAATTAAGACATTGGAAAAGATTACCTTCCCAGAAGCAAGAAAAAAATATTCCGCACTTCACCCTGTTTCGATGACGAAATCTTTTTCCCAGGCTGCAACTCCGCCACCCCCACCACCACCACCACCTGTAACCGCTACTGCGCCCGACCTAAAAGAAATAATGACAATGATGACTGCCATTCTGGCCGGTCAAGGGGAAACTAACAAGAAAATCGAAGAACAAACCAGAAAAATTGAAGAGCAGACTGAAGAAATTAAGAAGTTGAGAAAAGAAAACGAAGACCTTAAACACAAAAATAACCAGATGAACAAAGAACTGAAGAAATTACAATCGAAGAAAGATCCCCCAAAAACTACTTCTAAAATTAATCAGCCCTCGGGCAGCCAAGACTTTGAAGTGTCCAGTGAGGGTGATGCCCTGATTCTGGCCACTTCGCGAGGCGCCAAGAAGCAGAGGATCACGCTGGAGGCGGGCCCCCAGAAAAAAATATTTTCATCGTCTGAGGAGGAGATGGAAGTTGAAGGTGGTGGTGGTGGTGCTGCTTAAAAGCCAAGCGAAAAAAAGCAGCACACAAGAATAGACTTTTAAAGATAGGTGAATTTATCTGTGATAATTTGTCTGTGATATTCTCTGTGATAGTTTCTGATAGTACCAAAGTTTTTGTGATATTAGCTCTTAGTGTTTTTATTGGTTTTTACATTATGGCTTTTATTCAATGGAACGTTCGTGGTTTTAATATTCGCCGAGAAGAAGTCCGAGTTTTAGCCTCTCATTTTAATCCCTTGTGTATCTTTTTACAAGAAACACATTTTAAACAAACTGACAACCCTATTTTAAAGAATTATACTTTTTATCGACATGACGACACGACTGGTCTTATAGCTCATGGTGGCGTGGCGACGGCAGTGTTGGACTCGGTCTTCGTAAGTCCACTGCCGCTCACCACACCTCTTCAGGCAGTGGCCGTCCGGGTTCACCTGCCTCAGCCCGTCACCTTTTGCAACATCTACCTTCCCGAATGGGCACCAGCTACGGCCCCTAACCTCCAGAGCCTTGTGTCCCAACTGCCCCACCCTTTTGTGTTATTGGGTGACTTCAATGCACATAATCGCTTGTGGGGCGACACAATGGCCAATGGTTGTGGCAGGGGTCGGATGCTGGAGACTTTTATCAATGACAACGACCTATTTATTTTAAACAACGGACAAAATACTAGATTTAATTCTTTTAATGGACAATTCTCGGCGATTGACATGTGTCTCTCTTCGCCTTCTCTGGCACCCATTTTAGAGTTTACAGTACACAACGATCTATGTGGGAGTGATCATTTACCCATTATTTTAAAAATGCAAACTGACTTTCAGCCTCCAGCTCGGCCACCTCAATGGAGTCTCAAACGAGCCGATTGGAAGCGGTTTGCTGCTTTGGCAGATGTAAGTGGCTCAGTCCAAGTGGGAGATTCTGCTTCTAAAATTAAATGTATCACTGAACTAATTTTAAAAGCGGCTGAGGAAACAGTTCCACAAACATCGACAAAGCCCCACCGCATCCCTGTGCCATGGTGGAGCACTGAATGTGGAGAAGCCATCAAAGATAGGAAGAGGGCTTTACGAATTTTTACAAAACACCCCACAGAGGAAAATCTTATGGAATTTAGGAAGCTACGAGCCAAAGCACGCCGAACAATCAAAGAGGCAAAAAGGAATTCTTGGCGGGAGTATGTGTCTTCCATTACATGTGCCACACCGTCCTCCAAAGTGTGGCACAGGGTGAACAAAATTAGTGGAAAACACAAAGCAACAACTATCTCCGGGATTGAACGTAATGGAGATATCATTACAAACCCAAAGGAGATTGCCAACACCATAGGAAGACACTTTTCAGACATTTCTAGCTCCCGACACTACTCGGAAACATTCCAAAAGGTTAAGCTCATAGAAGAGAGAAAGCGGCTTCAATTTCAATCCGCAAACTTAGAGACCTATAATGTTCCGTTTAGCATGTGGGAGTTAAGTCATGCTATCAAAACGTCCAAAAATACATCCCCAGGCCCAGATCGAATTCACAACGCCTTTCTAAAACACCTGTTGCCAAGAGCCCTTGACATCTTGCTCGAAGCCTACAATTCAATCTGGTCAGAACAATCTTTTCCCGACAGCTGGCGCTGTGCCATTCAGATCCCCGTTCCTAAACCCGGAAAGGACAAGACACTGGCGGCCAGTTACCGACCCATCTCCCTCACCAGTTGTCTGTGCAAAATCCTGGAACGAATGATTAACAACAGATTAATCTGGTGGCTGGAAAAGAATAGACTCTTATCAAACTTCCAATGTGGCTTTAGACGAAATAGGAGCACCCTCGATCATTTGGTTCGCCTAGAAACGTGTCTACAAAACACGTTCCTTTTGAAGCAGCACGCTGTCGGTATTTTCTTTGACTTGGAAAAAGCGTACGACACTACTTGGTGTTACGGTATCCTACGTACTCTCTCTAGGTGGGGTTTTAAAGGTCGACTTCCAATTTTTATCTCCAATTTTATGACTGATCGCATTTTTAACGTTCGACTAGGAAATATTTTATCCGACACTTTTAAACAGGAAAATGGCGTCCCACAAGGGTCGGTCCTTAGCGTAACTTTATTTGCGATTGCCATTAACGGGATTACAGAATGTGTAAAATCTCCCGTTCTTTCGTCGCTATTCGTCGATGATTTGGCTATTGTCTGCTCATCGAGGACGCTCGCGTCAGCCACTCGGCAATTACAAATAACAGTAAATAGATTAGTGAAATGGACGGACAACACGGGGTTTAATTTCTCGACAGCAAAGTCCATCTGCGCCCACTTCACGCGCAAAAGAGGTCTCTTCCCACCTCCAGAAATCACGCTTAGAAACATCTTGTTGCCGGTGTCAGAGACTGTAAAATTTCTCGGTCTCATTTTTGATACCAAATTAAATTGGAAAGAGCAAATCGCACAGCTGAAACAAAAATGCATGAAATCAGTCAATCTATTAAGATATCTCACCGGAACACGCTGGGGCGCTGACCGAACTGTCATGTTACGGTTGTATCGAGCACTCGTGCGATCAAAACTTGATTATGGGTGCATTGTTTTTAGTTCTGCCCGCGATAGCTACTTGAAGCCTCTAAATACAATCCACAATACAGGCATCCGGCTGGCGACCGGCGCCCTCCGAACCAGCCGGGTGGAAAGCCTGTATTGTTTGGCCAGCGAACCTCCATTATCGCTCCGAAGGCAATACCTCATGGCTTCCTATGCAACAAAGATCATGGGAATGAAGAAACACCCAACATACCAGGCCCTGCTCGATCCACGATTTGAACCTCTTTACAATAGCAAGCCAAATGCAACACTACCATCTGGTATTCGTCTAGCAAGAACCTTTATAGAATTAAATTTTCATGTTCCCAGGGTTTACCCTGTGGAACCAAGTCCGTCGCCTCCTTGGCTCGTCCCGAGGCCTTCATGTAAAATGGGTTTGACGTCTCTGGAAAAGGCGTCCACCAGCCAGGTGGTATTCCAAAAACGTTTTTATGAATTGACTTCTGATTTTAAAGATTTTATTTTTTACTATACAGACGGCTCCAAAATGGATAACTTAGTTGGTAGTGCTTTTATCTCGAAAGACATATCCCAAGGATTTCGCTTAAATAATATGAGCAGTGTTTTTACTGCTGAATTATTTGCCATTTTAAAAACCCTTGAACATATCAATAATAGACCAGAGAAATCCTTTTTTATTTGCTCGGACTCCCTCAGTTCCCTCCAAGCTATTGACGTCCTGTATTCCCCACTGTTTCTTGTCCAGGGCATTCACTCACTCCTGGCGTCCCTGTCTTCAAGGGGCGTCAGGATGGTGTTCTGTTGGGTCCCTGGACACGTGGGGATACAGGGCAACGAGTTGGCAGACAGAGCTGCAAGAGGTGCCACCGAAAAAGTTTTTATTGATAGTGACAAGACTTCGCACACTGATTTAAAAATTCATTTTAAATCACTTTTTAAGGATAAATTTCAGAAAGAATGGGAAAAGCAAATAAATAATAAGCTACAAGAAATTAAACCAACTGTCGAGCATTGGGACTCCGCAATAAGATCCTCAAGACACGAAGAAGTTGTTCTAACACGTCTACGTATTGGGCATACTCTTTTAACACACTCATTTTTATTCACGGCTGATAAGACACCTCCACGTTGCGACGACTGTGATGAGATTTTAACTGTTCGACATTTTTTAATTGATTGTGCCAAGTACAGGGCTGCAAGGCAGCGACTTAAACTAGAACACTCTATTGATAAAGTTTTAGCTGATAACCCACGCAGTATCGACAAAGTTTTTAAATTTCTAGAAGAATTTGACCTGATAAGTCAAATGTAATATTTTATCGATTTATGACTTCTATTTTATCACATTAACAAACCATCTTTTTTCCGGCGCAAAATGACCGTCCGGTTGACGCGCCGTTAAACACCAATGTTCGTTCGAAAGAACTGCGTTGTTTGAATCCAGCCAACATCGCTAGTGTGTACCAGCTAATTATTATTCCTGCAGTTGTTGATGAAATGAGAGTACATTTCTGTATTTTCTTGCTGCAAGTATTTCCTGTCCTGTGTTCCTTGCTCGCCTGTGCTTAGGCCATCCCGCAGATGAAAAGTTATCTTTACCACAAATTAAATGGACTGAACGTTCAGGGTCTCGATTTGTTTCATTTTCCTCTATATTTACATAGTAATTGTGTAGGCATCGTCATATACAAGTATCACATATTTTACATAATTTATATCATGTTTTGTAAAAGGAAGGGAGGGAGAGGAGTAGAATTTCAAGGCGAAATGAGCGTACACCTATACTTTTGTCTAAGATTTAAATTAAAGGAGTTATTTATATTTCAATGTTAAAAATCAATATAGCGGCTTAAGTATCGTGTTAACGCACGGTCCAAAATTTCTCGTTGTGTCCAGGGGTGCAAACTACCCCTTAGACCACAGTATGGGCGAATCTTCAAAATTCATTGAACGTAAGGAGGTTAGTCCATTGATTTCTTCAATATTTTTTGAGTGGAAATTCAAGTGACGGATTTTGTCTCGCGATGGGTGTCGACAGGGGTAGAATTTCAAGGGGAGTTGAATGCACCCCCCTGTTTGAACCTGCGATGGACGCTCACCACGTATTTCTTGATTTTCTTCTGAGAATCCCTCGACTCCCAATTCCTGGGCTGAAGACATGACGTAAGCCCCCACCTGTACGATGGGTGGCCTACCCATCAGGATTCACAAATAAATATTACCGCTAGAAGTCTTTTATTTATTTAGAAGCAAATTTAAAAACCAACATTAAAATAATCTTATCCCGCCTGGTACACTATTGAAATCTCAGAAACAATCACCTACCAAGATTGTTATATGCAACTCTCGCCGGTCTTCAAGGCGTTCGTTTAGGGGCGAGTGAAGATCGCTCTCGTGCCCAGCGCCAGGATGCAGACTGCAGAGGGTCGCTGGTTCGAAGCAGGTAAGTCACATGTCATCTATCCTTGTGTGTTGAAAACTGCCGGACATGTATCAATCGTTACAGAGAAAACTTTTATATCTTCTCCACATGGTGTGCTGAGATCTCCACCAGCTGCTATTCAAGTACATGTAACTAACTACCTAGCATAGATACATAGTCTCAGTGGCAGAGAGGTCGGGTCACTTCTCTGCGTTCGTAGTGAACTCTGCCCGAGTTCGATTCTAGACCGCTCCGCTTTTTGTTCTTCAGAAAGTAGCGACAAGAATTTGTCCCGAGACAGATTGCATTACGTGTTTGATAACAAATCGTCCTGATGGTATGCGCCCTCGTAGCACAGTGGGATGGTCCAGATATTTAAATCGTGGGGTCCGCAGTTCGCTTCCCGACGCCCCCCATTTTGTCTGTAAGAGCTCTCCACTTCGAACATAGTTGACATGAAGGGATGGGGAGAGACGATCAGAAGTAAAAATTTGAAGATTTTTTTCCAAAAAACGAATGCATGACATCAGGGCAACGTAGGTAAGGTACCGATGGAGAGAAATCATTTTCTTGGGTCATATTTCAAAGTCTCAGTTTTGGTAACGGCTAGGGACTTTTTTGGACAGGATAAGGGGTATCTGTTTTTGAAATTCAAAGAACTGTCAAAGCAAAATCTTGTTTTTATTGTAAGACAGCAATAACATCTCATTATCACAGGCAGCAACAAAGTCAGCAACAAGATTTTTGAATACCAGGTGAAGAACAACACATTTTCCGAAAGTTTTGCAACTTATGTCTGTTACTTTATCAAAGGTGAAAGCAAATCTTACATTTCTCTGATAACAAAAAGAACCACAAAAATATAAACATTTACTTATATCATTACCCTAACAATTACCGTTGGTAATCGTTGGGAAAAGTAGCTGTTCTTTGCTTAGCATTCAAAAATCCAGTCGAAAAGTTTTTTCAAAACTGGTGCGAAGGTTCTTGTCCAAATCCAAGCCACAACAACCATCTCAAGTTTAAATCAACACTAAACGGATTTCAGACCGCCTATTAGGTGGCTACCTCCAATAAACACAATCAAAACAAGTTTTACATTCCAGTTGACCAGTGGGTGTTTTTGATCGGAGGAAGAGGCTACAGAAAAGCTGACAGTTTCCTGAGATCTCGGTCCCAGTGACCTTTTGCCTCTCATCCTGCGGTTTTTGAATTCCTAACAACACTTATATTGCCATAATTAAATGTGCGTGTTTTTTCCGATGCCGAGAATCGATCATGATGATAAAAAAATTTTGATTTTCTCCCCGAGGGACGGAAAGTGGACCAAGAGGCTAGTCTTGCGTCGACATAGATCGATGTGTCCCCAGTCGAGTTGTCCTTTCGTTAGGTGCAGCAGGTCGACTTTCACGACCAAGAGAGGAGGGAACGCCAACCTGAAAAATGAAGGAAACATTAATGGTCAACTGTGCCAGACAGGCAAGCTAGCCGGTTGTAACTCTGGTTGTTTGATTATTAGGATTTAACATAGCACTGTTTTGGCAACAGTCTGTGTGGCACTGGTTTAACGGCGTCGGTGAATGAGTGGGTGATGATGAAACTAACCTGGCCTGGAAGGGAAAATGTAACAAAATTAGCGATAAAAAAATGTGTTGATGGCCTTATATCTGGTTCATTTTTCAAAAATCCTTTTGCAAATGCCACGGTATGCTTATCGTCCGGTTCAAACTTGCTGAAGGCTGGTTCAAACATACCTGGCATGCAAATGGCATAAAAATTAGTGACAATTGTTAAAATATTGATATCTAGCATTTCTCTGATTTGCTCACCACTCGAAGGAAACTCGTGGACAGTCTCTGTTGTTACTCTTTCACAAGAGCAGGTCTCCAGCAGCCGTTGACAGCAATCTAGAAGAATTCATGACTCAAGACATCGACAGCTTCTCGTTGGTGAACTTAAACTAACCTTGTGTTCCGCACAGACTGCCCGAAAGGTATCCAATTATCAACAACCAATTAGTAACGCTAGTTTAAATAGCTCTAAAAGGAATCTGTGTATCATGATGCATGTAAACACACAGTCTATTAAATATAAAACAGATCGCATTGATTCATTTGTAAAGATACATAATCCAGAAATCTTATGTTTCACAGAGCATTGGCTACAAAAGGAAGACGTTGATTATGTTAAAATTCAAGGATATATTCCAATATCCTTCTTTTGCAGGGAAAAAACTAAACATGGTGGTGTCATCATCTCTTCAAAAGAAGGTTTGGTAACTAAACCAATACAAATAGACCCCAATCTAATTCTAGACAAGGATATTGAAATCACGGCCATAGAATTAAATGCCAGCTTTGGAAATTTTATTATTATTATTATTTTATAGGTCTCCATCGGGCAATTTCGAAGTATTCTTAGAAAATCTTTCATGTATCTTTCTTGGATGAAACAGTAAAAATAAGCAAATTATTTTGTGTGGAGACTTCAATTCAAACTTTAACTCATCCTGCAAAAAAGCCTCGCAAATAGTTGATACCCTAAGTTCATTTGGCATAAACTTAAGAATTAAAAAAAAAACACAAGAATAACAAAGTCGTCCCAAACTTGCATCGACACCATCTTTACCAGCAACGAATATTATGTTCTTACTGAGACAATAGATGCTGGATTGTCAGACCACTGTGTCCTACTGCTTTACATAACAAAGCAACCAAAGGCAAACAAAGTAGAATACGTGAAAATAAGGACTTTTAATAAGGAAAAAATAGATTCCTTCGGGCTAGCCTCAAGCCTAGCCTCCTGGGATGAAAGATACGAGTTAGAAAGCGTCAATGAGATGTTCGAAGAATTTATGAACATACTTAATGCCTTATGCCTTTTGACAAAGTTAAATGTACACAGGTTTTGTTGACAGTCAGAGAATACAAACAGTGTTCAATTGTGCTTTTTCGGTTGTGAAATTCCTTAATCAAAAGAAAAAAACAACAGGTAATTCATTATTCTTTAAGTTGACTCTTGATTCTAGTGGCAAGTCAAGATCGTCAGGCGATTGGTCGGGCCCAGGGTCAGCAGAGGCCGTGGCTATGGTGGGCAAAGGGGGCTTTTGTTCTTTGTTTGATTTCTGAAATTTGAAACAATCTACACTACTTTTTGAAATTGTCCATGTGGAAATCTTTTTTGAACGACATCCTGGGCCCCGGGTCAGTCAGAGCAGAGAACGACCGATAGGCTAGACAAGTCCACGATTCATTCTCAGAACAGAAACAAAGCTTAACAATTTGGCAATGAATGAATGAATATTAGGGCTTAACGGCGCCTCAACCTAGTGGTTATATTGCGCCAAATAATGGTAAGATAAGTATTAAAAGATAAATTTCCTTAGTACAGATAAAAGTTTACATTAGACCTATTAAGTCAATCTCGGCTAGAAATTTTAAAACTTTGTCAATACGACGAGGGTCATCTGCTAAGACCTTGTCAATTGTGTTTTCTAATGAATAGTGTTGCCTGGCAACTCTGTATTTACTACAATCAATTAAAATGTGTCGGATGGATAAAATCTCACTGCATTTATTGCAGCGTGGGGGAACCTTGTCAATAGTAAATAAAAAAGAGTGGGTTAAAAGAGTGTGTCCTATACGTAATCGACTTAAAACAACCTCCTCACGCCTTTCTGATCTCTTTGAAGATTCCCATGGTTCGATGGAAGGCTTGATCTCTTTAAGTTTGTTATTTGTCTGTTGGTCCCACATATCTTGGAATCTTAAAGTGGTTTTTAATTTAAAATACACTTTTAAATCATTATGGGATATTCTGTGATCATCAATTTCTACTTTTCCCAAAGCATTTTTGGCAGCTGCATCGGCTTGTTCATTGCCCTTAATTCCAACATGTCCCGGAACCCAACAAAGAACCACTTTAATGTGCCGAGAGGAAAGAGACGCTAGAAGGGAATGTACTTCCTGAACAAGAGCGTTGGGTGAGAAGATATCATATATGGAATCAATAGCGCTGAGCGAGTCCGAGCAGATTAAAAATCTCGATTCATCTCTACCTTCGATGTGCTGCAGAGCCTTCACGATTGCATAAAGCTCTGCAGTAAAGATGCTACATGCGTTGTCCAGTCTAAAACCATATACAATGTTTGGATTTGTTACAAAGGCGCAACCAACAGAGTCGTCACATTTTGATCCGTCAGTGTAATAGTGGACATGGTGCGGGTAATCGGCACAGATTTCGGCAAACCTACGTCGGTATACGACGTCGCTCGTGTGGTTTTTCCCCAGAGATGAGAGTCCGACAAGGCAAGAAGGCCTAGGGACTGTCCAAGGAGCAACCGAACCACACTCAATGGGGAACATTCTCGGGGCCCTGAAGGTTAGTTCAGTGAAAATTCGTCCCAGCCTTATTCCTGCCGGCACGGTTGAAAAGGGTTTGGCATCATAAATTGCCTGGAATCTGGGCTGAAGTAGAGGTTGATATGTGGGATGTTTTTTCATGGTGAATAATTTTGCAGCGTACGAAGTTAAAAGATACTGTCTTCTCAGTGCTAGAGGCGGCTCCCCGGATTCACAATATAAACTCTCCACCCGGCTGGTTCGAAGAGCCCCTATGGCCAGCCGTATACCTGTGTTGTGAATAGTGTTAAGAGTTTTTTTGTAGCTGTCTCGGGCGGAGTCATAAACAGCGCAACCATAGTCCAACTTAGAACGTATGAGAGCACGATAAATCCGCAGCATGACTGTGCGGTCCGCTCCCCATCTTGTCCCTGTCAAGTAACGTAAAATGTTGAGCGATTTAGAACACTTAATACGAAGTTGGCTAAAGTGTTCTTTAAAATTCAGTTTCTGGTCAAAAACTAATCCTAGGAACTTGACACTTTTAGCTACCGGAAGAGGGTTCCCGCGAAGAGCAATCTCTGGGTCGGGGAAAAACCCCCGCACCCGAGAAAAGTGAACACAGGTAGTTTTTGCTGCCGAGAACGTAAACCCGGTGGCATCAGCCCACTTAGCAAGCCTGTTTACAGTAAGCTGAATCTGTCGAGAAGCAGACGGTAAAGACTTGGATGAGCAGATAATTGCAAGGTCGTCTACAAACAAAGAAGACAACACTGGGGTGCTAACAAAGTCGGCAATTGAATTGATTGCTATGGCAAAGAGTGTCACGCTAAGAACGCTGCCTTGCGGCACACCGTTGAATGAATGAATATTGGGGCTTAACGGCGCGTCAACCGGATGGTTATTTTGCGCCGGATAAAAGAAGGTTGTTCAATAAAAGATTGATAAAAGTTTACATCAAACCTATTACGTCAAGCTCTTGTAAGAATTTAAAAACATTGTCAATACGACGAGGGTCATCTGCTAATACTTTGTCAATAGTATTTTCTAATGAGTGACGTTGTCTAGCAACTCTATACTTTGTACAATCAATTAAAATGTGTCGGATGGATAAAATCTCGTTGCATGTATTGCAGCGCGGAGGCACCTTGTCAATAGTGAATAAGAAAGAGTGGGTTAAAAGAGTATGTCCGATACGGAGTCGGGTGAGAACGACCTCCTCACGCCTTTCAGATCTCTTTGATGACTCCCATGGTTCGACAGTAGCTTTAATTTCTTTTAATTTATTGTTTGTTTGTCTATCCCAGATATCTTGAAATCTTCGTTTGAAAGTTGACTTAAAGTAGACCTTCAAATCACTGTGGAAGATTCTTTGGTCAACCATTTCAGCATTGTGCAAGGCATTCTTGGCGGCTGCATCGGCCCTCTCGTTGCCCTTAATGCCAACGTGCCCAGGCACCCAACAGAACACTACTCTCACGTCCCGAGAAGAGAGGGTCGCTAGTAGGGAATGTACTTTTTGAACGAGGGTGTTGGGTGAGAAAATGTCATAAATTGCATCAATAGAGCTGAGTGAATCTGAAAAAATAAGAAAGTTGGGTTCATCTCTGCTTTCTATGTGTTGCAGAGCCTTCATAATGGCATACAATTCAGCAGTGAAAATGCTGCACTTGCTATTTAGTTTAAACCCGTATGCAATGTTGGGAGTCGTCGTAAAAGCACAACCAACATCATTGTTATTCTTTGATCCGTCCGTATAATATTGTATAAAATGTGGGTGATCGGCACAGATTTCAGCAAACCTGCGTCTGTACACGAGATCGCTGGTGCACTGTTTCCCTAAGGACGCTAGGCCGATAAGGCAAGAAGGCCTGGGAACACACCAAGGGGCGACCAGGCTGGATTCGACAGGGAACATCCTTGGAATCTTGAAAGTTATTTCGGTGAGAATACGACTTAGTCTAATACCTGCCGGCAAAGTTGAAAAGGGCTTAGCGTCATAAATTGGCTGGAATCTGGGCTGAAGTAGAGACAGGTACGTGGGATGTTTTTTCATTGCGATCAGTTTTGCAGCGTATGAAGTAAGAAGATATTCTCTCCTTAGCGTAAGTGGCGGCTCCCCGGAATCACAGTATAGACTTTCCACCCGGCTGGTTCGAAGAGCGCCGATGGCCAGCCGGATGCCTGTGTTGTGGATGGTGTTCAAAGTTCTTTTGTAGCTGTCACGGGCAGAATCGTAGACAGCACTGCCATAGTCAAGTTTAGAGCGTATGAGGGCACGATAAACACGCAACATAACCGTGCGGTCCGCTCCCCACCTTGTCCCTGTCAGGTACCTTAAGAGATTAAGAGATTTAAAACATTTAATACGCAGTTGGTTAAAATGTTCTTTAAAATTCAATTTCTGGTCAAAGACTAACCCCAGAAACTTGACACTTTTAACAACAGGGAGACAGTTCCCACGGAGATAGATTTCTGGGTCTGGGAAGAGGCCCCGTACCCGAGAGAAGTGGACACAGTTTGTCTTTGCTGCCGAAAATGTAAAGCCGGTGGCATCAGCCCACTTTACCAATCTGTTGACAGTTAATTGGATCTGCCTAGAGGTGGACGCTAGGTTCTTAGATGAACAGATTATTGCCAGGTCATCGACAAACAAGGAAGATGACACCGGGGAGTTAACACAGCTGGTAATTGTATTGATTGCAATCGCAAATAGCGTCACGCTGAGCACACTGCCCTGGGGCACGCCGTTCTCTTGTGAAAAAGTATCTGACAAAACATTGCCAACACGGACATTAAAAGTTCTATCAGTCATAAAATTTGTGATAAAAACAGGTAGTCGACCTTTAAAACCCCACGAATGTAGCGATTTTAAAATGTTGTGGCGCCAGGTGGTGTCGTAGGCTTTTTCCAGGTCGAAGAAGACAGCAATTGCATGCTGCTTGCATAGAAACGAGTCCTGGATAAAAGCCTCCATCCTGATAAGATGGTCCATCGTACTTCTGTTTTTCCGGAAACCACATTGTAAGTTAGAGAGTAGCTTTTTTGTCTCCAGCCACCAAACCAAACGATTGCTCACCATCCTCTCCATCACCTTACAAAGACAACTGGTCAGAGAGATAGGCCTGTAGCTGGCTGCCAGTAGCTTGTCTTTTCCAGGTTTGGGAATGGGAACTTGAATGGCATGTCGCCATTCGTCCGGAAAGACTTGCGATATCCAAATCATATTATATAATTCAAGCAAAGCCGAGCGAGCATCTGGTAAAAGGTGTTTTAAGAACTCGTTGTGGACCCTGTCGGCCCCCGGTGACGTGTTCTTCGATGTCCGAATGGCGTTTTCCAGCTCCCACTCACTAAACGGCATGTTGTAGCGTTCGGAGTTGGCAGAGGCAAACGACAATTGTCTACGCTCTGCCGTGCGCTTTATCTGTTGGAACGATGCCGAATAGTGGCGGGAACTGGAGACATCTGCAAAGTGTTTGCCAATGCAGTCTGCTATTTCTTTGGGGGCCGTAAACAGGTGTCCATCGTTCGTTATACCGGCGATTGAAATCGGTTTGTGCTTGCCTCTTATTTTGTTTACCCTGTGCCAAACCTTGGTGAGGGGGGTAAAGCAAGTGAGAGAGGATATATAATTGTTCCATGATTGGCGCTGGGATCTTCTAAAAACCTGTCGTGCCTTGGCACGGAGCTGTTTAAAAACTTGCAGGTTAAAATTTGTGGGTCGTTTGGTAAAAACTCTGAGAGCTCTTTTCCTCGCCCTGAGTGCCTTGTCACACTCGTCGTTCCACCATGGAACAGGAATGTGGCGTGGCTTCGTGGAGGTTTGTGGTATGGACTCCTCTGCGGCACTTATGATAATCTCTGAGATCCTTTTGACTTTAGAGTCGACATCCGTTTCCTGGTCAGAACAACTTAGTTTTGCCAGTGCAGCAAACCGCTTCCAGTTCGCCCGTTTTAAACTCCATTGAGCAGGACGAGAGGGGATCTGAAAGTCGGTTTGGAGCCTTAAGATGATCGGAAAGTGATCGCTTCCACAGAGGTCATCATGGACAGAGAAATTGAATAAATGTGCCACAGAGGGCGAACATATGTACAAGTCGATCGCCGTAAAATTACCATTAAAAGAGTTAAATCTGGTTTTTTGTCCATTATTTAAAAGAAACAAATCGTTGTCATTGATAAAACTCTCGAGCATACGACCCCGGCCGTCTGCCATTGTGTCGCCCCACAGGGGGCTATGTGCGTTAAAGTCACCCAACAGCACGTAGGGGTGGGGCAGTTGGGACACAAGGCTTTGAAGGTTCGGGGCCGTAGCTGGCGCCCACTCCGGAAGGTAAATGTTACAAAGAGTAACTGGTTGTGGTATGTGGACTCTGACTGCCACTGCCTGTAGAGGTGTTACCAGCTGCAGTGGATGTGCAGGGACGGAGTCTAACACTGCCGTCGCCACTCCACCAGCCGCTATATTTCGTGACAGATCATCGTGCCGAAAGAATGTGTAGCCACTTAACACAGGCGAGTCAGACGGTTTAAAATGTGTCTCTTGTAAAGAGAGACACAGGGGGCTAAAATTAGCTGTTAAAAGCTTCACCTCCTCTCGGTGGTGATGGTAACCATTGAGGTTCCACTGTATTAAAGCCATTTTTGTCGTTTTAAAATCTCTCTAAACCTAAGTAATGTATCACAGATATTATCACAGCCATCGAACCCATGTAAAATTAAGAATAAAATCACACAGGTAAAATAAGCGTATACTAATATCACAGTCACAATCACAAAGGCTATCACAGAAATCTTATCACAGTAAACTAGCACCAGAAGAGTTTCCTCTCTAAACCTAAGTAAAGTATCACAGAAAATATCACAGCTATCTAAAAACCTACATATAATTAAAAATAAAATCATATAGGTAAAAGAAGCGGAGATAAATATCACAGACACTATCACTAAGATTATCACAGAAAGTTTATCACAACGAAGTAGCACCAAAATATCTCTAAACCTAAGTAAAATATCATAGATAATATAACAGCGATCCAGAAACCTATATAAAATTAAAAATAAAATTATATAGATTAAAGGAGCGCTAATAAATATCACAGACATTATCACAAAGGCCATCACGGATAATTAAGATGTCTACTTGGTTTCACCTCTTTGGTTTTTACTTTACATACATCAGTCTTTTGTCTCTTGCTAGGCACAGCAACTGTCGCTTCACCACCGCCTCCTTGCACCTGGGCGGCACCCTCAACCTCATCGCAGTCCATCGAGGACTCGTCCTCTTTAGACTTGGGGCTGGTCTCTTTGGATTCTAATTTCTTTGCATTTTGTGGCTTTTGTTTCAAATCATTAAGTTCATCTGCAATTTTCTTGTTTTGGTTTCTCAGCTCTTCGTTCTCCTTCCTTAGCAACTCTATTTGTTTCGTTTGATCTTCTATTTTCTTTGTCTGCTCTTCAAGCCTCCGCTTGTTCTCCTCCTGCCCAGAGAGAAGAAGGGACATCATGTCCATCAGATTCTTGAGTTCTGATGAACGCGGGGGATGTCTCTCCTCAGGACCGGGGACAGGAGGTGGAGCGGCGACTTGGGCAAAGGATCTTATGTTGGGCAGACTTGGACAGAGGAGACTGTACTTGTTCCTCGCCTCAGGGTAGGAGATATTTTGTAGAGTTTTAATTTCGCATATCTTTTTTTCTTTTTTCCAGACGGGACACTCCCGGGACCAGGATGGGTGCGGAGCTTCGCAGTTCGCACAGTGAGCGTCCTGGTCGCACGGGGCGTCTGGATGGGCGTCAGACCTGCCACACCTGTCGCACTTCCGGCTCCGCCGACAAGACTGCTGGCCGTGGCCAAAGCGTTGGCAGTTAAGGCATCGAAGGGGATTCGGGATGCTGGGCTTAACCTCAACACGTATAAATCCCACGAAAATAAATTGAGGCAGAACGGTGGAATTAAATGTTAGAATGTGGAGCGGTGATGGTTTAAGAATGTTGTCTTTCCGGGTGGTGATGGATTTCACTTCGATTACTCTCTGGTTTGTGAGTTCGAGCAAGGCCTCTTCCTCGCCCATCTGAAGCAGGTCGTGGCTGAACACGACTCCTTTGCAGGAGTTCAGAGTTTTGTGGGCAAGGGTGGAGACCTGGAATGTTCCTAATAGAGTAAGGCCAGAGAGTTTATCTGATATTTCTTTTTTCCCAGCTTCTACAAGAAGAGTCCCGTCGCGCAGGCGCTTAGTAGAGCGAAGCTCTCCTACGTCTGCGGACAGAAATCTTTGTATTTTAAAGGGGCTCACGCCGGAGAAGGTCAGATTCTTGTCTGCATCTAGTCTTGAGATGATAAAAAAGGAGTCGAAATGGTCGGTGAACGTTTTGTTGTTTGATTGTACATGTTGTACATTAATGGTCCTGTCAAACAGGCTTGGTAAACTTTTAAGGGGGGGGGTGGACGTTTTTTTTGAGTTGGGGGTAGGTGGGGTTGGGAAGCTTGGGTTTGGGGGGGGGGAAAAGGGGGTTGGGGTTTGGTTTTTGTGATTTTGGTTCATTTTTGGACCCACGAGAAGCTAGGGAAATAAAGGTCAGCTCCCACAGAGCCCCGCTTGTGGGAGTAAGGCTAATATAAAACTGAAGGTCGCCAGGTGTTCAGAGTCCATCGTTCGCTACTACTATTTACCCAGTAGTAATTCAGCTCCTCGGCACGATTGGTGACACCTTAAGCTTGGGTATGTGTCCTGGTACTTTGCATTTGTCGTCAACGTTTGTGGGTTGTATACCGAAAGAAAAAGCCGTGGAAATTGCCAAGTCGTCATAGGGGAGGGCGCCACACCGCTGTCGCAGAAGGCAGACGGGGGCTTCGGGAGGTGGCAAGGAATGAAAAAAGGGGCGAGGCGAAGAGAAGATAGTGAAATGAAGAGAGGAGAGAAAAAGAGCGCACAGAGCCTCCCTAGACCAAAGTCCTTGTTCCGCGACAGCGGCGTGGCAGGACTATTCTTGGTCTGGATCCTCGCCGGGAGCCTGTCCGGTATAGGAGACCTTACGGGGAGCGAAACCTCCCCACCGGCAGAGCCTCCCGGGTCATTGGATCACACAAACCCCCTCACCACGTCAAGGTGATAGTCCACGAGGGGGGGCACACCGTTTTCCTGGATAAAACTCTCTGATAAAATGTTGCCAAGTCGAACGTTAAAAGATCTGTCAGTGATAAAATTCTGAATAAAAACAGAAAGTCTACCTTTAAAATTCCAAGAATAAAGTGTCTTAAGAATATTATATTTCCAAGTGGTGTCATAGGCCTTCTCAAGGTCGAAGAACACAGCAACGGAATGTTGTCCCCGAAGGAACCCGTCCTGGATAACAGCCTCCATGCGAATCAAATGGTCTAATGTATTCCTGTTCTTCCTGAAACCGCATTGTAGGTTTGACAGCAGCTTCTTCTTTTCCAACCACCAAACGAGCCTATTATTCACCATGCGCTCCATAATTTTGCAAAGACAGCTGGTGAGCGAGATTGGCCTGTAGCTCGAGGCCAGCTTCTTGTCTTTGCCCGCCTTGGCAATAGGTATAAGAATTGCATGGCGCCAGGAGCTGGGAAATGCTTGGGAGGTCCATATGATGTTAAACATGGCCAGGAGGTCATCCAGGGCTGCTGGGCTAAGGTGCTTTAAAAACATGTTATGGATTCTGTCAGGTCCAGGTGAGGTGTTTTTTGCGGTTCGGATTGCGTGGTCTAATTCCCACCGACTAAACGGCGCGTTGTAGCTCTCTGAGTTGGTAGACGAGAACGAGATGAACTTTCGTTCCGCTTCGAGTTTTATTTTTTGGAACGTGGCTGTGTAGTGGTGAGAGTCTGAGACATCTGAGAATTGTTGCCCTAGATGATTCACAATTTCTTCTGGAGCCGTGATGATGCGCCCATTCTTCTCCAGACCCGGAATGACTTGCGCCGTAAACTTGCCATCGATCTTCTTTATTTTGTTCCAGACTTTGGCGGCAGGAGTGTGGCAAGTTATTGTTGAGACGTAGTCTCGCCAGGATTGCTTCTTGGCTGCGCGAATGGCCCGCCGTGCAACAGCACGCGCGTTCCTGAAAACCTCGAGGTTTTCGGAGGTTGGACGGTTAGTGAATACCCTCAATGCTTTCTTTCTCAGCTTTATTGATTTTTGGCACTCCTCATTCCACCACGGAACAGCCATACGATGTGGTCTCGTGGATGTCTCGGGAATGCTCCGAGTTGCTGCCTCAATTAAAATACTAGTTACGCAGTCCACCCTGGCGTCTGAGTTGGTTATTCCTCGTGCGGGACTTAGGTCTGCGAGGCTGGTGAACAGCCTCCAGCTTGCCCTCTTCAGACTCCATTGGGCACAGCGAGCGCCGGGTTCAAGTTGGTTAGTTAAAAGTTTTAAAAACAAGGGGAAGTGGTCACTTCCACACAAGTCCGAGTGGACTGATAGCTCAAGTATTGGGGCAACAGAAGGGCAACACACACATAGGTCAATAGATGAGAATTCACCGTTAAAAGAGTTAAAACGTGTTTTCTCGTTATTGTTTAAAATTATCAAGTCATTATCATCAAAAAATTTCTCTAGCAACTTCCCTCTTCCCCTGTCAACCATACTGTCACCCCACAGGGGGTTATGGGCATTAAAATCACCCAAGAGAACGTAAGGTCTTGGAAGTTGGGAGATCATGTTGTCCAGATTGGCAAAAGTGACCGGAGCCCATTCGGGTAAATAAAGATTGCAAAATGTTATTGGAAGAGGAGTATGGACTCGGATAGCCACCGCTTGAAGGGATGTTGTGAGAGGAACGGGGCTAGAAAAGACCCTGTCCGAAACAATTGTCGCCACTCCGCCATGGGCTCGGTTTCCAGACGTGTCGTCAAAACGATAAAACCTGTAACCTTTTAAAATCGGCGAGTCAGAAAGCTTAAAATGAGTTTCTTGCAAAAAAAGGCAAAGAGGGCTAAAATTAGCTGTTAAAAGCTTCACCTCCTCTCGGTGGTGATAGTAACCATTGAGGTTCCACTGTATTAAAGCCATTTCTGTTGTTTTAAAATCTCTCTAAACCTAAGTAATGTATCACAGATATTTTCACAGCCATCAAACCCATGTAAGATTAAGAATAAAATCACACAGGTAAAATAAGCGTATACTAATATCACAGTCACAATCACTAAGGCTATCACAGAAATCTTATCACAGTAAACTAGCACCAGAAGAGTTTCCTCTCTAAACCTAAGTAAAGTATCACAGACAATATCACAGCTATCTGAAAACCTACATAAAATTAAAAATGAAATCATATAGGTAAAAGAAGCGGAGATAATTATCACAGTTACTATCACAAGGGTTATCACAGAAAGTTTATCACAGCAATGTAGCACCAAAAAATCTCTAAACCTAAGTAAAATATCACAGATAGTATCGCGGCAATCCATTAACCTATATAAAATTAAAAATAAAATTATATAGATAAAAGAAGCGTTAACAAATATCACAGATATTATCACAAAGGCCATCAAGGATAATTTAGATGTCTACTTGGTTTCACCTCTTTGGTTTTAACTTTAAAAGCATCAGTCTTTTGCCTCTTGCTAGGCACAGCAACTGTCGCTTCACCACCGCCTCCTTGCGCCTGGGCGGCACCCTCAACCTCCTCAAAGTCCATCGAGGACTCGTCCTCTTTAGACTTGGGGCTGGTCTCTTTGGCTTCCGATTTCTTTGCTTTTTGCGGGTTTTGTTTTAAAAAATCTAGCTCCTCTCCAATTTTCTTGTTTTGGTTTTTGAGCTCTTCGTTCTCCTTCCTGAGCAACTCTATTTGTTTCGTCTGCTCTTCTATTTTTTTAGTTTGTTCTTCGAGCTTTAGTTTGTTTTCCTGCTGCCCAGAAAGAAGAAGGGTCATCATGTTCATCAGGGTTTTAAGTTCTGATGAACTTGGGTGATGCCCCTCTTTAGGGCTGGGAGCAGGTGGTAGAGCGGTGGCTTGGGCGAAGGATTTTAAAATATTTGGACTAGGGCAGAGAAGGTTGTATTTTTTTCTAGCCTCGGGGTATGGGATCTTCTCGAGAGTTTTTATTTCACATATATTTTTTTCCTTCTTCCAGACAGGACACTCCCGGGACCAGGACGGGTGCGGAGCTTCGCAGTTGGCACAGTGCGCCTCCTGATCGCACGGGGCGTTAGGGTGGGCGTTCGCCTTGCCGCACCTGTCGCACACTTGTGGCCTTTGGCAATTCTGTTGGCCGTGGCCGAAGCGTTGGCAATTTAGACAGCGAAGGGGATTAGGGATGCTGGGCTTAACCTCAACACGTATAAATCCCACGAAAATAAATTGAGGCAGAATGGTGGAATTAAATGTTAGAATGTGGAGCGGTGATGGTTTAAGAATGTTGTCTTTCCGGGTGGTGATGGATTTCACTTCGATTACTCTCTGGTTTGTGAGTTCGAGCAAGGCCTCTTCCTCGCCCATCTGAAGCAGGTCGTGGCTGAACACGACTCCTTTGCAGGAGTTCAGAGTTTTGTGGGCAAGGGTGGAGACCTGGAATGTTCCTAATAGAGTAAGGCCAGAGAGTTTATCTGATATTTCTTTTTTCCCAGCTTCTACAAGAAGAGTCCCGTCGCGCAGGCGCTTAGTAGAGCGAAGCTCTCCTACGTCTGCGGACAGAAATCTTTGTATTTTAAAGGGGCTCACGCCGGAGAAGGTCAGATTCTTGTCTGCATCTAGTCTTGAGATGATAAAAAAGGAGTCGAAATGGTCGGTGAACGTTTTGTTGTTTGATTGTACATGTTGTACATTAATGGTCCTGTCAAACAGGCTTGGTAAACTTTTAAGGGGGGGGGTGGACGTTTTTTTTGAGTTGGGGGTAGGTGGGGTTGGGAAGCTTGGGTTTGGGGGGGGGAAAGGGGGGTTGGGGTTTGGTTTTTGTGATTTTGGTTCATTTTTGGACCCACGAGAAGCTAGGGAAATAAAGGTCAGCTCCCACAGAGCCCCGCTTGTGGGAGTAAGGCTAATATAAAACTGAAGGTCGCCAGGTGTTCAGAGTCCATCGTTCGCTACTACTATTTACCCAGTAGTAATTCAGCTCCTCGGCACGATTGGTGACACCTTAAGCTTGGGTACGTGTCCTGGTACTTTGCATTTGTCGTCAACGTTTGTGGGTTGTATACCGAAAGAAAAAGCCGTGGAAATTGCCAAGTCGTCATAGGGGAGGGCGCCACACCGCTGTCGCAGAAGGCAGACGGGGGCTTCGGGAGGTGGCAAGGAATGAAAAAAGGGGCGAGGCGAAGAGAAGATAGTGAAATGAAGAGAGGAGAGAAAAAGAGCGCACAGAGCCTCCCTAGACCAAAGTCCTTGTTCCGCGACAGCGGCGTGGCAGGACTATTCTTGGTCTGGATCCTCGCCGGGAGCCTGTCCGGTATAGGAGACCTTACGGGGAGCGAAACCTCCCCACCGGCAGAGCCTCCCGGGTCATTGGATCACACAAACCCCCTCACCACGTCAAGGTGATAGTCCACGAGGGGGACAATTTGGCAAGAATCAAAATAAAATTTTGAGAAAAAAAAAGGTTGCACTTAAGGCTTAGTCGGTTTGCTGTAGACATTGATATGTACATCGTAGTGAAGGGCGACTGATAGTGTGCTTGATAAAACTTGACCTGTTCTACGTCGAAAATATTCCTCGAAATGATAAGCAATCAAGCAATAGGGCACCGAAGTAGCAGCGCGCGAAGCGGTTTCGGGGGGCGAGACTGGACTGGCTTATGGCGGAATACACAGGGGTCAACTTTACACAGTTGTATCTACCTTAAAACATGTCTGAGAATCAAACAAAGACCACCACACGATTCATCAATCTTATTTTAGTGTTTTGCGCCAGAGTTTTTCAACCTAGGAACTAAATGATTAAAAATAAATCGCTTTTCGTCGGGGAACTACACTTTTGACGTTGCCAGATTGTGCGGAGGGAGAAGATGTGTCAAACTGGCGTACATACGCCAGTCTGACAAGTGTGACACATCTCCTGTAACAACCCAGAATTATGGCTATTTTACTTTCAACTATTTTTGAATTCTTCAAAGAGGAACCTAACTTAGTTGACAGAGGCAGAAATTCTACCACCAGCAATCACGTAGATAGCTGCGATCTGTGCGTTAAAGGTGTAATGCACACCATAACTGGTGTAGTGCAATCCAGCATGAAGAAGAAGAGCTACCACGTACAAGTAAGTTAGGTTAAGTTTGAATTTAGTTTACTTTAAGCATTCCAAAGCTTTAATCCTGTTGCGCTACTTAACTGGGTTTAATATTTGCTTTCCAGATTAAAGTAGAGAATAACAGGGTAGTTACTGCCTTGTGCGAGTGCCCAAGAGGTCAATTGCGGTGCCACCACATGGCAGCTGTGTTACTGTGCGCCCTTGAGAAGTTCTCTAAAACAGATGTACCATGCACATGGACTAAACCAAGCAAATCTGCCACAACTTCCACCACTACCACAGAATCTCTCTGGCCGCAAGCTGAGGGTCGCTCAGGATTCAGCCTCGACCGAGAGCCAACTGATGAAGATTTTGACTGGCTACGAGTGCAGTTCGAAGCACTTGATCCAACATTGGGAGTGGTCTGGTTATTGTCTCCCGAACCAATGCCAGGTTAGGTGTTAACTGTTAATACAATTTAATATCTACTGAATTAGATTAGGTAATATACAATTTTATATTATTGGTACTTAGATGTCAATCCCCACACGATGGAGTCCCTGCTGTCAGCGTTTGGCCCCAACAACTCCCAAGAAGAATTTATTGAATACCTGAAGATCAACTGGGTTGATATTGTTAATTTGGCATCTGCCACAATTGGCCAGCGAAGCAATCCGTTGTGGTCTCTTCATCGGCTGCAACGACTGACATGCAGCAATTTTGGGAAGGTTTTAAGTGCTGTGAGAAGGAACAAGTATGTTTCATGCTGACATATTTATTACGTTTCTTTCAATGTGGCTATGAGTTTAATACAGGTTAGGAGAAACAGCCAATCACCTGTGTGACTTAAATAATTTACTCAGAGTTATAGATTGTTACATAGAGTTACACTACAGCCAAACTATACATTAAACTAAAAAAACTAGTGCTCAAGTATAAATAAAGAAAATCTGTTTCAGTTACTGCCCATCATTGTTTAAAACCTTGTTAGGAGGTTATAGCCACAATTGTGCTGGAGCAGCCACCAATTGGGGCAACTTTCATGAGGACCAGGCATTGCTGATGTATGCTGGTGGCAGCCAGGTGGAAGTTACTCCTACTGGGATCTGGCTTTCCGAAGATGGAATGCTTGGTGGGTCACCAGACGGACTCGTTGGTGAGGCTCGCGTTTTTGTATTGGCTAAGCGGTTCTTGATGGAAAAGCTATCCTAGTGTTATCCCAGTAATAAGTGTTTTGAGCTGTGTCGCAACTTACACCTTTCCTTCAAATTTCAACAGGTGACGATGGCCTGGTGGAAGCCAAATTCCCCTACAGCCATCGAGATAGCACAATCGAAGAGGCTATAGCCAACGACAAGAAATTTTACTTGGCAAAAACCGATTCTGGATATGCACTGAAGAGGGATCATGTGTATTTCGACCAAATTCAGGGGCAACTCTTCGTGACTAAAAGAGCTTGGTGTGATATGGTTGTTTGGACCACCAAGGAAACGGTTATCACCGAACGCATTTTTGTTTCAGATGAATGGAGGGAAACAAATGTGCCAAAGCTAAGGGAGTTTTTTATATCCTACTTACTGCCAAAGATCCTGCCTTCAGCCTAGTTGATCGTTCATGAGCGTAGGTTGTTGATGATAGGTTGTTGGAAAAGGGTAAGTGCAGCGCAGACTTGGAAAATTGTCGATGCGCTGGAACGATTCCAGTGTGAAATGCAATCGAGGATGCGATAAATTTTGACACGTTGAATTGCCCGTTCAACATGGATTCTGGCGCGTGCAATACGTAATGTCTGTTGCACTTCCTCCGGGGTGAACTGAGATCTTCGTAAAAAGGGGGGAATGTTGA
This sequence comes from Protonemura montana, assembly GCA_947568835.1. NCBI lineage: Eukaryota > Metazoa > Arthropoda > Insecta > Plecoptera > Nemouridae > Protonemura > Protonemura montana. The sequence continues at coordinate 17,398,855 of OX387607.1, read as the reverse complement.
GGGTGACGCCCGGTGGCAAAATGTCAAACAGGACAAAACCCTTGTCCGCCATTACCATGTCGCCAGGAACCATATGGTTCAAGACTTGGCAATGCTTGACAAGGGCTTTATCCGACGTACTTCCTGGGTAGAGAGAACTACAATAAGTTACAAATCCATTAGGTGCCACACCAATTAACGCTTTAAAGGTGTTGCGGGACTTGTAGTTACTATATGTAATATTTTGATGAGCCATGTTCTTTGGCTTCTCTATTAGAACCTCAGTGGCATCCAAAATTATCCGACAAGAATGAAATTTCTTAAATTCTTCGGGCAGACTAGGAATGTTTTTTTGCCGCGAAGGAACTTTCTTCATCATGTTCTTCACCAGCAACAAATGAAGAGCATCCAGTATGGTTAAAAAGATGTTGGATATTGTTCGTTCCGACTTTCCAAAGCGCAGGGCCAAGTCTTGAAGCGGAACATTTAACTTTAGTTTCATCGTTGTGATGAGGAGTTGGTCTTCGAGAGAAACGTTCGTCGCTGTCCATTCTGCCCCTTTTATTTGAAAACGTCCCAAAAATGCCGCCATTGTTTGGAAATGTTTCGCACTGGGGAATCCTACAATGAAGGAAACAGAAAATGAAGGAAACAGAAAATGAAGGAAACAGAAAATGAAAGCTTGTTCATATCACTGTATTTATTAGGTATATAAAATGAACACGGAAGACTTTGTCATAATGTATAAAAGTAACTAGACGGTTGTAGCAGTTGTAGACTAGACACGTGTACACATGACCAGTTCTGTTCGGGAGAGAGGTTGGAGGGATGCAAGTTAAGCAACACTGAGCTGGGTCAGGTATTGGATGGGTGATCATCATACACATGACCAGTTCTGTTCGGGAGAGAGGTTGGAGGGATGAAAGTTAGTACAGCAACTTCGCTCGCCTTGCTTATCAACCTCTCGACAGCATGGATTTGTGGAGGAATCCTGTTGTTTGCGTTGTACCGTCCTTCGGAAGGGACTTTAAGCTAGTGGTCCCCTTGGTGCTTTTCGACAGGCGTAGGCTACGTGTCGGCACCGGGTTTCCTTTCCTCCTTTCTAGGCTAGGTTAGGTTAGGCTAGATTGATCAACTACTACTTATTCACCGACGCCATTAGACCAGTGCCGCATGGCCAGATGTCAAAACAGTCCGTCGTTAAACACCACAAATAGTAATTTTTAATAAATCACTGGTTATTATCAAATCAATAAACTATGTTTGTATTAATTGCATTATAGCATAATCACTGATTGTAAAATAACTCATGTTAAAATAAAAAAAAAAAATAATTGAAATTGATTAAAAATTTTTTTTTCCTAGGTAGTAGTTCCTACAATTAACTTTGAGCGGAGTATGAGTCCTGTCCTGCAGCGTACCTTTCAGACAAGAGAGTTGATTTAAGTCTTGTATTCTTTAAAATGCTTGTCGTTCGTGATGAATGATGAAGGGTTTCAACAACCAGGAATAAAACTGTGTGTTAAAAGCTAAGTAAAAAACGGGTGTAGCTGTATCTTATTGATACGGCCGATATTTAAGCGGGACTACGTTCAACTACCGCGTAGCCACGTAGGTCAACTACAGTACTAACCATACTTCACATGCAAGTTTTACATCTCTCTTTATTTGGGTTGTGTTTTCATAACTAATTTACTTGCTGAAGGACTTTACAGATTGGGATAGAAGTGTCATCTTGCGATATATATATTTTATTTTGCATTAATCTAATGACGAGTGCTAAAAACGCCGCCTCCTCTCACGCCTCCAATATTTAGTTTATCGAAAATCAAATAAAAGTACTTCTAGAGAATTATCTGAACTTTTGAATGATAATAAATTGCATTCTGTCCTTTGTTTCCTGTAGGCTTGTAGGGGTTGTTACACATTTGCCATTTTGCTTAATTTAACATTGGTCTTATGGAGAGCATTAAAAACGCCAACCCCTCTCACGCCTCCAATATTTAGTTTATCGAAAATTAAAAAAAAAAGTACTTTTAGAGAATTGTCTGAACTATTGAATGATAATAAGTCACACTCTGTACTTAGCTTCCTGTAGGCTGTAGGGCTTGTTACACATTTGCCATTTTGTAGAGAAAATCCATACATGCCTCCCTATATAATGCACTTTAAGACGTTGTCACGTCAAAAATAACTTCAAAGTGATCAATTACACCTGCCTGTGTACATCCGGATTGCTTCATCGTTTTTATCCAAGAGTGAAAACGATATTTGACCTTGCGAACCTTCTAGGTCCACGACTCGTTTCTCGAGATGAGCATACTTCTTTGAATGAATGAATGAATATTGGGGCTTAACGGCGCGTCAACCGGATGGTTATTTTGCGCCGGATAAAAGAAGGTTGTTCAATAAAAGATTGATAAAAGTTTACATCAAACCTATTACGTCAAGCTCTTGTAAGAATTTAAAAACATTGTCAATACGACGAGGGTCATCTGCTAATACTTTGTCAATAGTATTTTCTAATGAGTGACGTTGTCTAGCAACTCTATACTTTGTACAATCAATTAAAATGTGTCGGATGGATAAAATCTCGTTGCATGTATTGCAGCGCGGAGGCACCTTGTCAATAGTGAATAAGAAAGAGTGGGTTAAAAGAGTATGTCCGATACGGAGTCGGGTGAGAACGACCTCCTCACGCCTTTCAGATCTCTTTGATGACTCCCATGGTTCGACAGTAGCTTTAATTTCTTTTAATTTATTGTTTGTTTGTCTATCCCAGATATCTTGAAATCTTCGTTTGAAAGTTGACTTAAAGTAGACCTTCAAATCACTGTGGAAGATTCTTTGGTCAACCATTTCAGCATTGTGCAAGGCATTCTTGGCGGCTGCATCGGCCCTCTCGTTGCCCTCAATGCCAACGTGCCCAGGCACCCAACAGAACACTACTCTCACGTCCCGAGAAGAGAGGGTCGCTAGTAGGGAATGTACTTTTTGAACGAGGGTGTTGGGTGAGAAAATGTCATAAATTGCATCAATAGAGCTGAGTGAATCTGAAAAAATAAGAAAGTTGGGTTCATCTCTGCTTTCTATGTGTTGCAGAGCCTTCATAATGGCATACAATTCAGCAGTGAAAATGCTGCACTTGCTATTTAGTTTAAACCCGTATGCAATGTTGGGAGTCGTCGTAAAAGCACAACCAACATCATTGTTATTCTTTGATCCGTCCGTATAATATTGTATAAAATGTGGGTGATCGGCACAGATTTCAGCAAACCTGCGTCTGTACACGAGATCGCTGGTGCACTGTTTCCCTAAGGACGCTAGGCCGATAAGGCAAGAAGGCCTGGGAACACACCAAGGGGCGACCAGGCTGGATTCGACAGGGAACATCCTTGGAATCTTGAAAGTTATTTCGGTGAGAATACGACTTAGTCTAATACCTGCCGGCAAAGTTGAAAAGGGCTTAGCGTCATAAATTGGCTGGAATCTGGGCTGAAGTAGAGACAGGTACGTGGGATGTTTTTTCATTGCGATCAGTTTTGCAGCGTATGAAGTAAGAAGATATTCTCTCCTTAGCGTAAGTGGCGGCTCCCCGGAATCACAGTATAGACTTTCCACCCGGCTGGTTCGAAGAGCGCCGATGGCCAGCCGGATGCCTGTGTTGTGGATGGTGTTCAAAGTTCTTTTGTAGCTGTCACGGGCAGAATCGTAGACAGCACTGCCATAGTCAAGTTTAGAGCGTATGAGGGCACGATAAACACGCAACATAACCGTGCGGTCCGCTCCCCACCTTGTCCCTGTCAGGTACCTTAAGAGATTAAGAGATTTAAAACATTTAATACGCAGTTGGTTAAAATGTTCTTTAAAATTCAATTTCTGGTCAAAGACTAACCCCAGAAACTTGACACTTTTAACAACAGGGAGACAGTTCCCACGGAGATAGATTTCTGGGTCTGGGAAGAGGCCCCGTACCCGAGAGAAGTGGACACAGTTTGTCTTTGCTGCCGAAAATGTAAAGCCGGTGGCATCAGCCCACTTTACCAATCTGTTGACAGTTAATTGGATCTGCCTAGAGGTGGACGCTAGGTTCTTAGATGAACAGATTATTGCCAGGTCATCGACAAACAAGGAAGATGACACCGGGGAGTTAACACAGCTGGTAATTGTATTGATTGCAATCGCAAATAGCGTCACGCTGAGCACACTGCCCTGGGGCACGCCGTTCTCTTGTGAAAAAGTATCTGACAAAACATTGCCAACACGGACATTAAAAGTTCTATCAGTCATAAAATTTGTGATAAAAACAGGTAGTCGACCTTTAAAACCCCACGAATGTAGCGATTTTAAAATGTTGTGGCGCCAGGTGGTGTCGTAGGCTTTTTCCAGGTCGAAGAAGACAGCAATTGCATGCTGCTTGCATAGAAACGAGTCCTGGATAAAAGCCTCCATCCTGATAAGATGGTCCATCGTACTTCTGTTTTTCCGGAAACCACATTGTAAGTTAGAGAGTAGCTTTTTTGTCTCCAGCCACCAAACCAAACGATTGCTCACCATCCTCTCCATCACCTTACAAAGACAACTGGTCAGAGAGATAGGCCTGTAGCTGGCTGCCAGTAGCTTGTCTTTTCCAGGTTTGGGAATGGGAACTTGAATGGCATGTCGCCATTCATCCGGAAAGACTTGCGATATCCAAATCATATTATATAATTCAAGCAAAGCCGAGCGAGCATCTGGTAAAAGGTGTTTTAAGAACTCGTTGTGGACCCTGTCGGCCCCCGGTGACGTGTTCTTCGATGTCCGAATGGCGTTTTCCAGCTCCCACTCACTAAACGGCATGTTGTAGCGTTCGGAGTTGGCAGAGGCAAACGACAATTGTCTACGCTCTGCCGTGCGCTTTATCTGTTGGAACGATGCCGAATAGTGGCGGGAACTGGAGACATCTGCAAAGTGTTTGCCAATGCAGTCTGCTATTTCTTTGGGGGCCGTAAACAGGTGTCCATCGTTCGTTATACCGGCGATTGAAATCGGCTTGTGCTTGCCTCTTATTTTGTTTACCCTGTGCCAAACCTTGGTGAGGGGGGTAAAGCAAGTGAGAGAGGATATATAATTGTTCCATGATTGGCGCTGGGATCTTCTAAAAACCTGTCGTGCCTTGGCACGGAGCTGTTTAAAAACTTGCAGGTTAAAATTTGTGGGTCGTTTGGTAAAAACTCTGAGAGCTCTTTTCCTCGCCCTGAGTGCCTTGTCACACTCGTCGTTCCACCATGGAACAGGAATGTGGCGTGGCTTCGTGGAGGTTTGTGGTATGGACTCCTCTGCGGCACTTATGATAATCTCTGAGATCCTTTTGACTTTAGAGTCGACATCCGTTTCCTGGTCAGAACAACTTAGTTTCGCCAGTGCAGCAAACCGCTTCCAGTTCGCCCGTTTTAAGCTCCATTGAGCGGGGCGAGAAGGGATCTGAAAGTCGGTTTGGAGCCTCAAGATGATCGGAAAGTGATCGCTTCCACAGAGGTCATCATGGACTGAGAAATTGAATAAATGTGCCACAGAGGGCGAACATATGCACAAGTCGATCGCCGTAAAATTACCGTTAAAAGAGTTAAATCTGGTTTGTTGTCCATTATTTAAAAGAAACAAATCGTTGTCATCGATAAAACTCTCAAGCATACGACCCCGGCCGTCTGCCATTGTGTCGCCCCACAGGGGGCTATGTGCGTTGAAGTCACCCAACAGCACGTAGGGGTGGGGCAGTTGGGACACAAGGCTTTGAAGGTTCGGGGCCGTAGCTGGCGCCCACTCCGGAAGATAAATGTTACAAAGGGTAACTGGTTGTGGTAAGTGGATTCGGACTGCCACTGCCTGTAGTGGTGTTACCAGCGGCACAGGATGTGCAGGGACAGAGTCCCACACTGCCGTCGCCACTCCACCAGCCGCAATATTTCGGGACAGGTCGTCAACCCGAAAGAAAGTGTATCCACTCAATACAGGTGAGTCAGATGGTTTAAAATGTGTCTCTTGTAAAGAGAGACACAGGGGGCTAAAATTAGCTGTTAAAAGCTTCACCTCCTCTCGGTGGTGATGGTAACCATTGAGGTTCCACTGTATTAAAGCCATTTTTGTTGTTTTAAAATCTCTCCTAACCTAAGTAATGTATCACAGGCATAAGCACAGCCATCTAAAAACCCGTGTAAAATTAAGAATAATATCACATAGGTAAAAGAAGCGTATACTAATATCACAGACACTATCACGAGGGTTATCACAGAAAGTTTATCACAACAATATAGCACCAAAAGATCTCTAAACCTAAGTAAAATATCACAGATAATATTATCACAGCAATCCAGAAACCTATATAAAATTAAAAATAAAATTATATAGATAAAAGGAGCGTAAATAAATATTACAGACATTATCACAGAGGTTATTAAGGATAATTAAGGTGTCTATTTGGTTTCGGTTTGGCTTTATTTTCTTCCGTCTTTTGCCTCTTACTAGGCAAGGCAATCGTGGACACACTACCGCCTCCTTGCAACTGGGCGGCACCCTCAGCCTCCTCACAGTCCATCAAGGACTCATCCTCTTTAGACTTGGGGCTGGTCTCTTTGGCCTGTCTGGCAGCTTCTGGTTTCTTTACGTTTTGCGGCTTTTGTTTAAGTGTTTCTAACTCTTCTCCAATTATTTTGTTTTGATATTTAAGGGATTCATTTTCTTCCCGGAGCTCTTTGATTTGTTTTGTCTGCTCTTCTATCTTTTTAGTTTGTTCCTCCAGTTTTTCTTTGGTTTCTTGTTGGCCGGCCAAGAGAAGAGCCATCATCTCCGTCAGCTGTTTAAGCTCTGCGGAGTGGTCAACTTCTTTGGTGGGCTGGACAGCGGGTGGCGTTTTAACAGCTTCAGAAAAAGATCGTGACAGGCTTTGTTGCGGAGAGATGAGGTTGAATTTCTTTCTAGCCTCTGAGATAGAAATTTTGTCCTTTGTTTTTATCTCTATGATCTTTTTCTCCCTCTTCCAAGTAGAGCAGTCCCTGGACCAAGCTGGGTGGGAGCCACCACAGTTCAGGCATTTCGCCTCCTGGTCACAGGGCTTGTCCACGTGTTTATCTGCCTGGCCACAGTTTGAACACACGTGCGGTCTCTCGCACGTGTGTTGGGTGTGACCAAATCTCTGGCAGCGCAAACAACGCATTGGATTAGGGATGTGTTGGCGCACATCCACACGGATGAAACCAATAAACAAACTTTTGGGAAGAGACGTGGAGTTGAAAGTAACGATGTGGAGCGGCGATGGCTTCAGAACTCCATCCTTGCGTGTTTGGATACATTTTATTTCGGTAACATTTTGTTCAGCGAGCTCTTTGAGTATGGTCTCCTCGTCCATGCCGACCAGATCGGGACAGAAGACAACTCCTTTAGTAGAGTTAAGAGATTTGTGGCACTCCACCGATATTTGATAGTTTCCCAGAAGCTGCAAGCTAAACACTTTTTGTGACTGCTCCAGGGTGTATATTTCAATGAGCAGAGCTCCGTCACGGAGTCTGCTCACACTTTTTGTGGCGCCGATGTCACTGTTTATAAACTTATTTAGTGTAAATGGTGATACGTCAAGAAAAGTCTGTTTTGTATCTTTGTCTTTTCTTTTAATTAAGAAGAATTTTGGGTACGTCGACTCTTGGAAAGAGCGGACACTGACGGGTTTGTCCAGCAAACCAGGTATGTTATTATGAATGGGGGGGGGGGAGGGGGGGAGTTTTTGGTTTGGTTTTTCCATATATATAGGAGACAGTTTCGTCGCCCGGAGCCCTGCCCACCACGGAGCCCAACCAGGGGGACGTTGAACTTCAACGCCGGGGTTGTCCGGACGATATAGTCAGTGGACACCAGTAGCCGCGAGTGACCGTAAAAGATGGGACTCAGGTACGGCCATCACGCCACCGGTGCCCCCATCCTCATCCACGCGTGAAAGGTTAATGTTTCAGGCAAGCCGATTGACTGGGGGTGGATTAGCCCCCAGCCTCCTGTTTAAGGTGAAGCGGTAACTAAAGAAGTGTGTTGTTGCTACCCTCTATTTGTTCCACATTATGAACTAGAGAGGTAGCTCCTCAACCCCCAAGAAAAACTTTTCCACCCGTACAGGTGACCGCGCACGGCAAACACGCAGGCAAGTGTTCTGATCTGTACAGGGGGTCGGCCGAAAGAGAAGACAGAAGAATATAGGATAGTGAAGGTAAAGAGGTAAGGAAGCAGACTCGAGGACTCCCTGCACAGATCCAAGTCACCAGGGTACTGGAGCTTGCATCGACTCGACATTCAACCAAATCTGTTCCAGTTTCGTTGCCAGGTCGTCATAAGGGAGGGCGCCACACCGCTGTCGCAGAAGGCAGACGGGGGCTTCAGGAGGTGGCAAGGAATGAAACAAGAAGCGAGGCGAAGAGAAGATAGTGAAATGAAGAGAGGAGAGAAAAAGAGCGCACAGATCCTCCTAAGACCAAAGTCCGTGTCCCGCGACAGCGGCGCGGCCGGACCATTCTTTGTCTGGATCCTCGCCGGGAGCCTGTCCGGTATAGGAGACCTTATGGGGAGCGAAACCTCCCCACCGGCAGAGCCTCCCGGGTCATTGGATCACACAAACCCCCTCACCACGGTAAGGTGATAGTCCTCGAGGGGGCCTGCTGAGCTACAAGCATTACGTCATAGAACACTGCCATAGAAAAGTGGCCACTTTTCTCGAGGGAGGTGACCGATTTCTCGTTTGCCATAATCAACGGTGTGTTCCTGGCGTTTAACCAGATGTCCCTGGAGGCCTACTTGCTGTTATGCTTTCGTAAGGCCTCGGGCACTGTCGATGACGACTTCATGTCAAGGTGACGACGCTCCATCTCTGTTGCGCTCACCTGATGAAGAACACGGCCGACAATGTGGGTCCCCTTGTTAGAGAGAAGGCGGGCAAAAGTCGTTTTGGAGGTTTGCTCTTATGATCGACACGGCTAGTTACGAAGGTTTGCGCGAAATCTTCAAAAACTTGTGTGTGGTCCTCCTTGCCAAGGGGTGGTAAGCAGGATAGCCCTGAATTTAAAGAAATGATGAAAATGATGGCTGCCATTTTAGCTGGCCAAGGGGAAACAGACAAAAAACTGGAAGAGCAAACCAGAAGAATAGAGGAACAAACAGAAGAAATTAGACAGTTGCGAAAAGAAAATGAAGAATTGAAACAAAAGAATAATCAGATGAATAAAGAACTAAAGAAATTGCAATCTAAGAAGGAAACTCCAAAATCAACCCCTAAAATTAGCCAGCCTTCGGGCAGTCAAGATTTAGAAGTGGACAATGAGGGCGACGCATTGATAATTACCACATCCCGTGGTGCCAAGAAACAAAAAACTACGCTGGAGGCAGCCCCTCAGCAAAAAACTTTTTCCGAGGATGAAATGGAAGTTGATGGCGGTGGTGGTGCTGTTATAAAATCAGGCAAGAAGCCACACACACGAATAGACTTCCTTAGATAGGTGAATTTATCTGTGATAGTTTAACTGTGATATTTTCTGTGATAGTTTGTGATAGTACCAAAGTTTTTGTGATATTAGCTCTTAGTGTTTTTATTGGTTTTCACATTATGGCTTTTATTCAATGGAACGTTCGTGGTTTTAATATTCGCCGAGAAGAAGTCCGAATTTTAGCCTCTCATTTTAATCCCTTGTGTATCTTTTTACGAGAAACACATTTTAAACAAACTGACAACCCTATTTTAAAGAATTATACCTTTTATCGACATGACGACACGACCGGTCTTATAGCTCATGGTGGCGTGGCGACGGCAGTGTTGGACTCGGTCTTCGTAAGTCCACTTGTCACAGTTCAAATCTAGCGGCTGAACTGGTCCCGAAAGTCTCTGCTAGATGGCGCCTCCCTGCGGTCGATCTCGACAAAAGTTATCGACCCAGCCCCGTCACGATCTGCTGTCAACCGTCAAGACGAGACAAAGAGAAACGAATTGAAGCACTCGTCACTTCTTTCCGAGCAACCGACACGACGGGTCCTGCCGACTCAACGAGCCGCCGACGCACAGCTGTACTTAGTTATCAGGTTTACTTTTCACTCTTTATGAGGATTTGGCTTTTACTATGGATTCCGTCCAATAGTTTTGCATTAAAGTAGATTTTAACGTCGCAACCGATCTGTCGGGGTGCGGATGATCGAACGAGTACGCTCGCGGGCACGTTGTGGGACCCAAGTCTCTGTTGTTCCGAAAGAAGGCCTCGGTATAGTAAACTATGTATCTAACTGTATCTCGCTAATCTTAGATTGTTTTGTTGTTTTTTTCTTTTCTAAACCTACCGAGTATGCTAAGGCTTTAGTTTGTAAAACCCGTGCTCGATTAGCGAACGCGTTTCAACTTTTACGCGTTTGGACTATCCTTCGCCATTAATATTATGTACTATATTTTTCTGTGACTGTTTCTTTGTAAGCGACAGCGCTTATGCTTAAGCTTTACGCGCTGCGCATATCGCTCGCTATTAAATCGCACGTGTTGGGTCACCTGCGACCGAAACGTTTGAATTGTAACAAAACGGCTAATGGTGGTCATTAAAACCAATCGCTGCCAACGAGCGTTACGATCCTGTTGTCACTGTGCTGACCCTTGAACGTCTTCCCCCTGCCACAGCTATCCCACGACCCCACCACCTTCTCCGAACGAGGAACTACCACCGGCCAGGAGGCCGGTAAGGCAGAAAGAGAGGTGACACACTGCCGCTCACCACACCTCTTCAGGCAGTGGCCGTCCGGGTTCACCTGCCTCAGCCCGTCACCTTTTGCAACATCTACCTTCCCGAATGGGCACCAGCTACGGCCCCTAACCTCCAGAGCCTTGTGTCCCAACTGCCCCACCCTTTTGTGTTATTGGGTGACTTCAATGCACATAATCGCTTGTGGGGCGACACAATGGCCAATGGTTGTGGCAGGGGTCGGATGCTGGAGACTTTTATCAATGACAACGACTTATTTATTTTAAACAACGGACAAAATACTAGATTTAACTCTTTTAATGGACTCTTCTTGGCGATTGACTTATGTATATGTTCGCCCTCTGTGGCATCAATTTTAGAATTCTCTGTTCACGAAGATCTTTGTGGCAGTGATCATTTTCCTATTGTTTTAACACTTTTAACCGACTTCCAGCCCCCCAGTCGTCCTGCACAGTGGTGTCTGAAGAGGGCAAACTGGAAACGTTTCTCCGGCTTAGCTGATCTGTGTGGCTCTCGGCAAGAAACGAACATAGAATCAAAGGTCCAAAACATAACTGAAACTCTCGTCAACGCTGCCGAAGCCAGCATTCCTCTAACTTCAACAAAACCGCGACGCATTCCGGTCCCTTGGTGGAACTCGGAATGCGATAAAGCCATCAAAGCAAGGAAAAGAGCTCTACGGACCTTTTCTAAACACCCAACTGCGGAAAATCTCTTGGAATTTAAACGGCTGCGAGCCAAGGCTCGTCAGGTTGTCAATACCTCCAAAAAGCGCTCCTGGGAGGAATACATTGCTTCCATTAATTGCACCATACCCTCTACAAAAGTATGGCACCGGCTTAATAAGATCAGAGGCAAGCATAAGATGACAACAATAGCGGGCATCGAGAGTAACGGGACCCTGTTCACGGCCCCGAAAGAAATTGCGGACAGCATTGGTGAACACTTTGCAGACGTGTCCAGCTCCCGCCACTATTTGGCATCGTTCCAAAGAACCAAACTTCTGGCAGAACGAAAATTGCTATCTTTCTCTTCCAACAACACAGAAATGTATAACAGCGAAAGAAAAGAAAAATGTCCGGCGAGTGCATTGACAAACTCTCAGTGGGCTAGTTGTCCTGTTTTGGTGCGTAAGAAGAATGGAGGGGTAAAGATGTGCACCTTTTACAGACCACTAAATAAAATAACCAAATCTGAACCATGAGAAACGATACAACTAAGGAGAGCAAAGGTGCTAACACTTTTTGATCCAAGCCAGAGCTATTATCAGATAATGGTCCAGCCTGAACATAGAGACAAAACTACCTCGTGGCACGTTTAGGTTCAGGAGGATGCCCTTCGGAATGAAAAGGTCAGGCTACAGGTTCCAGAGACGGAGAGGCAAATTCAACGTTAAAGCACTTAGTTGGGCACCTATTTCCAACATTGAACAGACAGAAACAACACTTACTCCTAAATTCGTTGATGAAATATTGCCGATCGAAGACGACGTACCAGTAGTGATAGCATCGATCACCTTGCCAGCTGATCTAGGTTCCAGGAAAACGGGGGTAAGAGGCTCAAAATCAAGACAAATATTTATTATTACTAAAGGAACGAGTTAAGTCGGGAGGTAAAAATGATCCCACGGTGTCGATTGATAGCGATGGCTCGTTATTAAAATATATCGCATCAGAAACTAAAGTTGAGCGTGGAGCGACTCTCAAGATATTGGTTACAGGTTCTCTACAGCCATACTCTCGCAGGCCATTTGAGGGTGGCGAAAATGTTGAATAGAATACGCGATCGATTCTCATGGCCAAGTATGAGGAGAGATGTGACTGCATTTGTCTAGGGATGCGAAATATGCCAAATGTCTAAACAACGCAATGCCAAGCCCCCCTGAAAGACCTGATTGGCAAAGGCTTAAAAAATGAGTTGATTATGACGATTTGGTCCGAACTTAAGATCGACATTTCGCTAAAAACCGCCTGTCAACTGTACATGAGGCTGTGGCATGAGGCGAAATGGTCCACAAAGTGTTACTTCTTTTTACGACCGGTTTATTACCCGCCGGTCCATGGCACAGTTAGAGCGCGACGCCTCCCCTTCAGAGTTAGAGTTCGACGCCTCCCCTTAGGGATCAGACAGCGACACAGTCAGCAATGATACGTCCTGCGACTCGCTGGGCAAGGTAAAAGTCGCTGCGCTTGAAGTGTTTTAAAGAATGTACAAATTACATGTTCACTTTTCACTTCGAGTGGACTGCGTTTCTCGTTGACAGCAAACTCTTAGACAGAGTGTACACTCCCCTCCTGGCTGGAAAGTTTGAAGCTGCCGATCCCCGAAAGTGCGTGCTGATCGTGCGCAGGAAAACTAAGGGTCGGAAAACGCTCTACACGATCTGTTGCTACGGCAGGCACACGAAATGCAGGACTTTCAGACTTGTTATCCGCCAGCAGCCAACTGCAGGCGAGAGGATGTTTGTCGATGTCGATCGAAAGATGAAAGAGTCTCAGTATATTCAATTGGTAAGCCGTCTTTTTGCTCTATATATTTGTACAGCAAGACCAGCACGAGGTTGTAAAAAAACATGGACAAGGGCCACGCACAACAAGACTTCCGGTGTTACACTTTGACGCCATGGGCAGCGTTGTGATGCCAATGGAGTTAAATCGCAAGCAAGTGCTGCTCTACTCCGGGGTTGTGCAAACTAACGATGTCGTCTTCCCCGTGCTAGAGATGTTGTCGTCTTCACACGACAGCTCGCAGATAACGTCATTCCTGCTGAGCTACAAGCATTACGTCATAGAACACTGCCATAGAAAAGTGGCCACTTTTCTCGAGGGTGGTGACCGATTTCTCCTTTGCTATAATCAACGGTGTGTTCCTGGCGTTTAACCAGATGTCCCTGGAGGCCTACTTGCTGTTATGCTTTCGTAAGGCCTCGGGCACTGTCGATGACGACTTCATGTCAAGGTGACGACGCTCCATCTCTGTTGCGCTCACCTGATGAAGAACACGGCCGACAATGTGGGTGCCCTTGTTAGAGAGAAGGCGGGCAAAAGTCGTTTTGGAGGTTTGCTCTTATGACTGACACGGCTAGTTACGAAGGTTTGTGCGAAATCTTCAAAAACTTGTGTGTGGTCCTCCTTGCCAAGGGGTGGTAAGCAGGATAGCCCTGTGAGATTTAAAACTTAGTACCGGTGATTGCTATTTAGAGTGCGCTGTCTGCTGCGAGAGTAGCAGCGTTTCAGGTTTTTGATAATGGCCGACGGCTCTGACGTCAGTAGACTCTTTGAGGCAGATCAACAAGTGCTAGAAGCTGTTTGTTTAACTGTGGATCGGAGTTCGTCAACAACCTAGACATTCTTATAGTATTTGTTCATTTTAAATTTTTAGTCATTCACAAAAGAAGAGGCTCTATTCTCGGAGAGTTGGGATACAGTCTAGGTGAGTGCAAACCGAGAAAGAAAACCCTGCTGTGCAAGTACAAGAAGACTGTGAAGAGGGTGCACCCGTTACTTCAACAGACTTTGCTACAAAAAGAAAAAATAGAAGTTGTGAAGAAATTAAAATCTGCGCCAGCACTGGAGAGGCTCATCTCCGACACTGAAACCTTTTCCCCTGCCATGTCGTCCTTCATCTTGGGAGAGCTTCGGACCCGCAACCGACCGATAACGTCTTGCAGGTGTGTAAGCAACGGGTGGAAATAAAAAGATATGACAAGTCTTATAATGATCTGTTGAGCTTGTTTTAACAACAAATTTTAACCTATTGATGGCATTTGTAAGACAAAATCTGAGCACTGGCAATTATGAAGCGAATCCCTCGGTGCTACGAGTATATGCCAAGATAATTACTCTGCCGAGCCTGAAAAATATTGCATACTTTATTAGACAACTTGTAGTTTAAACCAGGCATAAACAAAAAAATTCTTGCTCATCTTGTTGCAGGGGCGAGTAAGATGAGTGAGAGGGACCGATGCTGTGTTGTCCTCTTTGCGCTCGGGCATCTACTACTGAGAGCGAGGACAACATATCAGGTAAGGAAGACTACATTAAGTTGTCTGATTTTGATTAAATTATAATAAGAAAATAAATCAATATTTGACTAAAATTTGCCAATCATACCTTTGTAATAATGGTTCGAGGACTTGCCAAAAGGTGGGAGCAACCGATTGCTTACTATTACACTTGTGACACCGTTCCTAGCGACATTTTGGCAAAGTTGTTGCGGCATGCCATCACTGCGTCGCTGGGCATCAGCTTGAATGTTGTGGTCACAGTATGTGACCAGGGCCCCACTAACCGTGAAGTAATCCGGGAGCAATCGGATGCCACACCTGATGGCTCAAGTGAGACAATCTTTGAGGTTGATGGGAAGAAGATTTTTGTAATCTTTGATTCCTCCTCATCTCCTAAAATGTATGAGGAACATTCTACTAAAAAACAACGTTTACTTGGCGAGATGAACTCTAATCTTGCTCTAAAACTGCCAAGTGGGAGCCAGTGGGAGCACCTGGCAAGGTTTTACGAGCTTGATCAGCTGACAGCAAGAATGGCTATCAAGCTGACGGCAAACCACCTGAAACCAGAAATGTCCTTCAAGATGCGCGTCAGTCAGGCAGTCCAGGTCCTGAGCCACACGGTTGCTGCACGGATGCTGACCATGGCCACTTGGGGGGATGGCAGCATGTCTCCAAAGGAGGCCATGCACACTGCTGAGTTTGTGGAGCTCTTAGACAAGTTCTTTGACAGTGTCAACGGTTCCACACTGCACTCTGATCGGGCAGCTGCATTGTGTTCTGTCAGACCAATCTCACCCACCTGCAGATCTGTGTTGAGATGCGAGCTTAAGTCCTTGGCTGGCGATTCACCAACTCTCACACTGGATGGGTAAGCTTTATGATCTACCAGTCTGTTATTCTGTATTTTAAATGAATGAATAGTAGGGTTTATAGGCGCGTCAACATCATGGTCATTTTGCGCCTGATAAAAAGTTGTGACTAAAAAATAGATCATAAAGAAAAATGAAGTTAAGTAACAGTAGTGACTAGATGTTGTGTAAAATGTTTGCGGCTGACAAGAAACTGAACTGGAAAGCGCACATTGGCCAGCTACGAATCAAGTGTTTTAAATCTCTTAACCTTTTACGTTTCCTGACAGGCACCAAATAGGTTGCCGATCGCACCGATATGCTTCGCGTTTACAGGGCCCTAGTGCGGTCCAAACTGGACTGCAGAAGTGTTGTATTCGATTCGGCACGAGAGGGCTACAAAAAGCCCCTGGACACGATCCACAACTCGGGAATAGCGATCGGTGCCTTGCGAACAAGTAGGGTGGAAAGCCTCTACTGTGAATCAGGAGAACCTCCTCTTCATCTGCGTAGGCAATACTTACTCGCTTCATATGCAGCTAAAGTGATGGGTATGAAGAAGCATCAACATTCCAACCACTGTGTAGCCACTCTTGCCCCATAAAATGATGCTATGATGAACAACACTTGAATGTATTTGAATACGAAGTAGGCTTTGAATAAAACGATTTAAAGACTCGAGATATTTTAATTTATATGTTAACTTAATAAAACAATGTTCAGCTATAATAAAAAGTACTGTATTTCTTCTACGACAGACACGGTGAGGAGCTGTCAACGAACGTCAGGTCAGGGAGAGCTGCTTGGGCAGAAGAGACAATTCAATTAGCTCTGCGTAAAATCAGGACCGGAGAAATGTCTACGCAGCAAGCGTCATCAAAATATGTTATTCCTCGAGTAACTTTATTCGTTGACAAGTGCAAGAGTATTTTTTTGTTTTACGCGGTTATTCGTTTTGTTTCGTTACGTGGACAAAGTGAGCGGAGGACAATCTGCGATGCCTGGACGGTCTGAGGAGGAACCAGACAAACTTTACGCCGTCGTTCGTGAAGCGATCAACGGTATACCTTTCGAGGACTACCTTGAGGCGATAGCCGATATCGTCAACCCCCAGAAGATCACCCACGCTTCCTGGATCGGAGGCAATAGAATACTGGAATATCTGACAGATCCGGAGACCTTACAAGACCGTGAGGGAAAATCTGTGGAAACGTGTTGCCCAAACTATGAAGATGACCCGTAAGTGATATTATAATCCTATACTATTCACTTAAAATGACTACTGGTATTTAACTTACTAGTATAGGGGAGAGTCCGGTAGCCCCGGACGGCGGGTACCCACGGACACTGCTTAGTTACACATTTTGGTGGTAGATGGCACAAGTTGTTTCCGTTTATACTGTACATCAAGCGGAAAGAGAAGATATGCGTTGTTGGTGCCTATTCTGATCGGTAAGTTTGCTCACAGTAATTAAATGCAGATTTTAGGCATTTGACATGCATTTTGTGAATATTTTTGAACTGCTACAACTTCTACTCAAATTAATCTAGCCATTTGGTGTATTATTTCTACGTTGTTCGAGTTATTATTCGCCTATAAACGTGTAAAACATTGCAGCTAACCTAACACTTTCGATAGCTAAACGTAAAAATGTTAAGTTTGTGTGTCCTGTACCCCCGGACACGTGAAGTGCCGGTAGCCCCGGACGCCAGTTAAACTGCAAATATGAAGTTAAATACGAAATTAAGTCATCATACTATTATTTTGACCCTGTTATGTGGTATAAAATTGTATTCCTAATAACTTAATGGTATAATTAATTAGGTCAATTGTATTTTTGCAGATTCAAGACTTTCAGAATACCTAAAAGCAATAATGCCCAAGTTTAGAGAACGCACAACAAGTCGGGGACAGTGGGATGAAAACCTTATGCATCAAGCATCAGATGCTGCCCTATCTAAGAAAATGTCGATTAGAGAGGCTGCTTTGAAGTTCGGGGTGCCTAGGAGTACGCTACATGAAAAAGTGAAGAAGTTGCGTGAAGGTGATTCCGTAGTGTTTAAAGCAAAACTAGGAAGATTTGAGAACACTTTTGTTGATAACTTCGAGAATGATCTCAAGAAGCACATGGTTGCATTAGACACCATGCTCATGCCTTTAAACCAGAAAGGAGTTTCTGTCTATTGCCTTCGAGCTCGCGGAATCACTCGGTATAGATCACCGCTTTTCGAAAGAGAAGAGAACAGCAGGTAAAAATTTTTACTACAGCTTCATGAACAGGCATCCAGAGCTGGCACTACGTACACCTGAGTCCACCAGTCTTATGCGAATGGTAGGATTTAACAGACCGCAAGTCGCAAGGTTTTTTGAGGGGCTGGACACGCTTTCGGAAAAGTTTAAGTTTAGACCGTCACGAATTTACAACGGTGATGAGACCGGTGTTAGCTGTGTTCATAAAAACCAAATGGTTATTTCCACGAAAGGGAAAAGACAAGTCGGCAAACTGACATCTGGCGAGCGAGGCCGCAATGTCACTCTTATGTTTGCCATGAGTGCGTTGGGAAATTTTATTCCTCCAATGTTCATATTTCCAAGAGTGAATATGAACCAACGGCTCATGATTGGTTCCCCAGATGAGAGTATTGCCGTAGCTCAGCCAAGCGGGTGGATGAACGGGCCTCATTTTTTAACATGGCTGAAGCATTTCTCGAGCCACGTAATGCCGACGAAAGAGGACCCAGTTCTGCTCATAATTGATGGGCATGGGAGCCACAAGGAGTTGGAGGTATTGGAGTATGCGTCTGCAAACAACATTCACATGCTGAGCACCCCTCCCCATACCACGCACAAGCTGCAACCCCTTGATCGTTCGTTCATGAAACCATTCAAGGACGCATACAACGAAGCGTGCTCCAAATGGATGCGAAAGAACGCCGGCCTCCGGATCAACGACGGAGACATTGCTGGTCTTGTGTCAGAGGCATATTCGAGAGTGTGTCGCATGGACATTGCCAAAAATGGGTTTGCTTGTGCAGGAATCTACCCATATGATCCGAAAATCTTTACAGATTTAGATTTCATGCCGTCGCAGTTGACAGAGAGATCGGAGAGAGAGGCACCTTCAGGGGAAACACAGGAACCGGTGACTAGCAGCCCGGAAGAAGATCCCCGAACCGCGTCTTCAGGGAAAACGCAGGAACCGTCAACTAGTCAGCAGGCAAGTCTAGACTTCAAGAAGATTATGAGCAAAATATCTCCTATCCCAGACGCGTCGCACAGAAGAAGTGAAACCCGGAAACGGCGCACACAGAGGAGTGAAATTTTGACCAACAGCCCTTACAAGAACATGCTGAAGGAAAAACGTGTCCTAAAGGAAATGACAAAAAACCTGAAAGCCAGGAAGAAGCTGAGCCTTTTCATGAAGGAGAAGTCCAAGAAGAAGAAGAAAGAAAAAGTAAAATGCCCAGCTGACCCAACTTTGCCCTACGAAGATGTTGAATGCATCATTTGCGGTGAATCTTTCACCGAAGACCTAATTCAGTGCCACAAATGTGAAGATTGGGCACATGAACAATGTACAGGCTATGAAGGTGTAGGTTTTTACACATGTGATGTGTGTTTGGCCAAAGGAAATGGCCGTGATTAAAATTGTAAATATCTGTCCGGGGCTACCCTCCATTCCACCTTTTGTTGCACTATCTCTATAAAAAATAAATAATTTATAATTGTACTTATAGTCATTGCATCATCAGTTTAATGGCATTGTTTTGTACCTACATCCTTGGGCTATAGTTGGTAATTTTTTTTTCTTCATTTTTTTAAATTAAAACTTAATGAGAACAAAAAATTTAAAAGTGTCCGGGGCTACAGGACTCTCCCCTAATAGGTTAGGTTTATACATAGCTTGAAAAAATAGCCAAAACTCCCTCTGGCTACAGATTTTCTG
Organism: Protonemura montana; assembly: GCA_947568835.1. NCBI lineage: Eukaryota > Metazoa > Arthropoda > Insecta > Plecoptera > Nemouridae > Protonemura > Protonemura montana. The sequence continues at coordinate 17,379,324 of OX387607.1, read as the reverse complement.
TCCAATTTTCGTACTTAACCTAAAATTCAAGGGAATCAGGAAGGTTGGGTTTCATTCCAAGCCATTGACCTAGGCCTAGTTAATAGGTTAATAAAAATATACCGTTTCTTGTTGTAAGTCTATTATGGTAAACTCAATTATTAACCTCATGAATAATTGTTCTAGCTGAAGGCTGTGAACCTAGAATCAAACAGCTTCGGAAGCGCTACTCCCAAGGAGAAAAGGGTTATAGCTAAAAGTTCAGTAAGTGGTGCTGGGGCGAGTGTCAGGAAGGTGTGGCCGCTTTATTCCCTCTGCTCTTTTTGGGACGACCATATAAAAATGCAGAGAACCCTTAGCTTTCCACTTGCAGCCCCTAAACCACATGGCCGGTCACGTGACCAGCCAGAACTAGTATATAAGACGGGCCACTTGCCGGGGATGACATTGCTAGGCATTCAAGAAACTGTAACGCACAAGTGGACGAGGGTGTCCTGCAACTTGTGCGTGTCAACGAACCTGTGTGTTATAACCTGTGAATAAATATCTACTCTAAAGTCAGTGCTGTATGATACTTGTAAACCCCGATGAGCGACTGTCCCATTCGCCACAATGTGTTCGTTTGATCAACGAACTACGTACACAGACAAGAGTATTATCGATAAAGTAAACCAGTACGGAATGAGAGGAAACACGTTGGGCTGGTTAGCATCATATTTAGACCAAAGGCAACAATATGTAGAAATCCAACGGGAGAATGAAGGCGAAGAGATTTTTAAGTCGAAAAAAGATGGAATGAAGCGGGGAGTACCACAAGGTTCTATCCTTGGTCTGACACTTTTTAACATTTACATTAATTATATAATTAACACAGTGACAGTGGGTAATACAGTCCTATTTGCGGACGACTCTACACTGAGCATTTCAAATTAAAACATTCCTGAAATGGAAATAGTAACCCACATCCAGCTGAACAACGAAGTATAATGGCTAAAACAAAATAGTTGAATTATAAATGAGACCATTACAAAATATATGATTGATCAGCTAGGAAAGCAATCGAAAAAGAACATCAATGTAAAAATTGACAACACGTGAATAGAACAAGTAAGCAATATTTCTTTCCTAGGGACAGTAATCGACCAACAATTAAATGGGAAACTTCACATTGACTGTTTATCTAAAAAAATTACTCCCAGGGCTCTATGTACTAAAAAAGCTTACACATCATGGAAATAAAGAACTGATATTATTAGCATACTTTGCACTTATTGAATCGCATATTAGATAAGGCATATGCGCCTGGGGAAAAAGCTCACAGAAAAACTTAAAACGTATACTAAAATATCAGAAAAGAGCAATAAAGATCAGTCAGGGGCTGAAAACTGTTGAATCGAATTAATTAATGGTGTGGTTTAGAGGCGCGTCAACCTTTAGGTCATTTTGCACCTGTGAAAAAGTTTTGATAAAAAGTAAAATCTTCAGGTGAGCCAAGAGTATTGCTCAAATCAGAAATAGGATTAAACTACTAGTTCTGTATGTATTCTTTATAAATACTTGCGAGTAGAGCAACAAACAGTTTAAATAAAAAATAATGATAATTATAAAATAATGACTTTTGGTAGAATAAGGATTCGATGCCATTTCCAAGAAATTATGTTTGTTCAGACTGTGACATAACTACCCAAGCCTTCATAGCCTTGCTAATTTCTGCCACCTCACCACGGCCGAAGGACCAATGAAGCCGAAGGACCAAATACGATTGACAACTTCGTTCAATAGGCTAATAACATTCCATCGGGTAATAGTAATATCTAATACAACATTGACGGCCGATTTCACCAACAAGGATTAAATATTAATCGGAGATTTAGTCGCCTAATCGTTCATTAACTTTTATTTTCCATTTCACCAAAGATAATCGACGATTAATTTGACCTTAAACGACCATTAAATTAAACCTCGAATTTTGGTGGATCAAAGCATTAATCGACGATTATCATCAATGCTACCATGGTGATGGGGAAAAACAGTATGGCTGCCGATCTTGACAGTTCAACACTTTGATGAAAGCCTTTCAACATTTTAGCAAGTTTCGCGTTTAGTTCGCCAAAAGAATACAAGAAAACATCGATATAATATTATGTCAGACTTTGACGTGTCCGATATTTCACTACCCAGTGACGACGACGAAGAAATTATCGAGTTTCTGGAGCTGCCAGTCCGCCGTCCGAGGGTTTTCAACGAGAGGGCAAATTATTTCGAAAAATTCGATGATGTCGATTTTGTGAAGCATTTTCGAATATCAAAACCAACTGTGTCCATGATACTCGACCTTATTGTTGAGCGTCTAGAGTTTGTGAGTGATAGGTAAGAGATACATGTGTGTAATTAGAATCATGGATTCCATGAAATCTGTCAAATTACCTATGTTGTCAAATGAACTGCGACATTTATGACTGTGTGTATTACTTACTTACTTACAGAAACAAATCGCTCAGCCCCATTAATCAGTTACTTCTCACATTGCGTTACTTTGCAATTGGCAGTTTTTTACTGGTCGTTGGAGAGTTTAGCGGTGTTAGCGCCTCTACTGCTTGTCGAGTCACCACTCGAGTGTCGGCTGCGATCGCCTCTCTACACGGCCAATTCATTAAGTTCCCTGAGACTGAAGAAGAAATTGCTTCAGTGCAGCGCGAGTTTTATGCCATTGCAAGATTTCCGCGCGTACTGGGAGCCTTAGACTGTACACATATCAAGATTCAATCACCAGGTGTGAAACTACTATGTTAGGTTATGTGCCTATAATATATATTTTTTGGATTATAAAAGCAAAATTAACGTGTCTTGTTTTTCATATAGGGGGCGATCAGGCGGAAACATTCCGGAACAGAAAAGGATACTTTTCTATTAATGTCCAAACTATAGTAAGGCCTGATCTTCAGATAACAGACATAGTTTCGCGCTGGCCCGGATCTGTTCACGACGCAACGATTTTTGGCAACTGCCACCGAAGAGCAGAGTTCGAGACAGGGCGTTATGGAAGTGCCCTGCTTCTGGGTGATGGAGGCTATGCAGTTCGGCCTTTTTTATTAACACCATTGGACAGACCTCAAACACCTGCAGAACATCGGTATAACGAGTCACAGATCCGAACTCGCAATCCCGTAGAGAGATCGTATGGAGTTTGGAAGCGGCGATTCCCGATACTAGCTCTCGGCATGAAGGTGAAGATTGAAAAGGTCCTGCTTATAATAAATGCTTGTGCTGTGCTACACAACATTGCAATACAGGTGAGAAATAACGCTCACAGTACCAACAATAAAAGTAGAACTAGTTCAGTGTGTTCATATCTAATTCCTTTTTTGTCAGAATCGGGAACCAGAACCACCAAACGAGATTCCCAACATTCAACAACTTATCGACGAGGGTGAAATGCCGACTGCTGCTGCTGTGGTTGGTGCGATTGCTGCTAATCAAAATCGTGTTATCCAGCGAGCAATCATTGACGATTACTTTGAGAGGTACTTTTTACTAGTGCTTAACTACTCTTTGTGCACGCCTCATGCCAAATTCAAGTTAGATCTATCAACTCACTTTGAGGGGACATTGCAATAGATATTCCTCCTCCTCCCACAAAAAATCTTTCATAATTTTCTATCACGTCAATACTTCATTTCAAACAAATTGTTTCCTACTTTTTTAGACTCGTGTGACTCGCTGGGAGCTGCATATTCATACCCGCCGAGGTTGAGCCAATTGAAGGTAGGTATGCCGCTAGGAGTTAAATTATAAGCAAATAACCAGCTATACACATTTTTATCTTGGGCAAATGAGGCCCAGGCTCCCAGCCCAAACGTTTTAAAATTAACAAACACATATTAAGCAAATGCTTACATGGCACAACAAAAGAAAATTATCACTCATCGTTTGAGAAAATCATCAGTTTCGGTTCTGTTGTTCTGTGAAAACTTTTTTCTATTTATTGTTTGCTGATGTTTCTATCTGCCAAATCTTGTTTTAGCATTTCCAGTTTAATTAGTTCTATTTCAAGAATAGTTTCTTTGGTTTTACGCTCTGCTACTTTAATCGCTAACTCTTCTTCTAAAATTAGCATCTTCAACTGGCCTTCACTCTTCAACTTATCGGTGGCCAATTTTGTTAGTTCCAGCTTGGACTCGGCAAGAAACTCAAACCGCTCGGCAGTCGTCCTAGTGGGAAGCCGATATTGAGGAGTTCTGCGGTGGAGTCTGCTTCCCATGCGCACTCGGAGTGAAGCACTCTTCGGCTCTCTCAGCTTGGCAGCCGTTCCTCGTTGCCAGTTTGATGGTGTGTCCGAGTCCCGCATTTTTTTTAATCGCTGATCATTCTTTAATGGGCGATTACTAAATCAACGATTAGGGACAATTTAATCCTTGTTGGTGAAATCGGCCATGAATTGGTGGAGGTTTGTCAAAGCAATAATCAAGATGGCCGGCAGCCAAGAGACCCTAGTTGTTCACGTCGTTGAAAATACAAAAACCAACAGAAACAACTGTTTGGTCTGCAACAAAATAGTGAGAAGCGGCTTGCAGTGCACTAAATGCGAGCAATGGTGTCATTTTCCATGTGTCATAGGGAAAGACAAAAAAGACTATAAATGTATGACAAGTGACCTCGTGTGCTCCGAGTGCGAAAGTGAGGTTAATGGCCTAGGTTCAGGGATGAACAAAACCACAGTGGTACCAATGCGTTAAATGACGAGGAAAGTGAAAGTGAAAATCACCCCGAGTTTGAAAAGGAGATCAACAGCAAAATTCTGGTGCTACAGCACCCTTGTGCTTGTCATGTAGTACAGGAATCCAAGAGACAAAGCAGTGCGGAAAATGTGACAGTCCGAGGAACGGGCTGTATAATGTATCTAGGTATAAAACTCGGTGCTTAATCATAATCTTTTGGTAATACCAAGATAATACTAGTCTTATGCTTCATCCTAGCTACTTTATTCTATTCTTATGTTACCATGTTATTGTTACTATATTATACTATGTTACTTATATCACTGTATTATATATTAAAATGATAGCGTCATATCTAGAATAGTTCCTTACCATAGTTTCCATACCATGTACAATTGTAAGATGAGAAATAAATATCAAAATATCAAATTTCGTCGAAACGTTGACATGACTCCAGGGTGGCGAGTCTCGACGCACTTTCGTACAACGAGAATTCTTGTTGTACGAAAATTTTTGTTAGCAACGGACGATTTGCGAGTCTCGACGAAACCGTGACAGAAATACTCGTGTTATAGTGAACGGCAACTCTGACTAGGGTCTGAGCTACCGAGATTGGATAATCGTGACGACTTTGAGCTACATAACCTCAAAATGGACGCCGACTTTTTTATCTTACAATTGTTGGCAGTTGAGGAAATTGCGGAAAGGAGGCGAAATAGGGCACGTAGAATCCACACGGTACGAATAGGAGCTCTGGAGATGGAGGAAGTTGCCTTCATGGCAAGGTTTAGGCTACCAAGGGCAGTGGTTCTAACGTTAATCGAAGATCTTCGACCGGGATTGCCTGTGCAGCGACGTCGTTCTAGCCTGAGCGTGGAAGTGATGGTAAGCTTGATTCTAGATGAAGTGAATAGAAATCTCATAGTTTATCTTTTAAATTCAATTAGCATTCTACTAAAATGGTGTTCATTTGTTGTCATAATCAAGTTCTGACGGCCCTGCGATTTTACGCAGTCGGGAGCTACCAGCGGTCGATAGGCGAGGAGAGAACTCTAGCGATCAGCCAAAAGTCAGTAAGTCGCTGCATTCGGCTGGTCAGTAGGGTCATGAACACCCTGTTGCTGGCTAGATGGGTGAAATTCCCAACTACACCACTCGATCAAGCCAGCAAGAAGGCAATGTAAGTTATCTTCAATAAAGTTTGCATTTGAAAAAAATGTGGTTTAACTAGATTTAGCAGTCGCATGAAGCTTCCATATATCTGGTACTCTAATTAAGTAAATGAAAATGTACAACATATTCTGTTTTATATGCCAACAGGTTCAACAACAAGTATCATTTGCCTGGTGTCGTGACAAAAAAAAAACATTTTAAAGCAGAAGGTATGCAGATAGGACCTACTTGATTCAAACTCTAAAACAAGAGCCATGATGTGCTTAAAAAATGCTACAAATTTAGTTTTGTGTTGCAGATTTGAACACCCATTGAAGAATTGTCTGCAGTTGTGTAGGCAGATGAGCAAGTAGGAAGGCAACCGTTCCTGTTGTCAGTTGGAAAAGTTGTCAGTTAAAAAAGTGGGTACAACGACTCATTGCGTTGCCGCTTGTCCCAGCACAACACATCGACGACACATTCTTGCTGCTTCAGTACGAGGCGCCTGTCAAAACCACTGCCATGCATGATCATGTGGTAATAATGATTATTATGATAATTCCTGGATACAATCATTGCAATGCTTGCTGTCCACAGCCTGACGGACTGATTGACTCAAATGATGGTTTATTTGGAACGGCAATGGGTGCGTCAGGTCGGGTTCGAGAGGTTGTCGGTGTATGGACAGGCCCGTCACTCCAACAACCAAGTGATGATTCAAGGGCAGTTCAATGCGGTCAATCCCAGCATATGGATGTTTACTGGTAAGGCCGAAGGGGTCGAAGTAAATACAAAAAAAAAAATATCTACCTCCCACTTCAATTTCAGATTGGTTGACGGAAATGAGCATGTCCAAAAAATGTGCGAACGCTTGTATGAATGCAAATATGCTTGTCAGCGAATAGGCATGCTGATCTAAAATTTCAACCCATACCGGATACAATTCACAAACACTCTGTCGCCAAATCAAATATAACTTCCAAGGTAAGATCAAACAGGTAAATAGAAGAGGAAATAGGATAATTTCTTGGCATTCTTCTTAAAAATCTTCGTAATCTTCTTCATTTTCATTCTAGTGGCGGAAATGAAATAAATGTCGTGACTGACAAAATAAATATCAAACCCCAACGGTTGACGCGCGTTCCACAGAGAGTGAAGAAGGGAATATCAAAAGAGAAACTAGTTATTTCGAGTGGTAAGATACTCTGGTAAAGACGTGAACGTTGAGAGGATTAGTTTCGATTCTGGCTTTCGGACGACTGTCGTTTTGCCTCAACTTCAGTTTTTTTGTTAATGCAAGAGTAAATCCAGAAAATGCTGTGTTAACAAATATAAGTTAGTGCCATAGTAATGGCCCATTTAGTGCTACTGAAATAAACGTCGCGCGCAAATAATCGCGGTCAGCCAATCACAGTTCGATCTATGGTCACGTGACAAACCTCGCGCCACTTTGTTTGGCAGCGTTTCAGACTTTAACAATGTTGAACTTTTTTCGCGCCGCAACATTTTGTACGCGAGATACAGCCTTGTAAAGTCAAGATTCGGAATAGGTTCTGATCTTCGCAAGGCGCTCGGAATCAACTCGGAAAAATGGCGGACCACTACGAGTCGGCATCTGATTTTACTCTGATAGCTGCCCTCGAACACTTTCCGTGCCTGTGGGACGCGAAAGACAAAAATTATAAAAACAGAGACAGCCGGGCCCTTGCTTGGGCTGAAATTGCAGCTGTGTCGGGCGTGAGAGATGGTAAGTGCTTGAAAATTAACGAAACCTACTCTGACCTCGTGGGGTTAATTGTTGTTTTTTTTTCACTCACAGTTAAAGTGCGCTATAAAGCGATCCGGGACAAGCTGGGAAGGAGGGCAAAGGTTCCAGCGAGTGGCTCTCGGGGAAAGAAGCTAATGGCTTGGAGCCTGGCGTCCTCGCTGGAATTTTTAAGGTCCACGCTCCTTGTTCGAAAGTGAGTATCACCGTCACTTGTTTTCCCAATTAGTTACCTCCTAGAACTCTCTTTCACAAGACTGATATAATTCACATTATTATAGAACTTCAACATGCTACAATCCGCCTGAGGATGTGATAAAGGAAACGGCCACACCATCCACTGAGACCACCGAGAAGGAGCTCGTCGGCGAGGAGGAAATTATAGTGGACGACGAGGAGTTGGCTTTTTTTGATGAGAACTTATGTTCTATTCCCTCGTCGTCCACACCATCTACTCCTTCCGTTTGTCGATCCCCTCACTCGGGGACATCTTCTTCCGAAGGTAAAACAAAACGTTTATTTTCTATTGCCGGTTATTTTATTCTAATTTCTTTCAGATGTAAATTAAGCAGGTCGCACTGAACAGTAGGCACTTAAAAAGTAACTTTACAGATGAACAGTTTTAATTTAATCTCAAAAATGTCTTCCTACTCAAGAAAATGGACCCCTTTAAAAAAAAAATGTAATAATTTAAATTTCTACCTTCACCAAGCATAGTTCCATGCTCTAAGCTTGGTTCAATTACAACTGTTCAGATATCAATATCATTCATAAAGAAGAACACAAAATGGTTTGTAAAAAAAATCTTTATTAATTTTAGCAACGAAACTGTCTGGCAGCGAGCTATCGGAGCCGGCTGGCACCAGTAGCCAAAAGAAAAAGAGTTCGAGAGGGAATTTAGGATCTGCATTGCAAGCCATCGCCGCCTTACCTCCAATAGAGTTCCCTGCGTTCCCGAATTTTCCGGAGCCAGTTTCCACCAAAACTACTATTAATACTGCGTTTGTGCAAACGGTGGAGTTATCTCTACAAGCTTTGCCAGCAGCTGCGGCAGCAAGGCTGAGAGCCAAAATTTCAGCGCTTATCTACGAAGAAGAAAGCAAGTTTTATGTTTAAATATGGTTAAGTTTAATTCTCTACGTTTATTTCGGTAGCACTTAACGGGCCATTACGCAGCTCAGTGTTCATGAACCACCATCAGTATTTGCGCGCAAGGGTTGCGCCCCAGAGTTCGAAGGGGGCTGGGCAGCGAACCACGGTGAAGCCCGTTTCCAAGACAACACAGACGACTGTGGATTGTTTGTGTCTACGGCGAGTGTCTTAAGCGTTAGGCAAGATTTTCTTTTTCTGCGAGCGAAATGGCTTTTTTGGACTCAAAATAGCATTCGAAATTTTGCAGGGCAAGTTGTTGGACTGAACTCGAAAGTTAATTAGCATAATTTGTGACAAATTTGATTAAGCACAGATATTTGTATTCAACACTAAGGTATGTGTACCGAATAAGGCTAACTTTGCATTACGGCCGACATGTTATTTTTGACGACAGATGGCGTTACCAGTACGCCTCTCGGGTCCTAGCTATTTTACCAAGTTTCATTAAAATCGAACGATAATTGATGACATAAGAGCTACTTTATCGACTGGAACGCTGGTACAGAAACGCAGATCTAATTTCAAGTGAGTACAAACAATGCTATACGATATGATTTACCACTGAAATTAAAAATTGGTTATACTTTATTAGATAGAGAATATCCAAGTGCTCGACGTAGTTCTGCGACGGGAAGGCGAAGCCAGGGGAGGCCAACAGCGTTCCTGACATGAAACTGACTGGACTTTACCAGGAAGTTGTATCGGCTGCATCCAGGTTCCCGCACCACACACCCAGTCTGCTGAGAGACGTGGACAACAATATTGCCGAACAATATAACCATTGTGTAGCGAAGATGGTAGGTGGTAAACGTGTGAACGTAACTCCGGGGGACTCGTACCATGTTCGCTGCAATGCAGCAGCATGCACACAATTGTTCCGGAGAATTACATCGCGTTTTTCCCAAAGCCCTTAAATGTGCCGAAAACTTTTTGCTACGATAGTATCGCCTTCCCAGGAATGCAATAGTAGAGCTCTGTCGAGAAATCGGGGACCTCTACAGAGAGATTCGTTAAGATCAAGGGGAATCCCTGTTCCTATCCAAGTACTCACAGCATTGCGGTTTTATGCTTATCCAGGTTATTTGAGATCAGTGAGATCAGTGTGATTGGAAGCCCCAGGCATTGCCAGCAGCTATATCAAGACGCTATGAGTATCGTCACCAAGTTTGGAAAACCCGATCTTTTCCTTACTATGACGTGTAATCCGAAGTGGCCTGAGATTCAGACGAGCCTAGCGGCGTACGAAAGGGCAGAAGACCGACCCGATCTCACCGCGCGAGTATTCCAACTTAAACTCAAGGAGCTCATGTCTGATCTCACCAAGAGGCACGTGCTGGGCGTTCCCATGGCTCACTTCCATGTGATCGAGTTCCAAAAACGTGGACTCCCTCACGCCCACATCCTGGTAATCCTTCGCGACGAGGACAAGATCCGCACTCCCGAGGAGGTAGACGCACTTATCTGTGCCGAGTTGCCCGATCCAGTGACCGAGGAGAGACTGCACAAGGTCATCGTGTCGTCGATGATTCACGGATCGTGCGGCGCTCGGAACATGTCCTCTGTGTGCATGGAGGACGGCAAGTCCAAGAAGAAGTTCCCCAAGTCGTTCACAGATGTGACTGTGGTCAACGAGGGGGGTTTCACCGTCTATCGCCGTCGAGAGAGCGGGCAGACGCATACCATCTCAGGAAGAGTGGTCGACAACCGAGACGTAGTACCTTACAACAAGTACTTAAGCTCCAAGTTTGACTGCCACCTGAACATCGAGCACTGTGGATCCGCGAAGACAAGTACCTGTGCAAGTACGTGTACAAAGGTCTTGACTGTGCCAGGGTCCAGCTCCACGTCTCTGATAATAATTATTATAATAACCATTAATTTTGTGAATTCCAAAGAAATTACAATTAGGGCTACATTACACTTTTCAAGATTAGTTCATTCATCAGTTAAATTATTAAAGAACATCATTCTACTGTGAAAAAATAATTGGAAAGTGGATAAAATCACTGTTCCACTTGAATAGGCATATGAACGATTTCATTTTCATTTGAATATAATTGAAAAACTTAATTTCTTTACAGTTACACGGTAGTCAATGGGGAGGTGATCCTTGACCCAAGCTCAAGCTCCAGTACATCCTCGTCAGACTCTGCGGGATGTCGCCGGATATCATCGTCGCCCGTCTCGCTTCCACCTTCCAAAAAAACAAGACGAGCGGCTGTCGAAGACCAGGTGGCTGGACAGATGGCCAACATGAGCCAGACGAGCGGCTGTCGAAGACCAGGTGGCTGGACAGATGGCCAACATGGTTAAGGTTGCGGAACGATTGATCGAGAGGCGACCGAGGACGGGAGGAGAGAATGCCATCTTTACCTAGTTAATAGAAGCTGGCATGGATGTCCTCTCCGAGGACATCAAAGAAGACTTTATGGAAGAAGTAATTGGCTTATTGAATGCCGCGAAAAGAAAATCGAGAAACCAGAAATAAACAGTCAACAAGATTTAAAATAAAATAATCCTTGATCACGTTTATATAGGTCTACTTGAAATTCAGTCACCATTTTCCGTATTTTCCTGCAACTGTAATCCACGGTTGACATGGCGCATCTGCCATTCAACGGCTCCTATAGGCGAGACGAGATAAGATGCCAGATTGTCTCTGATTGTGTTGCTGCATATTGACGCATTACGAGAACTCGTACGTCGATTTAGTGAACTGAGGGGTTGTAAAGAGCTAGAGAATATTTTTTGTTCTCCACTCTCCTTCAATCACCTGGCCACTATTGTCCCTATCTGCTACGTAATGGGACAATAGGTCTTATAATGTGCATTCACTTCGGATATCTTCAAATAATTATGTATGCACACTGTAGCTTTTATGATATTGTCTACGTTGTCGGGTTTAGCATTGATTACACGATGGACTATACGCCACCGCGCAACTAATATTCCGAAGGCATTTTCAATAACACAGCTAGCTCGAGAGAGCCTATAATTGAATATTCTTTTGTTTAAATAAATTTTCCGGGGTATGGACGCATGTTTTGTTGTAGCCCAAACGCTTCATCTCCTACGATGAAATATGGCATTGGCTCTTTCCAGATACCGACACTCTTCTTGAGGGACAAGCTCTACCGTTCCCAAACCAAGTGAAATTTCTAGGCCTTTGGTTTGCCACAAAGCTCAACTGGAAAGAGCAGATTAAACAATTAAAAATCAAGTGCCAATCATCATTAAATCTACTACGTGTACTCACAGGCACCAGCTGGGGTGCAGATCGCACTGTAATGCTATGCATTTACAGAGCTCTGGTGAGGTCAAAGCTCGACTATGGTAGTGTCGTTAACGCCTCTGCGAGGGTGAGCTACCTGAGACCACTGAACACCGTCCACAATATAGGTATCCGGCTGGTCACTGGAGCTCTTCGCACCAGCCGGCTAGAGAACCTGTTCCGTGAAGCAAATGAACCCCCTCTGGCTCTACGCACGCAATACCTGCTCACCTCATATGCAGCCAAACTTTTGTGCATGAAAAAACACCCCACAATGCTCTTTTTAAACCGAGCTTCGAAGCTATTTACGACGCTAAGCCTGGCGCCACATTACCGGCAGGCATTCATTTTTCCCCAATTCACTCTGACGAAATATGCCTCCGTCACTTTACGATACATATGCTTTGATATCGACATAAGTGAACAGATCGTCTGGCAAGAAGAACAATGCTCAAGTGGCTTTAACAATTGAAGAAATGAGATCCAGAATTGGGGTTTTCAAGGACGAATTATGCAAAAATAGGAAATATTTACTCTGCATGACAGGGTGATTGGACGGAGTAATCGACAGAGTGAGTACAGTGTCTACCGTCTACAACCGTCACAATATTATCTACAGAAACATGCGACAAGCAGCTTTAGAGAGCATTGCTGCCGAAATGCGAGTACTGCGGCCTGAGGTTACTGCAGAGGCAGTGAAGCTTAAGATGTCCAACCTCAGGTCGCAGTACAGTGATGCCACAGCCAAGCTTCGACGGTCGCGGGTTAGTGGCTGCGGGACCGACAGTGTTGCGACCCCATCACTCTGGTGCTGGAGAGAGTTGGCTTTTCTCGAACCCAACATCATCCATGTGAAAGGATTCACAAACATTGCGGAGGGCCGGTTCCGTAAGTGGAATGAGACCTCGATGAAATTTCTAAGTCAACGTTGAAGTGAAATGATTGAATGCTCATCCAATTTCTACAGGGTGTTGGATTGGAGTCTGGAGGTGAAGACCAAGTCAACAGGTTTGACCAAATCTTCAACCAGGCGCTGAGCGATTTCGAGGAAAACGAGCTGCCTCGTCCGGCGTCTGCCCCACTCTTAAGGTAAATCATGTCAAAGTCTTACAGAGCGGTGCTTCAATTTTGTAAAGTCTGATAACAACATCTTTGATTAGACAGTGTGTATCTTTGTTGTCGCCCGGAAACTTTAAACTTTATATTTGCTAAATGTAAGATGACAATGAATGTGGAAAAGTCATGTTTAATTTAACAAATACTGTTGTCAAAATGATTGCTTCATAGGGGTCAAGACACTTCAACTCCAGTTGCCAGTGGCATGCGCGTTGGTACGCTTTTGGCAGCGGCCAGCGGACCACCTGTGGCAGGAACCAGCCGACCACCTGTGGCAGGAACCAGCCGACCACCTGTGGCAGGAACCAGCCGACCACCGATTTTCACGATTTCAACAATATATTGACTGGCTTATATCTTGCAGAGTATGATCAACCAAAATATGCTTGTTCTCACGGATGAGGAGTCGGATGATAGGTTAATGGCCAACATTGCAGCCCATGGCAGAGCAGAAAAAACCATTCGCCCGAAGCCCGAGCACTGGACTCTCTGGACGGTCAAGGAATTTTTCATTCGCTTCAGGCTGACACGACCAACTATTCTGGAGTTGTACAACCAAGTTGAGGCTGAAATGAAGTCCCCCACTGATCAGAACGATGCAGTATCACCGATGAACTGCCCTTTGTTAACGTTGCAGTTTTTTGCATGTGGGTCGATGCTTATTGTAGCAGGTGATTTTGCTGGAATCGCTGTATCTGCTGCATGAACGATTGTACATAAAGTATCCCGTGCAAAAGCAAGACCGAGCCCTGAAACAATCCACTTTCCTGGTACTCCCGAAGAGTTAGCAGATAAGAAACTTGGTTCAAGATTTCCTCGAGTAATTGGTGCAATAGATAGCACACATGTGAAGATCCAGTCTGTTGGTAAGCTTGCATGTGTTTTCTTTGTTATGATATTTTCTACCCTGCATGGCATGGCACCTCTGTTCTGATCTTTCTAATGTTTATCCCATACATTTTAATCGACTGATTTACAGGTGGTGACCAAGCCGAAATGTTAAGAAACCGAAAAGGTATTTTGCACTTCAAAGATGTTCAAGGAGCCATTCCCATTATGCAATTCATTTTTGCAAACAATTTAACATCAACCTTTTCCGAAACGTACCAACTTCTCCTGATTCTGGTGACAACACCGATGACTACAGCTTAAAGCGGAAAGGTGTTTTACAGTTTTGAAGCGTAACAAGACGTTTCTTAGAAACAGCGTGTCCAAGGAAAGATTGACAGCACTGGCGATGCTCTCTGTTGAAAACAGTTTAGTTTGCGAGACATAAGATTTCAACGAGAGAGTAGTGGAGAAGTTTGTCAACTTAAAAAATCGAAGAATTGATTTTCTGTACACGCGACTTTGAGCACGAGAATGCGAGTACCTAAACGTTTTTCAGCATGTACCTACAATGGTCCTATCACCTAGTTACTAATTATTTATAAAAACATATATGTTCCCCACCACACTACATACCCACTAGCCGCCACTGATTCAAACCTTTATCTGTAATTGTAAATTTGTAGACTCCTGCCAATAGATAGCTGATTCTGATCTAGGAACAGATGGGCTCCATTTAAATAGATCGGGCTCAAACAAACTAGGTTAAAGGCCCGTTCACAATTGCAGTAGCAGTAGCAGTAAACGTGAAAGTTTGGCTTATGGGCATGCGTATCACCGTTCACATCACCATGCTGTAAATGCAACGACGCAAACGCTAACGTAAAGTTTGCAAACTTCTAACTTTACGGTTACGTCCTGCGTCGACCGTAAGAATGAACCAATCAGATGTTAGTGTTGGCGCGCGAAAACATTCACCAGCTGACATATCCAACTAACAACATAACCTAGACATCACAATTTGCTCCAATTTTGTTGTTGTTAGCTTTGTGGTTCGCTTTGTTTGCTTTGTAATTGTTATTTCTGAATTAGGTGCTATGGAAAATTTTGATGAAAATTTGATTAATTTATACATAAGTTGCCCAGCGCTATATGATAAGAGTAGCGTGGACTACAGCAAAAGTCCTGTAATGAAAGAAAATCTGTGGAAGGCTATCTCATCAGAGATGCAACTGCCAGGTATGTTACCACGTCTCGATCGTAAACAATTACGTTTTTTTCTAATCCATTTGGCCACTCACTAATGGTCCTTGTGTTGTTTAACTTCAGTGGCCCAGTGTCAGACCAGAGTGAAGCAACTGCGGGAACGCTTCAACCGAGAAAAGAAGAAGGAAGCGGACCTTACCAAATGCGGTGCAGGCTCTTCATGGCCTTTGATGAAATTGTGCTCTTTTTGGGGAGATCACATCAAACCAAGGAATACAATTTCATCAATTCATTGCATTCCCAGGCAGGTAGGTAAATACAAATAGGTTGAATACAATATGTTCGAGAAAAATATTCAAACATTTTACAAAATGTTTGATACTGAAACGTGGGCCGAAGTAGATGATATGGATAAAAAATATGACATATTTGCAGATAAACTGCAAACATTTTTAAATCGGCATTTCCATTAAAAAGAAAAAAAAATAAAGCATGGCCCTGCACTAAAAGCAACATGGATGACAACTGGTACCAAAAACTACAGAAAACAAAACAAAAAACTATCTGCAGAGATGACGTTTAATTGCCAACCTAGGATGAAAATAAATCACGGAGCAAACAAGAGAATTTATAGAAAAGTGAGAGTCGCTAGGGCAACTGAAATAAAACGGTGCATTGCGCAGTCAGAGGCGAAAGCCAAGACCACATGGAATATAATCAATAACTAGAATCTTGCAAGATTCACTCAGTGGGACGACAAAGACGTCTATAATTGCTACAAATTCACCGGCAGGATGTCAGCTTGACGATATATCATGTGAAGAACATAACGAACCGCCCCAAAATGTATCTGAGGTTGACCAGGAAGTCTCTGGTCAACTTACCGAGATTCGGATGAACTGGATAAAGTTTGGTCGCGGTCAGAACTTCGTCAGCATGCACCTTACTATTGTGGCAGCTCGAAGAAATTTAAGCTGGACGTATATATTAGGATGTATAAAAGACTGAATATGATTGCGCCATCTAAATTCGTGGAATACACGGTTGACAATAAAACAACAGCACAGCCAAAGGAGCTCGTACTTAGGCGGCACCCGCCATCGTGTGAAGATGTCACTCTCGTCATGAGTGTACGCACGATCTTCCACCTGTCAAAGCCACACCCTCTCCACTTCGGTGGACAAGTAGGGAAAGTTGACATCGCTATGTATAGTGATTGTCACAAACTGTGGATGGCAGAAGTTGTAACTACTTCGCAAACACTGCAAGGCAGCGATCATAACGAGCCGTCATCACGGCTATCGAAGCAAATCGACCATATCTCGAGGGTTCAACGGGTTTTAAAGTAATTATGGACCACCAGTCTCTTGTGGTTGCAGAATCTTAAAGGCCAGACTGACAGACTCTCAAGTGAAGATCGAAGGAAGTATTATGTAGTAATAAAGTATTATTTCAATTGTTAGCATGTAGGACACGCACTCAACCAAAATCTTAATATGTAGTATTTTTGCGGATTTCGCTCTTCTTAGCACCTTAAATTATTGCTATTCAGACCAGATCAGTTTCACCAAAGTTTGTATAATTTATCTCATTGTTTATTTACTTGTTTACTGTTAATAGACTGTTAGCATATTTTAGCTTAGAGCAAGCTTCAGCCAAAAGTGTGTGTCGGTTGTGTTTGTGCCAATCGATTTAAGCTCAATCGAACTGAGGTTCAAGGGAAAGACGGACGCACGTTCACTCGCACTAGTGAGTACACGGCCCGAACACGCACCCACGACCTCTCGCGGAGGGCACAAGCTTTCGCCATCAAGCTAGAAGGAAGCCACGGAAGGACCCGGGGCTTCTTCGCCAATGCGCATTTAAACAAAGTGTGGGGCGTGGCCGTGGCCCGAGCCTTCCGGAACCGGGGCAGGACTAGCTTGTGGACAAACCAGCTCCTGACCTCTAGCAAGGGGGAGCTGTCACAAGAGCAGGCCCACAGGCTGGCCTCCGCCACCGAGTGTCTTCGGCGCGTATGGGCAGCCCAGGAGGTTGAAGTTGTAGAAGAGAGGGGAGAGCGGAAAGGGGATGAGGCCGCCGCCCTAGAGTTGAACGAGCCGGAGGACTCGCCCACCGAAGATGTTTTAGCTCCCCTCACGGAGTTCTTATATACGGTCAAATTGACTGCGGGGTTAGAGCATCAGAGAGTGTGCGTTTACTGCTTGGCTCAGAAGCTCGCAGGGACGGAAGGGAGCCAAGTCTACCCAGAAGATGACACTATCATGGAAGAGAGCGACGACAAACTGTACGGAAGGAATTTTACGGCGCTATCGAAGGGGAAGGCCGGAAATTCCGCGTACCTTAACGTCATGGCCACGGTGCATAATCGGGAGATGCACGCCGCTAACGGCAACATATCCTACGAGGCGGGGCCGAACGAAAGTAGGCTAGATACGGTCAGACGGCTAGTCGGGCTCATGTGGGGGGTAGCCGTGATCAAGGAAGTGGATAGGAAGTCCCGTCCTCCTGTTGGAGGAGGCTGCAGCCCACGACCAGGCTATAGAGGTCTGCACCGCCTTCAGACTGGGCGCCCGGATACCCGGGGCGTGCGGCACCCTTCACCAGCACCTGATGGCTTACGGCGGCTTGTTCGACCTACTGGCCTCCCGGGCTCGGGATGAGATAAGGGAGCGCGCACAGAGCGCCGCCGCAGTAGCCTCCGCGCCGTTCGACGAGTCCGGGGGATCCAGTTCTCAGGCCGGAGCGCACTCCGGGGAAGAGCTCTTTGACTCCTGCGACGACAGCGCAGCATCTGGGTCGGGAACGGCAGTCGGAGGGGAGCGGGCGGCCTCCGCGAAGCGGTCGACCATATCCAGGCTCTTCAAGAGGAAGATGGTAGTGACGGCGGAGACTAAGGGAGCTCCGCTGCCCGAGAGTGCCGGAGTCGGATCGACAGGAGCCTACGCAACCCGAAGTCGTAGCATGCTCGGTACGGGGGGGTCCATCGTACGAGACGAGGAAGTGAGGGCCGCATACGACGACCCGGACTTGCAGGACTACTGGACAGACCTAGCTCGCGAGGGAGACCCCCGGGGCTATGTGGCTCAACAGCGACCCCTAGGGGCCGAGTGCACGGATTCTGACAGTCCCTTCACCTCAGAGGGAATAGACGGAGACGCTGTGAGGGGACTACTGGCTTCCGCGTACCAAGGGGAGCAGGAATCCGTCCTCGGATCGGACCTTGACCAGACGTCAGGCCCGTTGTGGGTGGGAGTCGGGGTAAAACGATACCTCAACCACGGGAAAACGGTCCTCACCGTAATGGGGCAGGAATATGCCGAGTCGGTGAGTGATCCCGCATCGAAGGGAGGCCTTATAAACGACCAGAGGGCTTACCATGTCTGGCGCTACCTAAGCGGTACCCCGGCCATGGTAGAAGCCGTAAGGACGGCTCAGCCCCTTACCGAATGTGACTGGCGCGAGCTCGGGGTGAAAGTAGCCCTCTACGATGACCTGCGCGAGAAACGGATGACGCAGCCGACGGGTGTTGAGTGGTGTGCCGCCGCGAAAGAGCCGTGGCTACGCGAAGACCTCCCCCTCAACGCCATAACCGAGTGGCGGTTCGAGGCGATTGTGGTAAGCTCCCGCTTTCTTATTCGAACAAGATTCAAGATGGCTGACGGCCAGGTTGTAGAAGATAGAAACAGTGTAGAAAATTGTAAAGTAATTAAATATAGCTGCCCACAGTGCAAAAGGCAGGTGAAAAGTGGATTGCAGTGCGTCATTTGCAATCAATGGTTCCATTTTATGTGTGTGAACATAGATAAAAAAGAATATAAACAAAAAGTAAGTGACCTCGTGTGTGCAGGATGCAAAAGTGGGGTTAAAGATAGTGTTGAGAAGGATGGGGATGCAAGGAAGCAAATACAAAGGGAGGACTCAGTAACTGTAACGGACAGGGAATATAGGATAAGGAGGAAAAGTGACGAGAGCAATGATTGTGATGAATGTGGCAGATCGGGAAAGGAGCTCAAAAGCATGTGGGAGGAAATAAAACTGCTTAAGGTTCAGCTGCAAGGCATGGAGAAGCAAGTAAGGAGTGCCATGAATGCTTCTATGGAGGCTACAGTCATAGAAAATACAGCCATCCCAGCACGAAAACTAGAACAACAAGAAAAGGGAACAAAACCCAATTCAATTGAGCAACAAATTGCAGGATACAGGAAAGAACAAGATATCAAGTATCAGAAGTGTATGACAACAAGCGTAAGGCCAAGGCAGGCAGAACAAGTAAACGGAAGTGTGACACGTGAGTTCAAAGAGCAACTTGAGGAGTACCAGAAGATACAAAAGAGCAGATGCTTGAACCAAGACCAAAATGAGCCGCAAAAAAAGAAAAAGAAGAAAAGATTGAACAGCACAACACAGCTGCTGACAGGGGAGTACAAAAATCAAACAGTGGTGGAAAAGGTGAAGGTACGGGAGACAAAGGGAAGGAAAACGAAAGAACCCAAATTGGCGAATGCATCAATAAATAAGGTGGTTCAGGAAGTGGAGGGTGACATATTTAAAGACACAGGGGAAACCGACTCATTGGCCCACTGTGTTTCTGAAGATTTCCTCATGGGAAGAGGCTTAGCAAAGAAATTCAAAGAGAGATTTGGAGGAGTAGAGGAGCTAAAAGCCCAAAAAAGAGGAGTAGGTGAAGTGGCGGTGCAAAAACAGGGTGACAGATACATGGACCCCTCAGAACCAGAGTGGTGTAAGTCACGAAATATAACTTTGGAGAAGCTGCATTCAATTACCTTTCAAATATCGCAATATGTCTGTGTCAGAGTGGTGCAAGTCATAGGTTCATCTTTTGGCTACTAGAATGCATCACCAACACGACTGGTTTATTTTACTGATCATTTTCTTAGTGCAAAAGTGGTGCAAGTCAATGTAAAGTGACAGCAAGATCAAGAAAAGACTGTTATGGTGAGTAACCACGGTTATTATGCGTTATCTTATGGGTTATATTATGGTGGTATTACTAAATAGTGTTCTCTTTACTATATTTGCTTAACTTGCAAAGCTGTAAGTAAAAAATAATGCTCTAAAGGGAAACTTCAAAAAAAAAGTTTGGTTATGTATTACTTTTGCAAGATCTAATATTGTGTCTGTCCGAATTTTGTCTGCAGATAACAACGAAATAATAAAATGTTGACTGACGAAGACATCTTGAATGCTGTGGTGGAATTTGAAGACACAGGTGATTCAAGCGGGTCCGATTTTGAGCCAGGGGAGAAAGAAACGTCATCATCAGACTCCGCCACGAGTGGCGATGAAGGCGCCGTGGAAACCGTTCCTGCCGAGGACACTTTTGCTGTTGCGGCTCTTGCTGCTGTCGCGGACCCTGCTGCTGTCGCGGACCCTGTTGCTGTCGCGGACCCTGCTGCTGTCGCCGAACCCGAGGAACGTAGATCAAGGAAGCGAAAGCGCAACACTGCTGCGTGGGCGCGTTCGCTACGCAAAGCGAACCGTAACTCAGGAAAAGCTTATCTTTCCACTGTAAAGAAATTAGTTGACGGAAAGACCTTCGTTCATGTACCTTGTAAATGCAAAGCAGAATGCCACAAAAAGTGTCCAGAGGATGAAAGACGCAAGCATTTCGAATCTTTCTGGAAAATATCTAATTTCAGGGCCCAAAATGCTTTTCTTGTTGGTATTGTGACGGTTAATGCAATAAAACAAAAGCGACCTCGTGCAAACACACGAGCTCCCAAGGCCAAGACCTACGGGTATCACTTGAAATCGGATGGTGTCGATGTTAAAGTGTGCAAACAATTTTTTTTGAGTACATTTAGCATTTCTGACGGACGTTTAACCAGATGCCTTGGCAAAACCACTCCTGGGAGTGACGAGCGTGGACAGCATCCTCCCAGTAATAAAACTTCTCGTGAGAATGTTGAGGCTGTCGAAGCCCATGTCAACTCCTTTCCATTTTATGAGAGCCATTACTGCCGCAATCAAACAAGGAAGAAATTTCTGCCTCCTACGTTGACACCAACTATCATGTACGATTGCTATAAAAATAATTTTTGTCTGGAGAAAGGTATAACTCCAGTTTCAAGATTTATCTACGATAAAATTTTCAATGAGAATTTTAATCTTAGTTTTAAAAGTCGCCAGAAAGACACCTGCCGAACGTGCGACTCCATGAAAAATAAGATAGATGCTGAAGTTTGCCAAGAGACAAGGGAAGAGATGACGGCGACATTGAACCTTCACCATCAGAAAGCGGAAGCTGCACGGGTCCATTTACGCCAAGATAAGGAAAGTGCGGATGAAACGAAGTATGTTTTCACGTTCGATCTCGAAAAAACGTTACCGGTGCCTGAGCTCAGCGTGGGGGAAGCCTATTATAAGCGTCAGCTCTGGGTTTACAACCTTGGGATCCACAGTTACCCGGATAATGTGGGCCACATGTACATGTGGCATGAAGGTACTGCGTCACGTGGCTCGCAAGAAGTAACGTCTTGTCTCATCCGGCACCTTATGGAGCATTTAAAGCCCACGCACACACACATCGTTATGTACAGCGACTGTTGCTCCGGCCAGAACCGGAATTTCAATATGGTGGCGACGCTACTAAAACTCTTGCAGGCTCCGGAGCTAAATATTGCAGTCATCGAACACAAATTCATGGTTTCTGGGCACAGTTACCTACCGAATGATGCCGACTTCGGTGTGATCGAAGCAGCGCGAAGACATGTTTCGTGTGTCAATGTTCCAGAGGACTGGTACAACCATGTGCGAAAATGTAAACGTAAAAATCCTTTCATTGTGCATGTCATGGAAAAGCAGCACTTTTTCTCGACCGATAAAGTAAAACGGTGCTTTGTCAATCGTAAGCAGACCAGCACACTGGAACCAGTCCAGTGGTTAAAGATTCAGTGGATGAAGTTTGAAGCCGGATCTCCATATGAAATGCAGTTTCGGTACAACTTCAGTGAGATGGGGTGCTTCTTTAAAGTAGATTTCAAACCAAAGGTGTCTGGACGACCGTCCAACATCGGAAGTGTCAAAGAGAATCATCTGTTTGCTTCAGCCAGGCCCATCAATCCATTAAAACTCAGAGATTTAAAAGATCTCTTAAAGTATGTACCGCCGATCCATCACCCATTTTACCGAAGCCTGGAAGAAGACGCCGCTGTGCCGTGCGATATTTCGGACGACGACAATGTTGACGATGAATAAAACCATGTTTCCATGTTTAAAAGTAATTTTTGGGGACATTTCTAATTATTATCAATAAATTTATAAATTGTAATATCAGTGTTTGTCAATAATTATTTTCTTCCTTACATTATCTCGGTGCCATAGTGGTGTATTCCATTTTGACCCTTGGCCCTGTTCAGGGTATTGTATATTATTGTGATTTTTTTATTTCACAAAGCAAGTTTGACTTTTATGAACGTAGTGTTAAGTTTTCCACTCTCGAGTGAGTCTTCAGAATTTAGAATTTTCAATTAACTTTACATCAAAATTTCTAGGAATGAGGTAAACGTGACTTACTCCACTCTGGTTCTGAGGGGTCCACATATACTACCTGGTCACTAAAAAGTTAGCTTGTGAAAAGCCTAAATTTACTGACCTGATTAAGGCTGTAAGAGCAATGAAGGACCACACTGTAAAAAACAACGTGACACGACTGGCTATTCCCCGACTAGCGTGTGGTTTGGACAAACGGACATGGGAAGAGGTCAAACCAGCCATAGAGGAGGCATTCAGAAATACTCAAGTCAGCATCCAAGCATTTCACCTCCCAATACCTAGGATCGGAAGAAGGGAACTTATTATAGGAGACTCCACAGTGCGACATCTAGCAAGAAGAATGGAAACAGAAGGCATCAGTCTTGAATCGCACCCGGGAATCCGAGTCAACCAACTATACGGGAGGCTACATGAGCTCAAAATGAAAGGAGAACAGTTTACATCAATTGTGGTGCATGTGGGCACGAACAACCTACGCAGTGCAAAAGACAAGGAAGAAATCGCCAGGGATATCAAGGACCTAATCCTCAAAGGGAAGAGTCTGTTCCCAGACTCAAAGTGGGCAGTCAGTGGAGTGCTGTGCAGGAGAGATGTTGCCCCTAGTTTTGTGTTCGATATAAACCAGTATACAAAAGCAGAATGTGAGGGGATAGCGTGCACTTTTGTTGACGCAAACTGGAGTATTGGGGAGAACGACCTGGGGAAGGATGGGTTACATCCCAATAGGGCAGGGGCATGGAAGCTAGGGACAATACTAACAAGCGTTATACCCACCTTGCAGAACAAGGGAAACTAGGAAAGAACAAGGGAAATATCCCCCACAAAATAAATATCCTGCAAGTCAATTGTAGAAGCATTTTGAAAAAAGGGGTGGAATATCAGCACTTGATAGACATTCACAAGCCTGATATAGTAATAGGAACAGAGTCTTGGTTGAGCACTGAAATTGAAGACAAAGAGATCTTTGGGGAAGGGTATACAGTAAATAGGCGAGACAGAGGTAAAAAGGGGGGTGGGATATTTATAGCAGTCAGAGATACCTTAGCTAGCCATGTTAGCTGGAAAGATGAAACCACGGAGATGATGAGTGTAAGTGTGAGAGTGGGTAGGGAGAGGCTACAAGTAATTGGACTATACAGGCCCCCAGGAGAGGATACAAAAATAATTGAGAAACTTGACATGTACCTGAACGATGATAGAACTAAGCAACATCATAATAGAAATAGAAAAATAGTGATAGGAGGGGATCTGAACATGCCCCACATTAAGTGGGAAAGTGGTACAATAAGCAGTAATGCAACACAAATGTCCATATCAAAATTACTAGCAGATCACGACCTAATCCAAACAGTCACGGAAGGTACCAGAATTACCTCAAATGGTACTAAGAACTTGCTGGATGTGTTCCTGGTATCCCCCCCGAATATAGTCGATGGATGTGAAGTAACGGAGGGCATTGCCGATCATGATGCAGTACTACTAGAAATAGCTACTAGTAAGAGAAAAGGCGTAGAAAGGAAAGAACCCAAAGAAATTATCTGTTATAATAAAGCAGATAAGGAGGGCATGAATAGATACTTAAGACAAATATTTAGAGAATGGAGTAACATCAATTCGGAAGTAGTGGAAGACTACTGGAAAGCTCTCGTGAGTATCCTGAACCACATTCAGGACAATTACATACCAAAAAAGGTACGTAAACCAAGCTCGCAACCAAAGTATTTTACCCCTAAAATAATAAAACTACAAAAAAAGTTGAACAAGCTGTACAAATCCAGGAGAATTAACAGATTAGCTTTTAAACAGAATTGCACAAAGCTGCTTGCCCTAAAAAAGCAAGCGTACAGCAAGTACATGGAGAAACTCCTAGACAAACAAGGAGACAAAGCGGGTAATAATAATAGTAACAACAGATGGAGGAAATTCTATAAACATTTAAGAGAAAGGAAGGGTAGCTCAAATGGGATTAAAATGCTTAATAAAAACGGAGAGCAAGTAACTCAGGATGTTGAAATTGCCAATGTCTTAAACGAACAATATGCTAAGGTATTCAGGGAAAATGAAATAATGGATAGGAGCAACAGCGAAAAAGAGGACGATACAAGCGATAATCCCTTCACAGTAACCGAAGTAGGCATACAAAGGGAAATTGAAAAACTAACAAACAATAAGGCCCCAGGGTTAGATAAAATCAGCAATAATCTGATGAAGCCCCTAGCTAAGGAAATTGCGCCTTACCTCCTGAAAATCTTTAGTATGTCAATTGAACTAGGACAGATTCCAGGGGACTGGAAGAAAGCCTGTGTCATTCCTATTAGCAAAGGTGGAGACAAGGAAAAACCAGAAAACTACAGGCCAATAAGCCTCACCCCTAGTGTGTGTAAAATAATGGAAACTCTGGTTTCAAAATATATCCGGTACCA
Organism: Protonemura montana; assembly: GCA_947568835.1. Lineage (NCBI taxonomy): Eukaryota > Metazoa > Arthropoda > Insecta > Plecoptera > Nemouridae > Protonemura > Protonemura montana. The sequence continues at coordinate 17,354,196 of OX387607.1, read as the reverse complement.
ACTGAAGTTAGATAATGTGTTAGCACCAGCACAACATGGTTTCAGACAAGCACATTCATGTGAGTCACAACTAGTTGGACTAGTCCAAGAACTCACGGAAATAGTGGATAACAGGGGAGAAGTAGATGCGGTTCTCATCGACTTTGAAAAGGCGTTTGACGTAGTACCGCATGTAGGCTTAGTAGAGAAAGTAAAGAAGCTGGGAATTGACAGAAGGGTTGTTAGATGGATCCAAGAATGGTTGAAGGGCAGAACTCAGAGAGTGAGAGTGGGAGACAAGTACTCTAAGGACATAAACGTTAAGTCTGGCGTGCCACAGGGCAGTGTGTTGGGCCCACTACTGTTTATAATTTTCATTAATGATATTGTGGGCAACAATGAGTGCAGGGTTCGGCTCTTTGCAGATGACTGCATTGCATACACAGAAGTAAAAAATCCTGAAGACCAAGTAAAGCTACAACAATACATCAATAGCATTGAGAAATGGGTATATCTCAATAAAATGAATCTAAATCACAGTAAAAGCCAGCTCATAAAGTTCACAAACAAAAAAGAGTCCAACTGCAGCTACTTCCGGTACAAACTAAATAACGAAGAACTAAAATACACAAAAAGTTGCAAGTACCTTGGAGTGACCATGACAAATAATCTCCATTGGGAGGAACATGTCAAAAATGTAGTTAAAAAAGGAGAAAAATGTCTCAATTTTGTAATGAGAAACTTAAGGGGTACTACCCTCAAAGTAAAGGAAAAGGCATACATGACCATGGTGAGGCCAATATTGGAATATGCCTCCTCCGCATGGGACCCGCACTCTCAAAATAGCAAAGGGGCAATAGAGAGGGTGCAGCGAAGGGCTGCAAGAAAGGTGCTGAATAGATATGGACAAAGGGAAAGCCCAACAGAGATGATAGAAGCAATGGGATGGGTAAAACTGGAGGACCGCAGGGAAAGGAGTAAGATCTGTAACATGTACAAGGCGGTGATGGGATATACGGCATGGGAAGATATCACAAAAAGACTGACCAAGGCTAAGCACACAAGTAGGACGGACCATAGATACAAACTATATCACAAAGGTAGCAATACAAACATGGGAAAGTACTCCTTCCTATCCACAGCAACCAAGCTTTGGAATGAGATGCCAGATAGCATAGTAAATCCATGGCCAACAAATGTAAATAGTTTAAAATTAAGACTGAAAGATGTTAGATGTAAGGAATGATATGTAACTTACCAAGAATACCAAGTAAGGAATGATATGTAACTTAGAAATAAGAAATCTTTTATGAAACCCAACAAAACAAGGGGGAATTTATACTATTTGTACTGGACGCCACTGTGCGAGAAACAAATAAACTAAACCAATCACTAACCTATCTTATCTTTATTTACAATCGATCTCTTTTCTCAAAGTGTATATTTCATGTTATTGTTCTTATTGATTTTGAGCAATCATGAGTTTCATTTGTAGAGCACCTGGCTGTGACAGTAAATGTGTGCGTGGTACTCCTCTTGCTTTCCATCAATTTCCAATTGACCAAGATAGATGCCGCATTTGGGTGGACCGAGCTGGAGATCCATCGTTGGTTAACATTCCTAGTAAGCAGTTGAACTCTTCTGCCAGGCTTTGTTCTCTTCACTTTCAGCGTAGTGAGTTCCAAAATGATCTTTGCATACGTTTGAACACGACTGCTGTGCCTTTTTTGCTTTTAGCTGGTTATGGTGTTCCTGATCTTGCCACCAACGTAGGTGATATTCAAAATGTTGTTGGACCAGAGGAAGAAGTTGAGCCACTTCTCAAGGTTTTTTTTTCACAGATACTGTACATGAGGTTGTTGTGAGGTCGTCTTGGAAGCCACCTTGGAAGTCATGAGCGAGGATCCAGTGCACAACACCTCGATTTCAGATGTATGTTCTCCATAGCGTTCCAGCATCTTTGTAGTTGTAGATCCTGCCGAAGTGACGCCGAAGAGGGTCTGTAGGGCTTTAGATGCGACGATTTTTAAAACCCCTTCTCCTAGGCGGATCAAGGTGCAAAAGACAGGACCGAAGAAGCGTCGTTTAGGCATCCTGGATTCTGTGGGTGCATCTTGAGCGACTGAGCTGACGCCGCGCAAGCTGACGCTGCGCCGGCTGATTGCGAACGAGCGCAAACATGTCAGCGCACTCAAGCAGCGGTGTCAGGAGCTGCAAGCCGAGAAGAAAAACCTCCGCGAGTTCTACACTGATTCCATTTTCAGAGATCTTGAGGAGGTTTTGCCACCAGCAGCCAGGCTGTTCAAGACACAGCTAGAGTCCCTCAACAAGCTGCCCAAAGGTCGCCGGTTCACGATGAACGACAAAGTTCTGGCTTTGTCGATCTATAAACGGAGTCCGAAGGCCTACAAGCTGCTCGAGACTTTCCTTGCTTTGCCTAGCCCTAGGACACTTATAAGGTTGTTGAATAGGATTCCGTTTCTGCCTGGGATCAACGAGTCGGTTTTCACGCACTTGCGTGAAAAGGTCTCCAAGATGAACGACTCTGACCGAGTGTGCTCGGTACTCTTCGATGAAATCTCTCTTAGCACAGGTATTTCCTACTCTGAAAAGCTTGATCGAATCGTCGGGTATGAGGACTTCGGTGATCTAGGGCGATCCAATGAGTTTGCCAACCATGCTCTTGTTTTCATGGTCCGTGGGCTGAGGAAGAAGTGGAAGCAGCCCATTGTCTACTACTTTTGCAAGGACACCACAAAAACAGCCTCGTTGCAGTCGCTGGTCGTCCAAGTGGTTGAGGACTTGCAGCGGGCGGGTTTGCATGTGGCTAACGTTCTCTGTGACCAGGCTCCAACCAATGTGGCTGCACTCGACTCCCTTGTCAAATCTCATCCATCTACAGTTGAGCTGCCCCAATACGGGAAAGTTTTCCGGATTAACGATGATGACATAGCTGTCCTCTAGGATCCGCCCCACTTGCTAAAGAACCTTCGGAATGCTTTCATGAAGTACGACGTCATCTGGACTCCAGAAGCTTCCGAGGCATCTGAGCCGGCCCGTGCTGATCTTCCCATCCAGAAAGAGGCACGCTGGGAACATATTGAGACTTTGTTTCCAAAAACTGTCTACCATGTGGTGCCCAAACTAACGGAGGCGCATCTTAACCCCACTTCTCAGCAGAAAATGCGGGTTAATCTGGCGGCGCAAGTCTTCAGCGGGTCAGTTACTGCTGGGATCCGTTCCACGATGGCTCAAAGTTTTGACTCCTTCACCATATTCCCGTAATTTCATTGTTGCTTCCCTGAACTATCCTCCATTTGATGGTGATTTCAGTCATCGAATGATCCCTCAGATGGTGTATTTGTATGCAGTTGCAAAAACCACCAGAAATCGCTCCACTGACATTTGTGAATTATACACAGTAATGGTAGGTGAATTAATGTCACCTAGAATTCCTGGGAATTTGAGGCGAAATGAAGAAATGGCACACGCTGGTTTTGGTAAAGCCGTGAATCACTTGATCCATATGCCAAGACTCAATTCTCATATTGATGTGGATACCGAGTCATGGGTGGAAGCCATTGGGAATGGTGGTGCACTTTCTGAGGCAATCCCTGAAATTGATAGACGTGCATTACCTCAATTGTTTCCATGGCCAGAAAATTATGCTGGTAATGGGAATTTCCCCGATGCAGTTGCCATTATGATGTGGATGGCTTCAAGGATTCGCCCTGCGGGAATCAACTTGGGATTACAGATCATTGTATTTACACATTTGGCTTTAGCTAGGAAAGGAATGGCAAATGACAGGAATCTTTCAAAGTATTCTGATGATATTTTGTCTCTAACAGGAATAACAATTGAATTCCCTGACGGAATTGTACCAGTTTTGTTCAAAAGCTATGGTGAATATGTGAATGAAAACAATGCTGGTTCAATTTTCACAACATGGTAGTCATGGATTCCTCAACATGCTCTGAGGTTGAAACTCAACATGAGGCAAACTGCATTAGCAGGCATGACAGCAATGGCTACAATTTTGGAAGCTACCCAGTTTCCCTTGGGAAAAAGTTATGCCCTGATACCTGGAGAAATTCAGAGATTCACATTAGCAGTTCGTGAAGTCAACGGCAATGAGTATTATGGTTTTAAAAAGGAGATGGGAATTGTTGCATCTACTCATTACAAATCTCTTACCTTTGTAGCAAAGGAAATAATGGTTCAAGTCTTTGGCAAAGAGTCTTTGAAACAATATAAAGGTTGGACATCCAAACCTATTCAACAAGAAAAGCTTCAGGAATTTATTACAGCATTTGTTCTTGAAATGGGTAATGCAGCAAATAATCCTACTGAAGCTAATATTGCAGCTAAAGCTTCACTTCATGATCTTCTGATGGACCCTGAAGCTATGCATATTTTAAACCCACGTGGATTGGGAAATCCGCAAGAATAATTATACCAATGACAATTTCAATATCATGTAAGGCCCTCAGCCTAACTTAGCCTTAGTCTTAGTACAGGCCTTCAGCCAGCTTAGTGTAACTTAGTCTTAATCTTAGTACAGGCCTTCAGCTGGCTTAGGGTATATTCTTCTTGTGCTAGACTGTACCCGTTTAGGGGTGTGCGCGACCGTACAGGTACCGTTAGCCTGGCGGTCGACGAGAGTCGTAGAGAGGGCAGTGTAAAGATTGTGTGGTTATTGGGAAGATTAAAGATCGTTTATAACGTGAGCCGTGTTGTTATTGATAGGAACCCTAGAACCTTTTAATCATAATCTTGATATCCAGTTTAATTTCCTCATAAATAATGAATAATCAATGCATACTTTTTCATACCCCATTTACAACGCACGTAAACAAAATCTTCTACCAATTCCCAAAACTGTAGATAAAATTCACCTCGAGGGTTCTTGGGCAGAGACTCTGCGTGGTGAAAGAATCTTACTGTCAGAAATTGATGCCGGTGGTGAAAAGATTCAGATTACTTTTTTTAGATTATACTTTTATGCAATAAATCGGGAACTGCATCGTTCAAAGTACAATTAAATTTGTCACTTACAAATTCAATGTAAAATTTTTTTTTTTGACAGATTTTCTCGTCCGTAGTGTAAGTCTCGTCCAAGTCATGTACCGGGCAAGAGGCATGGTCCGCGATAGGTGCACGACTTTTTAATTCACGGCGTCTGGGTAGGCAGGACCACTGCATGAAGTTTATAGAGAAAAGCCATCGAATGAACGCTGGACGGCACTCTTTTGTGTCCGACAGCGTTCGCAGATGGAACTACTGCCGGAGAGCGCTGTGCATCCCTGGCCGTTAAATGTACATTCCTTCAGAGAAAACCTTTTGTAATTTGTAATCTGTATAAATTCTTAGACACAGGGTGTAAGCCCAAATCTAAGCAAAATAAATAAATAAAAATATAAAAAATCTAGCTTGACACGAACCCCACGTCACCGAAAGATTTCCTACCAAACAAAAACATCTCTAACACAATAACCTGAGGCTTGGACACACAAAGAGACCACACACCCCTCGACAGTCTTAGCAGCTTCTGGTCAGCTCGATAAATATAGACCAGTGGTGGCAGCTGTTATCAATACCAGATTATATCCTGTCAAGGTCCTCAGGCCTTCCAACACAAGTGATCGCGTACGGTAGTTGCATTGGGGGGCGAAAAGATGGCGGACGAACTAGGTAGGCAAGATGCAAACAGTGAAGTAAATTGTTAACCAAATAGGAACAATTGCCCATTATGCACAAAAATAGTGAAAAGTGGGTTGCAGTGTGTCGTATGCTCACACTGGTTTCATTTTACATGTGTGAATAGAGTCGGGAAGGACTACAAACTAAAAGTAAGTGACCTCGTGTGTACAGAATGCGAAAGTGTGGTTAAGGACGGAGAGGTTAACGATAGGCCTACAATAGCATCATCGGCAGTGGAGGACTCGGTGACTGTAGTGGACAAAGAAATCAGAATGGATAAGAAAAGAGATGAGAAAAAGCAGTGCGGCAAATGTGACGGAGCAGGGAAGGAATTCAAAGGATGTGGCTGGAGATTGACATGCTAAAAGCACAACTAAAAGGAGTGACGTCTCAGTTGAATGGCTTTGAGGATGAAGTGAGGAGTACCATGACTGCTACTTCTGAACCAACAGTCAAAAACCAGATCAAAAGAAACAGCAACCAGCAACTAGTAAGACATTTGAACAACAAATGACAGATTACAAAAAAGATCAAGCACAGAAGCACCAAGGATCCACAAAAATAGACCCAAAAACTTGGAAAATCTTGCCCCAACCATCGAGTTGGCAACATTTGTTCTCTCCGCCAACGTTGCCTGCTCCATCATGCCTCATGATGATAGCTACGATTGCTCTTTGAAGAGAAAATAAAAAAAGGAAGAAGGGAGGAAATATATTTTCCATGTATTTTGCTTGTATGTACGATTCGTTTTTTTGACCTTTTTTGGACCAAAAACCTTCGTTTTTGAAGATAGCATTATCTGCTAATAAAGATCTATTGTTATTATTCTATGGAGGCTACAGCTATAGAAACTACAGCCATCCCAGCTCGAAAACTAAAACATCAAGAAAAGGGAGCAAAACCCAACTCAATTGAGCAACAAATAACAGGATACAGGAAAGAACAAGATAGAAAGTATCGGGAGTGTATGACAACAAGCGTAAGGCCAAGGCAGGCAGAACAAGAAAACGGAAATGTGACATGTGAGTTCAAAGATGACAGCGAGATGACAAGGATTCTAAATGTGGAGCTAGAAAACATATCTCAATGGTTGAAATGAAATAAAATGAAACTGAATGTAATGAAGTCCAAAGCCATGGTGCTAGGACCTGCCAAAAGGAAATTAGATGAAGGAAATTATGAGTTGAGACTGGCAAGCCTTTTGCAAGGACTTGCACGAGGCTTTTGGGTGCCATGACCGCAAGCGTCGCTTGCAGCTGGACCTAGCTCAGCGATACCAGCACGAGGAGGAGAACTTTGCATCGTTTGTCCGCGCGATAAATGAATTATATATGCGTATCGGCGACCCTGCGGAGGAGTCCGACAAAATTAGATGCGTCATAGAGCATGCCACCCCATTCGCGAGGCGGGTACTACTTGGCCGCCACTTCACCTCCATGCGTAACCTCGAAGACGTCAGCTCGGAGATGGTAGAGCTAGCATACTACGATCGTGAATGGCGATCGTTTATAACGTGAGCCGTGTTGTTATTGATAGGAACCCTAGAACCTATTAATATCTACAAGCGCTGGCATTCGGAACAGTTCTCTAGTTGACACTAGAGAGTGGCACAACTTGTCTGAAAGTTACATGTAAGGTTCTGTTAAGTGGACCTTACCTTGCCAGCAGAAACTCGGTTCAATGACTCGGCTCAAGTCGTAGCGGTCGTCCGGGTGGAAGAGAAGGACTCGATGAAATGTGTTGACCTCTCGATGGGACGCAATGAACCAGATCCAGGTTGCTTGGCCTGCAGAGCAAAATAAAGAAACTTAGAATGCCTAGTCATGTCAAATTAAAAGCAGGGTTTAAAATGATGCAGAAATGTTTTGCCAGCATTACCTACCAACTAATTCACGACATGGAACAGAATTACTGGGGAGCAAAGAAGTTCCTGAAATTCTACTCTGGATTCAGTCAATTTAACCCCAGGTAATAAAGATCACTTGCTCTCCAACCACTTGTTGCGCAGTTGCCAAACCTAGCTTCATGACGCCGTTCACTTAGAAAATACCAAAAGTTTATCAAAATGCCCCGTTTTCAAACAAAAGAAATAATCGAGCTTCATTGATGAAAAAAACCATGTACAAGCTCGAAACGACTGAAACATTTTCCATGCGTTACAATTTTCACGAAAATGTCCATGCCTGCACATGCTTGTTCATCCCATAGAAAGATAATTAATGGTTCATACCTGCAAGCGCTTGTTCATTTCGATCACTTCCACAATTTTCAGGTAAAATGCTACTTTCTCCTCACCTCACATCATCCACAAATATATCGCACACGAGGCGGTTGCACTGATGGTGCAATAGCTGAATTGGCAGTAAAAATCCGTTGTTTGGCGTCGCCATATTCGGCCGAGGCGGCATGGCGATTTCCTTACGATGCAGCTTCGACGTACTTGCTAATACACTTGCCCTTCCATGAGAGCGATCGCTCTCAGGAGATGCAAACGCGGGCTGATAATAAAAGTGTTTCATTTAAAAATTAACTGGATAATTACACCAAATTATAAGGATTGCAAAACCTTGTCCACTCTAAAATCGCCGCCCGACGCTAACTGAACTGATCCAACTACTATGGACGGCGAACTAACCTGACCGGCACCACCCGACCGGAAGCGAAGCGAGGCCGATAATATCCGAGCACGATGGATTGGGTTGTGTGAAGCTGGTAGCCGAACTCCTAGGGATGCAAAATCTAGAATTTCAAATGACATTGAGCGTAAAAAAAAGATAGCATCCCGGAGGGAACCCAGTAAAAACCCAAATAAAAAGAAAACGTTTTTTGGCAATGCATTTGGAAAATGCCAGTTAATAATTTAAGTATTTTTTTTATGAAAAATCACCAGCGTGATGATGGTCAATAGGATTAAATTGTTAAGAAGCTCCAACAATACTTCGCCAACAAGCCAACAATACTTCGAACCTTGTCAGGCTTGCCGGAAGGTCCATACAAGAGAAAGAGCACACAATGTTTTTAGGCGTTATCATTGATAAGCACCTCAGCTGGAGTCAACCCGTGCAATACTTAAGCCCTCAAATATCTTCAGGTTGCTATCTAATAAAACGACTCATGCAGGTAGCGGACTATCACACCGCTAAATTAGTTTACTATGCTTGTATCCAGTCCAGACTCCAGTATGGTATCATCGTTGAACCTACACTCAACGGTATCATACTTTAGGGAAACTCGCCTCGTGCAGCCAAAAAAGAGCAGTGCGACTACTAGCCCACGCCAGTAGAAATCCGTGTGCGAAGACATTTTACAAAGATTCCTGTAAACCGCTATTTATAGATTTTCAAATTATGACTTTACCAAGTTTGTATATATTTTACACGCTATTATTCTTTGCATGTTACCCGGGGTCGGAGCATAAGATAACAAACTATAAGATTCACAACCATGACACGAGGGGTAAGGCTGATTTTAGATCCAAAGACCATCATTTGAATATTTAAAAAAAATATCCTTTTTATGCAGGTGTAAAACTGACAAATGCTCTTCCCAATTTTTTAAAGGGAAAAAAAGGTTCGCAGCTATATGCGCATTTGAAATTATACTTAGTTGAAAAAGCATTTTAATCAGTAAAGGAGTATTGTGAAGAGCTGTAAAAATTTTTTTTTAATATTTAATTGTTTGTATTCTTTCATGTATGTTTTGCTATATTTATATGTATGCATAGTATATATTGTATACCTATATTGATCCTGTAGAACTGACTATTTCCAATACCCTGGAACGGTTCAAAGGAAAATAATAAAGCATTATTATTATTATTATTATTATTATTATTATTATTATTATTATTATTATTATTATACACATGACCAGTTCTGTTCGGGAGAGAGGTTGGAGGGATGAAAGTTAAGCAACACTGCGCTGGGTCACTGAATTGGATGGGTGACCATCATACACATGACCAGTTCTGTTCGGGAGAGAGGTTGGAGGGATGAAAGTTAAGTAACACTGCGCTGGGTCAGGTATTGGATGGGTGACCATCATAAACATGACCAGTTCTGTTCGGGAGAGAGGTTGGAGTGATGAAATTTAAGCAACACTGCGCTGGGTCAGGTATTGGATAGGTGACCATAGTACACATGACAAGTTCTGTTCGGGAGGGAGGTTGGAGGGATGAAAGTTAAGCAACACTGCGCTGAGTCAGGTATTGGATGGGTGACCATCATACACATGACCAGTTCTGTTCGGGAGAGAGGTTGGAGGAATGAAAGTTAGCAACACTGCGCTGGGTCAGGTATTGGATGGGTGACCATCATAAACATGACCAGTTCTGTTCGGGAGAGAGGTTGGAGTGATGAAATTTAAGCAACACTGCGCTGGGTCAGGTATTGGATAGGTGACCATAGTACACATGACAAGTTCTGTTCGGGAGGGAGGTTGGAGGGATGAAAGTTAAGCAACACTGCGCTGAGTCAGGTATTGGATGGGTGACCATCATACACATGACCAGTTCTGTTCGGGAGAGAGGTTGGAGGGATCAAAGTTAAGCAACACTGCGCTGGGTCAGGTATTGGATGGGTGACCATCATACACATGACCAGTTCTGTTCGGGAGAGAGGTTGGAGGGATGAAAGTTAAGCAACACTGCGCTGGGTCAGGTATTGGATGGGTGACCATCATACACATGACCAGTTCTGTTCGGGAGAGAGGTTGGAGGAATGAAAGTTAGCAACACTGCGCTGAGTCAGGTATGGGATGGGTGACCATCATACACATGACCAGTTCTGTTCGGGAGGGAGGTTGGAGGGATGAAAGTTAAGCAACACTGCGCTGGGTCAGGTATTGGATGGGTGACCATCATGCACATGACCAGTTCTGTTCGGGAGAGAGGTCGAAGGGATGAAAGTTAAGCAACACTGCGCTGGGTCAGGTATTGGATGGGTGATCATCATACACAAGACCAGTTCTGTTCGGGAGAGAGGTCGAAGGGATGAAAGTTAAGCAACACTGCGCTGGGTCAGGTATTGGATGGGTGACCATCATACACATGACCAATTTTTGACTGCTTACCCTGCTTCTAACCTCGGTAGGAGCACACGTACACCTATTCAAAGAAGTTTTTGTAATATTTTTAGGCCCACCATTTCGACGACTGTTAACAAATGAAGTGAAACTATGGAGAAATGTTGGGTTTTGAATCGGAGGATAGAATTAAAGGATTAGTTTAATTATAAAACAACCAGAAATTACCAAGTGGCAGTTACAGAAGGGTGTCCCGATCCAGTTCGCGGAGTGACGTCACGTCGCGATAAAGAAGAAGTAATTTTGAAATTAGTTGCGCGCGCTAAGTGGCGCTCTCATGTGGGAAAACGCTGAAGCTACTTGTATCGACGCTTGCGCGGAGTTGTTTGCGCGAAGGTAGAGATGGCGCTAGTAGTGCGTGAACAGTCGCAGAGTTTGAACATTTGAAACGGGGGGAGATTTTCAAGCTCCGTGGACCCCGATCCAACAGCTGCCCTGAATCTTGGTAAACGCTTCAAGCTTGGTCATTACTTTCAAGTATTAGAATTCACTGTCAAATTCAATTTATTATTTGTCCTGACATGTTCATGTGTTATGGTGGTCTTTAGACTCATGTTTACTTGATTTATCATAAGCACTAGTTTTAAGAAAAACTATTTCAACTGGGTTTTGAATGCTAAGTAAAGGGCTACTGAAATTCCCAACGTTTCGTAACATATACTAGTTACTTCTTCAGAGGTCTCTGATAAGTTATTTTTTATATTTTATATTTTACTCTGATGGACTGTATTATATCTGTAAAGAACAAAGGGGCACTAAAGCTCTAAAAAAATGTATAAAATCTGTCTAATTGATTGAAGTTTCGAACTGAAGATTTATTGTCCAGCCATCTTTAGTCAAAAGAGTACATGCAACATATTTTCATAAAACTGATAATGAAAACCCCGCCCAACCTCCAAACAAACCCGCTCGGCATTTACATCATAAGATAAACAATTCGTGTTCTGGAATTAGCTGACCTCTAGACGTGGTCAGTCACGAATGACAAGGTAAGTACAAGTTAAACATCCTGACAGTTGTGTCATGCACTTTTACAGTCATAGACAATCACTTTTACAATTATTACAACATTTTACATTAAAATATACCTTGCCAAGGTGCTTGCATCGATGATCGAATATGTATCCAGGTTATTTGGGATCAGCTGGCTGGATCCTATGTTCTATCCAGGTTATTTGAGATCAGCTGGCTGGATCCTATGCTCTATCCAGGTTATTTGAGATCAGCTGCCTGGATCCTATGCTCTATCCAGGTTATTTGAGATCAGCTGGCTGGATCCTATGCTCTATCCATGTTATTTGAGATCAGCTGGCTGGATCCCATGCTCTATCCAGGTTATTTGAGATCAGCTGGCTGCATCCTATGCTCTATCCAGGTTATTTAAGATCAGCTGGCTGGATCCTATGTTCTATCCAGGTTATTTGAGATCAGCTGACTGGATCCTATGCTCTATCCAGGTTATTTGAGATCAGCTGGCTGCATCCTATGCTCTATCCAGGTTATTTGAGATCAGCTGGCTGGATCCTATGAAATGGGAGATATATTTGATAGCGAGTTCCTTAGTACAACCGTGTACAACCCTCGTCGATGCCAACTCGTCTAGTGCAGAGATAAACACATGGCGTTAGATAATTAAACTGATGTTGGTAACAATTGCCAACAATAGCACCATCTGGAGTCAGATAATGCAGGGAGATAAGCACTTATCTCACCGCAGTCACAGCTGGAGGAACCAAGGTAGGTAGGTAGGTAGGTAGGTAGGTAGGTAGGTAGGTGGGTTGGTAGGTAGGTAGGTAGGTAGGTAGGTGGGTAGGTGGGTAGGTGGCTAGGTGGCTAGGTGGCTAGGTGGCTAGGTGGCTAGGTGGCTAGGTGGCTAGGTGGCTAGGTGGCTAGGTGGCTAGGTGGCTAGGTGGCTAGGTGGCTAGGTGGCTAGGTGGCTAGGTGGCTAGGTGGCTAGGTGGCTAGGTGGCTAGGTGGCTAGGTGGCTAGGTGGCTAGGTGGCTAGGTGGCTAGGTGGCTAGGTGGCTAGGTGGCTAGGTGGCTAGGTGGCTAGGTGGCTAGGTGGCTAGGTGGCTAGGTGGCTAGGTGGCTAGGTGGCTAGGTGGCTAGGTGGCTAGGTGGCTAGGTGGCTAGGTGGCTAGGTGGCTAGGTGGCTAGGTGGCTAGGTGGCTAGGTGGCTAGGTGGCTAGGTGGCTAGGTGGCTAGGTGGCTAGGTGGCTAGGTGGCTAGGTGGCTAGGTGGCTAGGTGGCTAGGTGGCTAGGTGGCTAGGTGGCTAGGTGGCTAGGTGGCTAGGTGGCTAGGTGGCTAGGTGGCTAGGTGGCTAGGTGGCTAGGTGGCTAGGTGGCTAGGTGGCTAGGTGGCTAGGTGGCTAGGTGGCTAGGTGGCTAGGTGGCTAGGTGGCTAGGTGGCTAGGTGGCTAGGTGGCTAGGTGGCTAGGTGGCTAGGTGGCTAGGTGGCTAGGTGGCTAGGTGGCTAGGTGGCTAGGTGGCTAGGTGGCTAGGTGGCTAGGTGGCTAGGTGGCTAGGTGGCTAGGTGGCTAGGTGGCTAGGTGGCTAGGTGGCTAGGTGGCTAGGTGGCTAGGTGGCTAGGTGGCTAGGTGGCTAGGTGGCTAGGTGGCTAGGTGGCTAGGTGGCTAGGTGGCTAGGTGGCTAGGTGGCTAGGTGGCTAGGTGGCTAGGTGGCTAGGTGGCTAGGTGGCTAGGTGGCTAGGTGGCTAGGTGGCTAGGTGGCTAGGTGGCTAGGTGGCTAGGTGGCTAGGTGGCTAGGTGGCTAGGTGGCTAGGTGGCTAGGTGGCTAGGTGGCTAGGTGGCTAGGTGGCTAGGTGGCTAGGTGGCTAGGTGGCTAGGTGGCTAGGTGGCTAGGTGGCTAGGTGGCTAGGTGGCTAGGTGGCTAGGTGGCTAGGTGGCTAGGTGGCTAGGTGGCTAGGTGGCTAGGTGGCTAGGTGGCTAGGTGGCTAGGTGGCTAGGTGGCTAGGTGGCTAGGTGGCTAGGTGGCTAGGTGGCTAGGTGGCTAGGTGGCTAGGTGGCTAGGTGGCTAGGTGGCTAGGTGGCTAGGTGGCTAGGTGGCTAGGTGGCTAGGTGGCTAGGTGGCTAGGTGGCTAGGTGGCTAGGTGGCTAGGTGGCTAGGTGGCTAGGTGGCTAGGTGGCTAGGTGGCTAGGTGGCTAGGTGGCTAGGTGGCTAGGTGGCTAGGTGGCTAGGTGGCTAGGTGGCTAGGTGGCTAGGTGGCTAGGTGGCTAGGTGGCTAGGTGGCTAGGTGGCTAGGTGGCTAGGTGGCTAGGTGGCTAGGTGGCTAGGTGGCTAGGTGGCTAGGTGGCTAGGTGGCTAGGTGGCTAGGTGGCTAGGTGGCTAGGTGGCTAGGTGGCTAGGTGGCTAGGTGGCTAGGTGGCTAGGTGGCTAGGTGGCTAGGTGGCTAGGTGGCTAGGTGGCTAGGTGGCTAGGTGGCTAGGTGGCTAGGTGGCTAGGTGGCTAGGTGGCTAGGTGGCTAGGTGGCTAGGTGGCTAGGTGGCTAGGTGGCTAGGTGGCTAGGTGGCTAGGTGGCTAGGTGGCTAGGTGGCTAGGTGGCTAGGTGGCTAGGTGGCTAGGTGGCTAGGTGGCTAGGTGGCTAGGTGGCTAGGTGGCTAGGTGGCTAGGTGGCTAGGTGGCTAGGTGGCTAGGTGGCTAGGTGGCTAGGTAGCTAGGTAGCTAGGTAGCTAGGTAGCTAGGTAGCTAGGTAGCTAGGTAGCTAGGTAGCTAGGTAGCTAGGTAGCTAGGTAGCTAGGTAGCTAGGTAGCTAGGTAGCTAGGTAGCTAGGTAGCTAGGTAGCTAGGTAGCTAGGTAGCTAGGTAGCTAGGTAGCTAGGTAGCTAGGTAGGTAGGTAGGTAGGTAGGTAGGTAGGTAGGTAGGTAGGTAGGTAGGTAGGTAGGTAGGTAGGTAGGTAGGTAGGTAGGTAGGTAGGTAGGTAGGTAGGTAGGTAGGTAGGTAGGTAGGTAGGTAGGTAGGTAGGTAGGTAGGTAGGTAGGTAGGTAGGTAGGTAGGTAGGTAGGTAGGTAGGTAGGTAGGTAGGTAGGTAGGTAGGTAGGTAGGTAGGTAGGTAGGTAGGTAGGTAGGTAGGTAGGTAGGTAGGTAGGTAGGTAGGTAGGTAGGTAGGTAGGTAGGTAGGTAGGTAGGTAGGTAGGTAGGTAGGTAGGTAGGTAGGTAGGTAGGTAGGTAGGTAGGTAGGTAGGTAGGTAGGTAGGTAGGTAGGTAGGTAGGTAGGTAGGTAGGTAGGTAGGTAGGTAGGTAGGTAGGTAGGTAGGTAGGTAGGTAGGTAGGTAGGTAGGTAGGTAGGTAGGTAGGTAGGTAGGTAGGTAGGTAGGTAGGTAGGTAGGTAGGTAGGTAGGTAGGTAGGTAGGTAGGTAGGTAGGTAGGTAGGTAGGTAGGTAGGTAGGTAGGTAGGTAGGTAGGTAGGTAGGTAGGTAGGTAGGTAGGTAGGTAGGTAGGTAGGTAGGTAGGTAGGTAGGTAGGTAGGTAGGTAGGTAGGTAGGTAGGTAGGTAGGTAGGTAGGTAGGTAGGTAGGTAGGTAGGTAGGTAGGTAGGTAGGTAGGTAGGTAGGTAGGTAGGTAGGTAGGTAGGTAGGTAGGCAGGAAGGTAGGTAGGTAGGTAGGTAGGTAGGTAGGTAGGTAGGTAGGTAGGTAGGTAGGTTGGTTAGAGCGTGGATGTGGATAGACAGACAAGAGATAAGACAATCACCTAGGCAACATGCACAGAGTCGATACCGAGATAACAATTTTATCGGTACGCTACTGATTAGTGAAAGCGCGAAATCAGTTCGACGTATCGACTCATCCGCAACGCATTGTCGGGCAAATCAATTCCCTGACAAACCCGAACCGCAAAAACTTCGACAAGCCGTTGTAACTGCAACGCTCAACTATTTGATGGAATTTAGGCGGCGGTGGTTAACAGAGAATACTTGCAGCCAGTTTATGCGTGGACTGACCGCCCTGAGCTGAGCTCGCATCTTAGGAAGACTCTTCTTCTTCTTCTTCTTCTCGGCTTTGTCCTGTGGGAATAATTCCGGGTGCGAGAATGCACGCAAGCTCAACGTACGAGGATTGCTACTCGGACTCGCCGTGGCACCTGATTCCACCAGACTACATCAATGCAGAGGAAGATTACAGGTGAGCTAATTACTCATGACTTGCATATGAAGTTGTTCAATATTTTCACTTTGGTCCCCAACTATTCAGGCTTGAAGGGTCAACCCTGCCTGCTCCTAACCACCGACCACCAAGTAGATATATTGCCAGCCGATTATTATTACCACTCATTGTAATTGAACTAATTATTGAGAGAACCATGCTCTACTAAAATGACAAAAGTTGATGTTAATTGACGCGTTTGAATCCCACACTTGATTATATCGACGCCACATATTTTTGAGTCTTCTGTCATCCCGGCAACAAAGCATTGTTGTCGCTTTATGCCCGAATGCCACCCAAAGTGTATTTCAACCGAGACTGCAGTGCATCTCTGGTGGTAGTGTATTTATTTCGATACTCGTGACTATTGGTAAGAATTGGCCGGGTGTTCTGGCCTCGCTCTGCTTTTACTCTGTAATCCCTATGTTTAGGTACAAACTGTCGTCAGGGTGCTTCGCCCTTCCATTACTAAGTCTAGCGATTACTAAAGGGTTGTTGTTGTGGCTGATACGCGATGGCTGACCACAATACACTTTGGTCAACACCTTCCTATTGACGATTTTGTTAGATTTGCCGAACGGATATGTTGATACAGTTTAAGAAATAAGTTTGCACCGGAATCTATTGTATTTCCGCTTCTAGTCATGGAAATCTTTGCTGTAAAGCGGCCAAAGAGTTGAAATAGTTTTTGATCAATGAGTAAAGTTGAATGGTAGAGCGTTCTCTTTCGTCTGGAGAGGTCCTTGGTTCGAATCCAGATGTTCCCCCCCAATTTCAATCCACCAACAAGAAGCATTAGATGCAATTATAATACAGGTCATAAGGACTTAATTCAAACTCACACACGTGCGTAACGTGCGTAACGTGCGTAACGTGCTCTCAGTTTTCTCGTCTCTCGTGCATCTCTCGTGCATCTCTCTCAAGGTTTAGGCAAGGTTTAGGCAAGGTTTAGGCAAGGTTTAGCCAAGGTTTAGGCAAGGTTTAGGCAAGGTTTAGACAAGGTTTAGACAAGGTTTAGGCAAGGTTTAGGCAAGGTTTAGGCAAGGTTTAGGCAAGGTTTAGGCAAGGTTTAGGCAAGGTTTAAACAAGGTTTAGGCAAAGTTTAGGCAAGGTTTAGGCAAGGTTTAGACAAGGTTAAAGCAAGGTTTAGGCAAGGTTTAGACAAGGTTAAGGCAAGGTTTCGGCAAGGTTTAGGCAAGGTTTAGGCAAGGTTTAGGCAAGGTTTAGGCGAGGTTTAGGCGAGGTTTAGGCACGGTTTAGGCAAGGTTTAGGCAAGGTTTAGGCAAGGTTTAGACAAGGTTTAGACAAAGTTTAGGCAAGGTTTAGGCAAGGTTTAGGCAAGGTTTAAGCAACGTTTAGGCAAGATTAAGACAAGGTTTAGGCGATGTTTAGGCAAGGTTTAGGCAAGGTTAAGGCAAGGTTTAGGCGAGGTTTCGGCAAGGTTTAGACAAGGTTTAGGCAAGGTTTAGGCAAGGTTTAGGCAAGGTTTAGGCAAGGTTTAGGCGAGGTTTAGGCAAGGTTTAGACAAGGTTTAGGCAAGGTTTAGGCGAGGTTTAGGCAAGGTTTGGACAAGGTTTAGGCAAGGTTTAGGCAAGGTTTAGACAAGGATTAGGCAAGGTTAAGGCAAGGTTTAGACAAGGATTAGGCAAGGTTAAGACAAGGTTCAAGCAAGGTTTAGGCAAGGTTTAGGCAAGGTTTAGGCAAGGATTAGGCAAGGTTAAGACAAGGTTCAAGCAAGGTTTAGGCAAGGTTTAGGCAAGGTTTAGGCAAGGTTTAGACAAGGTTTAGGCAAGGTTTAGGCAAGGTTTAGGCAAGGTTTAGGCGAGGTTTAGACAAGGTTTAGGCAAGGTTTAGGCAAGGTTTAGGCGAGGTTTAGGCAAGGTTTAGGCAAGGTTTAGGCAAGGTTTAGGCAAGGTTTAGACGAGGTTTAGACGAGGTTTAGGCAAGGTTTAGGCAAGGTTTAGACAAGGTTTAGGCAAGGTTTAGGCGAGGTTAAGACAAGGTTTAGACAAGGTTTAGGCGAGGTTTAGACAAGGTTTAGGCAAGGTTTAGGCAAGATTTAGGCAAGGTTTAGGCAGGGTTTAGGCAAGGTTTAGGCAAGGTTTACACAAGGTTTAGACAAGGTTTAGGCAAGGTTTAGGCAAGGTTTAGACAAGGTTTAGACAAGGTTTAGGCAAGGTTTAGACGAGGTTTAGGCAAGGTGTAGACAAGGTTTAGGCAAGGTTTAGACGAGGTTTAGGCAAGGTTTAGGCGAGGTTTAGACAAGGTTTAGGCAAGGTTTAGGCAAGGTTTAGGCAAGGTTTAGGCAAGGTTTAGACAAGGTTTAGGCAAGGTTTAGACGAGGTTTAGGCAAGGTTTAGGCGAGGTTTAGACAAGGTTTAGGCAAGGTTTAGGCAAGGTTTAGGCAAGGTTTAGGCAAGGTTTAGGCAAGGTTTAGGCAAGGTTTAGGCAAGGTTTAGGCCAGGTTTAGACAAGGTTTAGACGAGGTTTAGGCAAGGTTAAGACAAGGTTTAGGCAAGGTTTAGGCAAGGTTTAGGCAAGGTTTAGGCAAGGTTTAGGCAAGGTTTAGACAAGGTTTAGGCAAGGTTTAGACGAGGTTTAGGCAAGGTTTAGACAAGGTTTAGACAAGGTTTAGGCAAGGTTTAGGCAAGGTTTAGGCATGGTTTAGGCGAGGTTTAGGCAAGGTTTAGACAAGGTTTAGGCAAGGTTTAGGCAAGGTTTAGGCAAGGTTTAGGCTCGGTCGGTGGCTCGTTCGGTGGCTTGGTCGATTCTTTATAAACAAGTCATACTTTCCAATTTATTACAAACGTCTGACAGGACATTTTATTGCTTGAATAATAACAAAACACGCGAGTTTTTCTAGCGGCTGTCGCGGCTCACGGCGAAGTAGATTCATCTTCGTCATTATCGTATCACCTGGTACCGGCCGCCATATTGGGCAGATAGTCATTAGTCTTCTTGTGAAACATCTTAAAACAAGACCAATTGCAAGACGGTATAATCACGGCATACCGGAATACACATTACCAGGCAAATTAGCTCGAAATAATTTCCAAGAAATCTTGTTTCATGACATGCTAGTCATCGACGCAACGAAAGCTTCTCAAACAATTAAATAACTTTACCTGCGAGCGAACCGAGCTCGTTGCTGTCCACGATAATCAAACACTTTCAACCCGATATCAAAGTATTAGATCACCTCTGATTTGATAACAGATATTGATTTTATGTTATCTTTTCTAACAAAACAATCCATTTATGTCTACACCTCGCTTTCCAGCTCGCCTACACATTGCCTAAACCTTGTCTAAACCTTGCCTACACATTGCCTAAACCTTGCCTAAACCTCGCCTAACCCTCGCCTACACATTGCCTAAACCTTGCCTAAACCTCGCCTAAACCTTGCCTAAACATTGCCTAAACCTCGCCTAAACCTCGCCTACACCTTGCTTAAACCTTGCCTAAACCTTGCCTAAACCTTGTGTAAACCTTGTCGAAACCTTGCCTAAACCTTGCCTAAACCTTGCCTAAACCTCGCTTAAACCTTGCCTAAACCTCGCCTAAACCTTGCCTCAACCTTGCCTCAACCTTGCCTAAACCTTGTCTAAACCTTGTCTACACATTGTTTAAACCTTGCCTAAACCTTGCCTAAACCTTGCCTAAACCTTGTCTAAACCTTGTCTTAACCTTGCCTAAACCTGTCTAAACCTTGTCTTAACCTTGCCTAAACCTTGCCTAAACCTTGCCTAAACCTTGTCTAAACCTTGTCTACACATTGTTTAAACCTTGCCTAAACCTTGCCTAAACCTTGCTCAAACCTTGCCTAAACCTTGCTCAAACCTTGCCTAAACCTTGCCTAAACCTTGCCTAAACCTCGCCTAGACCTTGTCTAAACCTTGTCTAAACCTTGTCTAAACCTTGTCTACACATTGTTTAAACCTTGCCTAAACCTTGCCTAAACCTTGCTCAAACCTTGCCTAAACCTTGCTCAAACCTTGCCTAAACCTTGCCTAAACCTTGTCTAAACCTTGCCTAAACCTTGCCTAAACCTTGTCTAAACCTTGCCTAAACCTTGCTCAAACCTTGCCTAAACCTTGCCTAAACCTTGTCTAAACCTTGCCTAAACCTTGTCAACACACATTTGCAGCGCTGATGCAGCTAAACTAGTATATTATGGACACATTCATTCTAGAATTAGCTATGGATTAGCTCATGTGGGGCAACTTAGTTCATGCATCCAGACAATTTGCTATGCAGAAAAAAGCTCTCTGCATTTTAGGTGGAGCAAGCTATGACCCTACGAATCAAGACATTGCCCTGCATTTACATTTACTTGACAATATTATTTGTAGTGGAGAACAACTTTCTGGTAATAGACAATTGTGATGTACATAAGCATTTTACAAGAGGAACTAACAACATTTATGTAACGAAAAATAGATTAAAAATGACAGACAACTGCCCAATTAATGCAGGCTCATTATTATATAACTAACTGCCAGTGGAGATAAAAAACTAAAAGGCTACAAATTTAAAGATAGTCTAAAACTGCATCTGCTGACCAAATGCTACTACAAAGTGAAACAATTCCTATTTGATAAAGATAATAACTAGCACAATAATAACTTGCAAACCAATATCATGTACTCTGACTAGGGTTGCCATACGTCCCGCTCGATCGTAATTTTCTTTTAAAAAATCGCGAAATCGAACATTGCATTCGCATTGTTCCTTATAAATAGCTAATTGTTCCTCTAATTGTGCCAATGGCATTATGATTGTACGTGAACTGTCACCAATAGAAAAGTTTAAAAATCTATGATAAAATATGTATATTTTTTCAAATAGTTATGCAAATTATACCGAAATTGCCTGCCAATAAATTGAAAGTTGATGCATAAATATGACTCAGGATTTCAAGTGCCAAGAAAAACCTTAATATATCTAAAACGCGTAAATTTGCTGAAAATGGCCCTCAAATCCTGTTCCCGCATCCACACCCTTATTTTTTAGGGAACTTTGTCTGTCCCCCGAGCCTCCGGGCTTACTAATTTTCGTTTGTTAAAATTTGTCCCGACTTCCGAAATTTTTATTATGGCAACCCTAACTGTGATCAATTGAGGCTGAGTAAATATATTATTATTATTATTACACCTCGCCTAAACGTGTTATCAGATGTTTCATCCGTCAGTGGAGGTGGAGGATGAGGTGGAGGAGGTGGAGTCAGTTAGAAGTTAGGATCAACTATCAACTGCTTGAACGAATCATGAACATAGCATCAATCAAACCAAGGATCGAACATGTGAGACGTTTGATTGTCTTGAGTTGATGGATACTAACTACAAACTACTAAGATGGTGAAATCAAAAGTTAGAATCACCAAGAAGGGTATTTTATGACGGAGTTGTAAAAGACATTTAATCACAACGTCAACGTGAATTACATTTCTAAGAATAGTGTTTTTATTCGAGGTCGTCATTACGATATTGTGTTGTCTGTCTTCTAAACGCTTTGTGGAAAGAAAGTAATTTCTTCTTCTTTCCTCCAATATATGACAGATACTTTCAATACCTCGTCTTATGAAGGTAGGTTCGTTCTAATGACACAAACCCCAATAGCAGCACCGGTAGCACCGACATCTCACTTGGAGCAATCAGAAAAACAAGAAGCTGTTAATATTGTTTCTATATACTCATGTCTACTTGATGTAAACTTAGCTCTAGTTTTAACAAAAACTATTTCAACTGGGTTTTGAATGCTAAGTGAAAAACAACTAAATTTCCCAACGTTTTGTAACTTGTACCTGTTACTTTATCAAGGGTAAGAGCAGTCCTGACAATTTTCCAATAACAAAAGAACGTCGGGAAATTTAGTAGCCCTTTGCTTAGCATTCAAAACCCAGTTGAAATAGTTTTTCTTACAAGAAGCTGTTACTCATAATATTAATGATGAAAGCAAAACTGTTTAGTGAAGAGCTTCACTTTGTTGTGGGCTCAGATTAGAGCGACAACCAATCACCTAATCAGATATTCCTCCCGTAGAGGAAGATGCTGGACAGATGCTGGGCAGATGCTGGGCAGATTCTGGGCAAATGCTGGGCAAATGCTGGGCAAATGCTGGTCAGATATTACTGCTGGATAGAGAGATGCTGGGCAAATGCTGGGCAGATATTACTAATGGACAGAGAGATGCTGGGCAGAGAGATGCTGGGTAGAGAGATGCTGGGCAAATATTACTGCTGGACAGAGAGATGCTGGACAGAGAGATGCTGGGCAGAGAGATGCTGGGCAAATATTACTGCTGGACAGAGAGATGCTGGGCAGAGAGATGCTGGGTAGAGAGATGCTGGGCAGAGAGATGCTGGGCAGAGAGATGCTGGGCAGATATTACTGCTGGATAGAGAGATGCTGGGCAAATGCTGGGCAGATATTACTGCTGGACAGAGATTCTGGGCAGAGAGATGCTGGACAGAGAGATGCTGGGCAGAGAGATGCTGGGCAGATATTACTGCTGGATAGAGAGATGCTGGGCAAATGCTGGGCAGATATTACTGCTGGACAGAGATGCTGGGCAGAGAGATGCTGGACAGAGAGATGCTGGGCAGAGAGATGCTGGACAGAGAGATGCTGGGCAGAGAGATGCTGGGCAGAGAGATGCTGGGCAGAGAGATGCTGGGCAGAGAGATGCTTGGCAAAGAAGATTGAGAAGTATTTATCTTGTTAACAGAATCAAACCTAGCTTATATTAAACAGCGTACAAACTGTCCAAGTTATTAAAACAGTGACCAACCCCTGATTACAGAAGGACGATATAATTATTATAATTAAAACAGACACGCAATGATTGAATCATTTGACAAGGAACAGCTGAGTGAACAGCTGAGTGAACATCCGAGCAAATCGATAGTAATTTCAAATATGATTGATAGTTACACGATTAGGGGCAATAAAATATCCGAGTTGGATCGTACAAAGTACCAACATTGCGCGTGTGTTAATGTGTGTAAAGTGCGTCAGGTGCTAAGTGCGTGCGTGCGTTCGAGAGAAGATGCGTTTCACGGTCACGCATCGCCGGGCTGAGCTGTGAGTGGTCACCCATCCGTAGACTAACTTGCAGACGGTTGCTTAACTTGGCAGGCGAGATGTTTGCTAGAGATATTTTACCAAGTTAACTTTTAGTTCAATAATTTATTTTCATTTTAAAGATTTGTGTTCCTTGGATTGCATAGCCATGTGAAAGCTAGAAGATTTAAAATTCTTTACCGGGATGAAAAACTGGGTAAATTGTCCCCAAACATTTGAAAATGCCGGCAATGTCATGTCTTGTTATTAGAATTAGAACGAAGTGTTAGTAACAAGGTTTTTACTCGATGAACTTTCTATGCCAGGCTTGCTGTGCCTGTATATTAACGCAGTAGGAGAGCTGAGCGTGCCAACAGCTAATTACCATCCCACCTTACTTTCTTACTTCTTACAATTGTTTTTACGGCTGGGAAAGCCAGCAGCTGGCGCCGCTTTCCCGACTTTCCCAGGTTTCCCGACTGACAGTCGAGTGGGTTCAATGCCATGACGACATGAGATACAAGTTCATGGATAAGGGAAGAATAATTCATTGTTTGATTTATCTATACACGTTTCACCAACTCGTTCTTCTTCCAAGCAGATTATTTTCTTAGAGGATTCGTCAAATTTCTGCTTCTAAGACACAATGATTTTGTAAATTTAAGAGAATAAAATAATGTATGAAAGCGTCATTCAAAACTTGATGTCTACGCGATATAATTAGAGTTGTGCTATCCTATGAGTGACTAAAAGCAAGCAACACGCGGGTTAAAATAGCACCAACTATAGCATGATTGAAGGGGGGGGGGGGGGATCATTGCGTGACTGCACTTTGATAGGCAAGAGTTTAGAGTTTGCTATCTCTTACCCCACCCCCCTCCCCTACCTTGCCACTCACAGCCCAACATCTCCCATCCAGTACTAATTCACTTCCTGTCAACAATACAAAACAAACCAAAGCTCGGGGGATATTTTCACAAGAAAGAGGTTTCAACTTCTTCCTCTGTTGGTCGCTGAAACTTTGACACGGATAGAAAATATTCAGCATTTATCAGGCAACACGCGAGACTCGGCGATAATCTGTGATACGAATTCTGTTCCCGCTTGGTTTTACTAGGAATTCCCAGGACCCGCTAGGTCTTCCTAGGATAGGTCACTAGGTCTGGTCCAAGCAATATCTCGCCATACTTCTAACAACAAACCATCTTACAACCTCGCGTTGTAGGCTAATCAAAAAGTTGCACCTCTTGAGTTTCTCAAATAAATCTACCTGTGTTGTGAAAAACTTCCGGTTTTTTGAAAGGAGCCCACCACGGTAAGAGATGTGACTCTTTCAGGACCGCTTCCTGCCAGACAAAGACATTCCTCCGACGCAGCTCAATGTTGGTGGTAAAATGTTTGAAATAATAGTAACACACTTGTCTTGGATAAAGGTCTCGGCAAGATCCTAACACTTCTTTACTAACCTATAGAAACGATCACAGCGGCAGTCTTGGGTTTACTATGTACGGGTCGGGTCGGTCTGGTCATAGTAGACCCACCCTATATTGCAAGACTCGGTTTCATTCATAAAACTTGCCTGCAAGCGTTCATTCAAGCTTCGAACGACGCGGTCCAGGTACAACTGGCCAGCAGGTAACACAAACTAATTCCTCCATAAAATCCACTACCACTTGGACGCTCAACCGAGGCGGCAAGATGGTAAGACATAAGACAGAGCTAATGACCGACAACAAATATTTCCCATGAGGTATTTCCTATGCTTTGTTTGAAGTCTGCCAGTTGGACTTCGAGGACAGGTACCAGGTAAAGTCCACAGACAGCTTGGCGTTTTCAAATCTCAGGGATAAAGTTGATTTTCAGAACTAAACTCACGAAGTTAGGTTTAAAAGTTAGCCCGAGTCATTTGATAGATACTTGAGCAAGATAAACTTGAGCAAATCACAGAATCAAAATCTGTTATAATTAGACACTTGGCAAAATTGTTTGTTGGTCGTAATTCACTCTTTTATGAAGTGTTCTGTGATAAGAAGTGACAGAGAGAAGTGGATCAGAGAACACTTGAAGTACTAATCCCAGCTCTTGGCTGGAATGTAATCCTAGAGCCAGTCAGCCGCCAACTTAAACCGGAAGAGTAACTCAGACATTGCATCTAACCTAACCTAACCTAACATAACCTAACCTAACCTAACCTAACCTAACCTAACCTAACCTAACCTAACCTAACCTAACCTAACCTAACCTAACCTAACCTAACCTAACCTAACATAACCTAACCTAACCTAACCTAACCTAACCTAACATAACCTAACCTAACCTAACCTAACCTAACCTAACCTAACCTAAGATAACCTAACCTAACATAACCTAACCTAACCTAACCTAACCTAACCTAACCTAACCTAACCTAACCTAACCCATCCAATATCTGACCCAGCGCAGTGTTGCTTAACTTTTATCCCTCCAACCTCTCTCCCAAACAGAACTGGTCATGTGTATGATGATCACCCATCCAATACCTGACCCAGCGCAGTGTTGCTCAACTTTCATACCTCCAACCTCTCTCCCAAACAGAACTGGTCATGTGTATGATGGTCACCCATCCAATACCTGACCCAGCGCAGTGTTGCTTAACTTTCATCCCTCCAACCTCTCTCCCGAACAGAACTGGTCATGTGTATGATGGTCACCCATCCAATACATGACCCAGCGCAGTGCTGCTTAACTTTCATCCTTCCAACCTCTCTCCCGAACAGAACTTGTGTATAGTTGCAATTTGATTTCATGCTCCGCGTTGCCCGCCACCCCTCGCAGGAAAGCGGTTTGCCAGATTTTCCTTCCTCCAGGAATTCTCTTTCGTCAGACAAAAGCAACAGAGATCGACTAATCATCTCAGTTATCGAATCACCCCCCTCCCTCAAGAAAATTGGTCTGAATGTGAAAAGAAAAAAGTCTGAATCTAAGGGAGAACATAAATCATGATTGTATGGCGTGTAGTTTTTGCTCGCTCTGCGATGGGTTTATTAATAGAAGGGAGAAACCCCATTGTATCATGCAGCTAGCAAGTAACATATTGAAGGAACACAAAAAACATCATCTCGCCTTACACTTATTCTGAGTACCTTTTTGAATCAACAATAGAGACTGAACTTTTGCCGCGGTGGCCAATAGCAGCCGCGCTTTGCTTCTCCCCGAAAGAAATCGATCCTCACTTGCTGGCTCCTGATTGGTTGCAACAAGCCACGCCTCTCGAGGGTGTATTTCTATTGGCTGAGGGTGCAATCAAGTACTGGTCTCTGAGAGTACTTGAATATTGTTGAAGACCTCTCAGCTCAGTCAAGTGTCGCGTGCTCTTGTGCTACGAGCGTCTGTTTCTAGCTCGGGTAGTAAACTCCTATAGTTGGGTCGGGATTACACCCTGCCAGTTGATAGAGAAGTGCTACCACTTGCTTTATTGGTACGTCTACCTATGCTTCGTCCTTGTTTTCAAGTACTGGTACTTATGTCAACTAGGCTCACTTGATCGCTCTTGACGTAATAAACTTGTGCAACGCTTTTTCGCGCGGCAATTTCAACAACAAGTGGAATTCATTATTCGAGGACTTTGAATTCGTTGTGCGAATTAATTACTGGTTTATTAACGAGTATTTTTCTGTGTTTTCGCCGCATTAGAGAAACTTTTGAGCGTGTGTGTAAATTTCGCAATGAACTCGCTTATTGCAAGGAGAGTTTGATATTTTTTGCCTCGGCTCTGTGCTCAAGAGAACGTGGCTTGTTTTTAAACCAAACCCCGGGGATTTTGTCCCCGTTGCCTAGCGACGAACTGGCGACCGAAGGGAAGCCCCGTACCGGGGTTCGAACACTAAACCCGCCGCCTCTGATTGCCTGGTATCCTTGGTGTCCTGCCCTATTGCCGGCCGCATGGTGTAATCCTGCGGCGATCAGGTCTGCACTACCTGGGTAAGATTTTACTAAGATTACCCCAACATTTCCACAACAAGACTGCTAGCCACGACGAGGACCATGTAGCTTTATCATGTATTGAATGCTACTCGCAGTTGGAACAATTTCAAACTCAAATGTACCGCTTTACGTGTTAAGGACAAAATACCAAAACTATCGACGGCGCTTTTATTCCAATCAAGAGACCCAATCGACGACGCGCGTTCATTTGATATAATCACAAATTAAGTATAAATATTATTTGAACCCGCGCCGATCTGAATTAGATTGACGTTCTTCGTTCCTTGGCGTTTTTATTTGCCGTCGGCACTGAATTCTAAGTCTGGTAAATTTGCTTTACAGAGATTTCATCAGCACAAATGTGGCAAGTGTGTAACACACATCACCTAGCATCACAAAGCGATGATGGTATCCCAGTGAAAGCAAGCTGAGTTTGTAGGTTCTAGGTAGAGACAGAACGTTAATGTTAAACCGTTGAGTGTGCAGGTTCTAGGTAGAGACAGAACGTTAATGTTAAACCGTTGAGTGTGCAGGTTCTAGGTGGAGACAGAACGTTAATGTTGAACCGTTGAGTGTGCAGGTTCTAGGTAGAGACAGAACGTTAATGTTAAACCGTTGAGTGTGCAGGTTCTAGGTAGAGACAGAACGTTGATGTTAAACCGTTGAGTGTGCAGGTTCTAGGTAGAGACAGAACGTTAATGTTAAACCGTTGAGTGTGCAGGTTCTAGGTAGAGACAGAACGTTAATGTTAAACCGTTGAGTGTGCAGGTTCTAGGTAGAGACAGAACGTTGATGTTAAACCGTTGAGTGTGCAGGTTCTAGGTAGAGACAGAACGTTAATGTTAAACCGTTGAGTGTGCAGGTTCTAGGTAGAGACAGAACGTTAATGTTAAACCGTTGTGTGTGCAGGTTCTAGGTAGAGACAGAACGTTGATATTAAACTGTTGAGTGTGCAGGTTCTAGGTAGAGACAGAACTTTAATGTTAAACCGTTGAGTGTGCATGTTCTAGGTAGAGACAGAACGTTAATGTTAAACCGTTGTGTGTGCAGGTTCTAGGTAGAGACAGAACGTTGATGTTAAACTGTTGAGTGTGCAGGTTCTAGGTAGAGACAGAACGTTAATGTTAAACCGTTGAGTGTGTAGGTTCTAGGTAGAGACAGAACGTTAATGTTACAGTCTCTGCGTGAAAGATGGCCACCAAATGACTACCTTACCGACAAAAATGCAGAGTACCGGAACATCACGTTAAGAGGAACCACAATCGTATGAAATTTAATTTCGTTTTTCTTCGTAGGTTAACTCGCTTTTGAGACTTTTCACGAACAAAAAATCACCATCAATGTTTACCTCAACGATTGATAAACACGTAACGATATTAAAAAGCGAGTAACCTACGAGAAATATCGAAATTAAATTTCATACGACAGTGGCTCCACTTAACGTGACGTTCCCGTACTCTGCATTTTTGTCGGTAAAGTTTAGTCATCTTTCACGCAGAGACTGTAACATTGACGATGTTTCTCTACCTAGAACCTGCACTCAACGGTAAAAGCAAGTTGGTTTGCTATCCGATAGCTCGGGACTCGGGACTCGGGACTCGGGCGTTAGCTTGTAGGTTCACCCGCGCATTCATGTCGCTCGTGAGCTCCGATCCGTCGCTGCCCGGCTGGACTTTGCACGGTGTTTTGTCGGCGTGTAAACATGTGCTACTTGTATCCACTTAACAGATACTTCACCGCCTCAACGTGTCTAACGGTTAAAAACCCCTTGTTCGGCAACAAAGCTTATTATTTCAAATAATGTGCCGTTTTCATTTTACAGTTACTAGCTCCGTGGAGCGAAGGGATGATATTTTTTCTCATAGAGATGGAATTTTTACGGCTTTCTTGGATTGAACGTTGCTGACAAAAATAAGTCTTGCAATTTTTATTTGAATCACACGCTTTTAGGTCGGTGCGAGTGACTGTCAGATATTGTAGTCGCGCTTCTGACAAATCCCCGACGCTAAATCGAGGACCGCGACTTGGAATTCCGAAAAGCCCGAGTTTCGGCATCGGCCAAAGCGACACGAACAAGAACCATTGACAAAAAGGTCAACTTGAAAAGTAACATCCTGGACTCAAAACGATCGCCACAGTTAATCCCTCAAGCACCCATCTCGACATATTTCAAATATAGCCTCTAAAATGTTGGACGCAAATGTTGGCTCTCTTTGCCGCAGAGAAAAGCTGAAGCGATGTTTCACGGCCGTTTGAAAAACTCTGCAAAGCTCACGTTCGAGTGCACTGTGTTCCGAATTGAAATCCTAACCTTCCATTGTCCGGGCACGTCGCCGGTGTTTAGCACCCAATCGATCTACAGGTGACTTTCATACACTTGAGAAGCCTAACTATCAAGGACGGTCCATGAACGTTCAAATCCCGGTATGTGCTGATCGGCCGCACTTTTGTAAAAGTCCGGCAGTCAACTAGGTTGACGCTTGATGAACGTTCAAATCCCGGTATCTGCTGATCGACCGCACTTTTGTAAAAGTCCGACAGTCAACTAGGTTGACGGTTGATGAACGTTCAAATGCCGGTATCTACTAATCGACCGCACTTTTGTAAAAGTCCGGCAGTCAACTTGGTTGACGCTTGATGAACGATCAAATGCCGGTATTTGCTGATCGGCCGCACTTTTGTAAAAGTCCGGCAGTCAACTAGGTTGACGGTTGATGAACGTTCAAATGCCGGTATCTACTAATCGACCGCACTTTTGTAAAAGTCCGGCAGTCAACTAGGTTGACGGTTGATGAACGATCAAATGCCGGTATTTGCTGATCGGCCGCACTTTTGTAAAAGTCCGGCAGTCAACTAGGTTGACGGTTGATGAACGTTCAAATGCCGGTATCTACTAATCGGCCGCACTTTTGTAAAAGTCCGGCAGTCAACTAGGTTGACGGTTGATGAACGTTCAAATGCCGGTATCTACTGATCGGCCGCACTTTTGTAAAAGTCCGGCAGTCAACTAGGTTGACGGTTGATGAACGTTCAAATGCCGGTATCTACTAATCGGCCGCACTTTTGTAAAAGTCCGGCAGTCAACTAGGTTGACGGTTGATGAACGTTCAAATGCCGGTATCTGCTGATCGGCCGCACTTTTGTAAAAGTCCGGCAGTCAACTTGGTTGACGGTTGATGAACGTTCAAATCCCGGTATCTACTGATCGGCCGCACTTTTGTAAAAGTCCGGCAGTCAACTTGGTTGACGGTTGATGAACGTTCAAATGCCGGTATTTGCTGATCGGCCGCACTTTTGTAAAAGTCCGACAGTCAACTTGGTTGACGGTTGATGAACGTTCAAATCCCGGTATCTACTGATCGGCCGCACTTTTGTAAAAGTCCGACAGTCAACTTGGTTGACGGTTGATGAACGTTCAAATGCCGGTATCTGCTGATCGACCGCACTTTTACAAAAGTTATGGATGTTAGCAGTGGTGAAGTCCTATATATTTTTTTGGTATACGCTGGGTTATCAGGCTGTGAGTTCCAAATGCCGTGGTTATCACTAGGTTAGGTACTTGGGGGGATGTTTCTAATTCTTTACCTTTAGTCTATTCACTAGTTATAGTTCATAGATAGTTAATTCCTATCAACACTAAAAAAACTACTTGCTGGTTTTTGGGGTAGCTGCAATCGCGCTTTCCTCGGGTAGGTTGAATGACTACGTTGACTGCTTGGAAAAACCATTGCATACCCATCCAGATCATACGAACCGCTACTATACACGGACTACCCACTTTTCGGAATAAACTTTGCTTTTCGAGTATTTATAGTGCAGATTGTAGGGAGATTAAGAATTGTCGTTGCAAAACGCATTTTAAAGTTTTGCAAAGAGTATTTATTGGGCGTATACCCTGTTTTTTTTTTTGGGTTTATGCTCGGTGTCAAAAAGTTGTTTTGAGTATACGGCGTATACCCGCGTATTCCCTCGACTACACCACTAGATGCTAGACTCATGTCTACTTTATCTTACCTTAGCAATAAAGTTGAAAAAATATTTACAACTGTGTTTTTGAATGCAAGTAAAACAAGACATTTTCCCTTAGTTTCGCAAAATATGTCTGTTACTTCTTCGGAGGTGGGCATTTGTAGGATTAGTCAGGTGAAATGTCATGACTGCTTTCACCCTCGATCTATTTAATCCTTAACAAAATAAACAAAACTTGTGGGAAATTATAAAGCAATTTATTAAAGTTTTGTTTTAAATATCTCTGCTATCCCCTGACCAGGCCTGGCTGGCAGCTCGCTTCATGGGAAGCTGTAGTCAATGTTTATACCTGTTTACTGAATCTCAATCACTGGCGAATCAACATCAATAACGACGCACTGCTTTGTGGCACGCGGTCAAACGGTCGTACTTACGGTATAACTGCGTGGCGTTAAACAGTTGGTTACCAGGGGTTGTTACCACGTGTTGTTACCACGTATTCTTACCACGGGTTGTATTCAACAAGGCTATGTCCCAGTAATAACACGGTGTACGCCCAAAGAAACGCAGCGTCGCTCCGGGGGCGACTTTAATAGAAAGACCGGAAATTAAACCGTGTGTTCAATTCTCTGACGTCACGACGCCATTTTATGACACATGTCATGGACGACGCAATTACAACTGAGAGAAAAACCTCGGCGCTTTGAGGCGGCGACCAAAGAATGACAGCCAATGTTTTGTGCCATCTAAAGCTTGGCGGTAGTTGTGTTTAACATAGCACTGTTTTGACATCTGGCCATGTGGCACTGGTTTAAAGTCGTCGGTCAATGAGAGAATGATGATGATGAACCTAACCTAGCCTAGAAGGGAGGAGGGGACACCCGGTGCCGGCACGTAGCCTACTCCTGTCAAAGACCAAGGGGACCACCGGCTTAACGTCCCTTCCGAAGGACGGTACAACTCGAACAACAGGATTCCTCCACAAATCCGTGCTGTCGAGAGGTTGATAAGCAAGGGGAGTGAAGTTGCTGTACTAACTTTCATCCCTCCAACCTCTCTCCCGAACAGAACTGGTCATGTGTATGATGGTCACCCATCCAATACCAGACCCAGCGCAGTGTTGCTTAACTTTCATCCCTCCAACCTCTCTCCCGAACAGAACCGGTCATGTGTATGATGGTCACCCATCCGATACCTGACCCAGCGCAGTGTTGCTTAACTTCGGTAATCTCACGAGTCCCGGTCCAAGGAAATGATCGACACATGTATTTCAGTAATGTTTCACACTTTGATAAACCTGAACGTGATTCCATCTTTTAGATGTAAAATTGTATCGTGAAACTGAGCCCAGTATTTTGGTTGAATTGTTGCAGATTATTTGAAAACATGAAGTTGCCGACGCGATCGTCAGGTTTCCACATCTGCGATATTTTGGACTTGAACGACGCCGGGAAAACACAGCAACAAAGTGAACCACAAGAGCATACGCAGTTACACCAAGGTACATCCTCCATGCTATCATATACCATATGCTACCTATAGCATGCTAACTACCATGCTAACTACCATGCTACCTACCATGCTGTAAAAAGACCAAGATGTTATCCATAGCTTCGTCGCTGGACAACATTTTCTTGAAAGGTTTCATATTTAGGCATTGCAAGAACGTGCAATGAAATCCGATTTCACGGAACTAGCATCGAGTGATTTTCCAGTAACATAATCAGAGAACGAGTTGGCCGTAGAGAATCCTAAGTTTGCTCTTTGGTTCCTCTTTGGGTTGCTCTTTGGTTCACCGGTAAACTTGAATAAACGATAGCTGCATTTTCCGGATAGCAACATTTTCAATGCGGGACACACTTTTCCCAGCACACAAATGCCACACAAATCACAGGCTAAAACATTGAAATGAACACGCAAACAACAACGGTCGGGTGTTTTAGAGTTTGTTTGATTTGATTTGATAGAATTCCCACCTCGAACAACAGATGCTTGAGTTGTAGCGGTTCATCAAACAAAGTGGGGCAAGTGGGGCAAGTTATTGGTAAAACCACACGGCTGGGTGGAGAGGCGTTGTAGCTGGTTATAGGGTGAAGACATCAACCCATTGATTAAAGAAGCAGTTATCCAATAATAACATCCCCGCTGCACGAACCTATCAGTACATTGCGATCATCAGATCGGTGGCCAACAAGATATAGCTGCGCTCAATTTAATTACATAAACTCACTTTTAAATCAATTATTAATTCATAAAGAGATGCTTTTTACGGAAGCAGTCGTGGCATGAGACGAGAGAAGCAAAATGCCAGCAAAGCTCTTAGATCATATCTAGCTTATAACATATAACATATCACTAGCATTACCCTCTGCCTAACGGCCGCTTAAGATTTTGAGGGAGTGGGCATTTTGGTTTAAATGGGACCACAACCAAAAGTACCATGCAATACCATACAGTACCCCCATTTATTTTATTTGAAATTTGCAGCTTATATCACTCGGGGTCACTGCATTGTGGAAACTCTGTGAATTCCAAAGTGACCACGGTGACAATTTCGAAAACAAACGACGTTGGCTGTCAAAAGATTTCCGTGCATGATTTCTTGAAATATTTTTAGAGAGTGAAACTTGTAGAGTGTAGGTTCTAGGTAGAGTTTCAACGTCAATTTTAAAAAGTCTCTGCGTGAAATATGGCCGCCAAATGACTACCTTACCGACAAAAATGCAGAGTGGAGCCACTGTCGTATGAAATTTAATTCCGATATTTCTCGTAGGTTAACTCGCTTTTGAGACTTTTCATGCTCAAAAGATCTCCATTAATGTTTACCTCAACGATTGATATACACGTAACGATATTAAAAAGCGAGTAACCTACGATATAACCCAGGTGATATATTACGTTTCCCCGGCGATGCTAGAGGCGGTCACTAATTGCCGAGTGCGTGTTCGCTCGACGCCTCCATCAGGACGGCGTCTACCTGCTTGCAAAGAGCCACTTAACAACTGCACTCACCTGAAAAAGCTTTTCAAAATGGCCGAACTATGTGTGGAATATTATAAAACAGATGCATATCTCCTAGCGTGCGGCCACGTGATGAATAGCCAATCAATGCCTGAAAGTTCGGTGTCAGAGTTAATCATTTTTAAAAGCTGTTTTCTGAATTCCAAAATGCTGGGCACAACCGGTAAGACAAAGTTCATTACAATGAGTATTTTGTTACTGAACAGTTTGGCGTGTTGGAAACACTGGTTCTCTTTAGATCACCGAAGTTGGGCAACACTGCGCTGTGTCAGGTATTGGATGGGTGACCATCATACACATGACCAGTTCTGTTCGGGAGAGAGGTTGGAGGGATGAAAGTTAAGCATCACTGCGCTGGGTCAGGTATTGGATGGGTGACCATCATCACATGACCAGTTCTGTTCGGGAGAGAGGTTGGAGAGATGAAAGTTAAGAAACACTGCGCTGGGTCAGGTATTGGATGGGTGATCATCATACACATGACCAGTTCTGTTCGGGAGAGAGGTTGGAGGGATGAAAGTTAAGCAACACTGCGCTGAGTCAGGTATTGGATGGGTGACCATCATACACATGACCAGTTCTGTTCGGGAGAGAGGTTGGAGGGATGAAAGTTAAGCAACACTGCGCTGGGTCAGGTATTGAATGGGTGACCATCATACACATGACCAGTTCTGTTCGGGAGAGAGGTTGGAGGGATGAAAGTTAAGCAACACTGCGCTGGGTCAGGTATTGGGTGGGTGACCATCATACACATGACCAGTTCTGTTCGGGAGAGAGGTTGGAGGGATGAAAGTTAGTACAGCAACTTCACTCGCCTTGCTTATCAACCTCTCGACAGCATGGATTTGTGGAGGAATCCTGTTGTTCGCGTTGTACCGTCCTTCGGAAGGGACGTTAAGCCGATGGTTCCCCTTGGTCTTCGACAGGAGTAGGCTACGTGCCAGCACCGGGTTTCCCCTCCTCCCTTCTAGGCTAGGTTAGGTTCATCACCATCCACTCATTCACCGACGCCATTAGACCAGTGCCGCATGGCCAGTTGTCAAAACAGTGCTAAGCTAAACACCACAAATAATAACGAGTATTTTGTTGGCTTAAGATAGTAGATCGCATAAAGTAGTACAGGTAGCATTTCAGCATCCTGATTATGATTACTTGAGCGCTGCTTGACTATCATTCCCTGGTTTTTCACCGGGTTATTTTATTATTAACAACACTATAACCGTCTCAAAAAGTGATGCCCAAACAATATGCCAAAATATATTATTAAATAATAATAAAATAATAATAATAATAATATGCCAAAAATGCCAATATGCCCAATAAAATACACTTAAATCGTCTCAAAAAGCCAGTGTCCAAATAGCTCAATGGTTCAGAGCAGATAGGCGGAGATCGGGGTTCGAGTCCGCGTTTGGGCATCAAGTTTTGAGACAGTTAGTATAGTGTTGTTAATAATAAAATACCCCGCGCATTACAAGCGTTTGCAATTGAAATACAGATTTCATTCTTATACCACCAGGTTCTTTGTCACTACTTCCCGGCCATCCAACTCACCACGAGCTGACGTCACTTGCCGCGTCATATGCCGCTCATCACGCTCTGTACTCGGGAGTAAATCAAGGGAATATCGGCGAGCACACGTTGTTACCACCGCATCCTAGACATGCGTGGAGCCAACCGGGAACAGAGAACACCGATCATATAGGTGAGTTCATACCTAGCCAAAACACAGATCATATAGGTGAGTCCATACCTAGCCAAAACACAGATCATATAGGTGAGTCAATACCTAGCCAAAACACAGATCATATAGGTGAGTCAATACCTAGCCAAAACACAGACCATATAGGTGAGTACATACCTAGCCAAAACATAGACCATATAGGTGAGTACATACCTAGCCAAAACACAGATCATATAGGTGAGTTCATACCTAGCCAAAACACAGATCATATAGGTGAGTCAATACCTAGCCAAAACACAGATCATATAGGTGAGTCAATACCTAGCCAAAACACAGACCATATAGGTGAGTACATACCTAGCCAAAACATAGACCATATAGGTGAGTACATACCTAGCCAAAACATAGATCATATAGGTGAGTCAATACCTAGCCAAAACACAGATCATATAGGTGAGTCCATACCTAGCCAAAACATAGACCATATAGGTGAGTTCATACCTAGCCAAAACATAGACCATATAGGTGAGTTCATACCTAGCCAAAACACAGATCATATAGGTGAGTCCATACCTAGCCAAAACACAGATCATATAGGTGAGTACATACCTAGCCAAAACACAGATCATATAGGTGAGTACATACCTTGCCAAAACACAGATCATATAGGTGAGTCAATACCTAGCCAAAACACAGATCATATAGGTGAGTCAATACCTAGCCAAAACACAGATCATATAGGTGAGTCAATACCTTGTTAAAACACAGATCATATAGGTGAGTCAATACCTAGCCAAAACACAGATCATATAGGTGAGTCAATACCTAGCCAAAACACAGATCATATAGGTGAGTACATACCTAGCCAAAACATAGACCATATAGGTGAGTCAATACCTAGCCAAAACACTGATCATATTGGTGAGTCCATACCTAGCCAAAACACAGATCATATAGGTGAGTACATACCTAGCCAAAACATAGACCATATAGGTAAGTCAATACCTTGTTAAAACACAGATCATATAGAGGTGGGATCATACTTTTTCAAACTGTAGTCTTATAGGTAAGTCAATGCAAGTTTTTTTGCCCAGAAAATGAGATGGGAAATGTGTGGGACGCTACTGACCGGCACCGGGCTTCCTCTCCTCCCTCCTAGGCTAGTTATCACCAAGTCGCTAGATCAGGAAATGCTCTACTACCAAGATTCGAAAGCTTTTCACAGCTCGTTTGAGAGACCCGACAAGATTTCGCCTTGCAGTTAAATCATTAAATTAGCGATAGATGAGCTAATCTCTGTAGCAGCAATCTCTTCACTAAGTAGATAGAACGCGACAATGTGAGTCAATTCTATTACATGCTCATAAATAACGTTTACCCCCCGCTTCTTCTTCCCTGCTCCCCTCCACCCCCCCCCCCCCCCCCCCCCCCCCGCACACAACGCCCCCGCCGTGACGAGCAAGCGATCTGTAATGAATACAAGATGGGGTGAGATGCTAGCAAATTGACCAGTGAATGGATACGAGATTGGAGCAGCTGTTTTTAAGGGAGGGGTGACCCGCTATGTCCCGATAGGTCGGGACCACGCAGCACTTTCAGGAACAAACTCTTTTTGCCATTTGCCAGTTATTTTCAGAAATTAAATGGCAAGTTTTAGACGGAGGTAAAGTTTGAGCGACAAAAATAGAAAGAAATCGACAAACTTCTCGACTGCACGCTTTGGAACATTTAGACTTGAAATAATTTGATAATTTTAAAATACAAATATATTTCACTTTCTTTCTGCTGCTTGATTGCTATGTTGATGTTGCTATGTTGATGTTGCTATGTTGATGTTGCTGAGCTAATCTTAGTCCTGTAATTAAGTTATGACAATTGTATTTATTATAATCAACCAATGAACGGCACGCATTACAGATAAAGCAACGAGCAGTCGCCATCAGGAACCACTTAGTTGTGAGCCCTCGTATGTGTTGTTAAAATCAATACAGAAACCAAGTATGAACATTTTAGCTTTAATCGGAGTCGCCAATCTTTATTCATAACGGACATAATGAAAGCCTTGCATTATATGAGGGGTTGGTGGCAAGGGGTGGCAAGGGGTGGCAAGGGGTGGCAAGGGGTGGGCGACATATTGTACATATCACATCAATAAGCTAAGAGGACTTAGCATGTGACTATAGCTTCATGTAATTCCAGAGCCATGAAATGCAAGGGGAGACGAATCTACTTACAAGGCGACTTTGTTCGGGTCTTGCTTTTTTTTGTTACAACCAATTTTCTGCAATTTATCAAACTGACGCAACTTTTCTTTGCGATCATCTTACAAAAAAACTGGGTCACGGAAGGAAGGCAAACTTTTTGAAACGTACATTAATAAGAATTCCTGAAAGCATTTCATGTTTTCTTGGTAATCAAACCTTGTTATGAACTTCAAGCGTTCAGATATTTGACCACATTTTTGTGGCATTTCTAGAGACATTTTGGTGACATTTTGGTCTTCTGGTTTCGGAGGAGGAATAGACGGGGTGTCGCTGGTAAACAACAGAATCTGTTAGCCTCTGGTTGAAACGAATCCCCAGGAAACACGTCTATTATTGCTTCTCCGCACTAACAACCCCCTCCTCCCTTCCCATCCCTTCCCATCCCTTCCCATCCCCCAACTAAGTATATCACACACTCGTTTAGCTGGGACAAGGGGTGAGAGTTACTCTGTCGAGTCAGGGACAGGGGCATGGGCAGGGACAGGGGCAGGGACAGGGGCAGGGGCAGGGACAGGGGCATGGGCAGGGGCATGGGCAGGGACAGGGGCATGGGCATGGGCAGGGACAGAGGCAGGGCAGGGGCAGGGGCAGGGACAGGGGCATGGGCAGGGACAGAGGCAGGGCAGGGGCAGGGGCAGGGGCATGGGCAGGGACAGGGACAGGGGCAGGGGCAGGGACAGGGGCAGGGACAGGGGCAGGGACAGGGACAGGGGCAGGGGCAGTGACAGGGACAGGGGCAGTGACAGGGGCAGGGCAGGGGCAGGGGCAGGGACAGGGACAGGGGCAGGGACAGGGGCTGGGGCTGGGGCAGGGACAGGGGCAGGGACAGGGGCAGGGGCAGGGGCTGGGACAGGGGCAGGGGCAGGGACAGGGGCTGGGGCAGGGGCAGGGACAGGGGCAGGGGCAGGGGCTGGGACAGGGGCTGGGGCAGGGGCAGGGGCAGGGGCAGGGGCAGGGAGGGAGGGAATTAGTGCGTGAAATCTACCCCCGAACGTAGTGGTGTTCAACGCGTATGCAAACCCAGTTAATTGTTATTGATGACGGTGAACCACAAAAGGAACGGCGTGAATGAACGCGGAGGAGGCGGACGATGCGATGTTATTATTAATAATATTTTACTGGGAAATGAAAATAAATCGCGGTGGCTCGAGTCGCTTTATGCAGATCGGTGGCAAGTATAAACTGGCAAGTTGGAAGGGTGATCTTTCATCCACCGACAAGCGCTGGGAAAACAAATCAAACATTCAACTTTTCAAATAGTAATTGATAGTGTTTTTCACTAATACAAACCTCGTGACAGAGCTCGTTTGGAGTTTATTAGAAAAGTAAAAGTAACTTGGTAAGTTCTCCAACATTAACATGTGATTCTATAGCAGTTTATCTCTATGTACAAACCGGGCAGAATTCTGTACGTGAGCGGCAAAACATAAATAGAAAATACATTGCCAATTGTCGGCTAAAATTCTGAACATTTTGTGGCTTGAGGTTGTTTACATTAAAATGTGATTCTTATGTAACTTGAATAACATCGGTTATATGTGAAAAGATCGCTTCTTGTCCCGATATAGCGTCGGTAATAGCTCTACGGTATATTATACCCATATATAGCTTCGATCCCATCACGCCCGTTCACCCAGAGGTGCACCCATAGAAATCACACGGCGTTTCACAAAGCACATTCACGACAATTCGCTCAGTTATCGGTATCTACTAATATCCCAACAAAGAGCCCGTGACCCCGCCCTTCCTTCTTTAGGGTGCCAATAGCGAGAGCCCGTTGGTTGAATTCTACGCCTCTCAGGGGTAAAACCGGTCGACACGGTAGCAGCTTGCAAAGTTTAACATAAGAATTGTCAAGGTAAATGTGGCAGATGTGTTACCATGATATTCACCGAGATCATTGAAGAACGAATTGTAACTTCCAACCACCAATCAAAGTCGAGCTGTCGGTCGGGACATCTCATGCGTATGATGGGATTCTAGTTGCGATACAAACCGTTTGCTAAACTTTCCAGTTTATCTCAAAAACATGGCGGTAGATGCTTTGTTTGGGAAACTACTGAACTTGTGTGGGATCAAGTCTGGAAGAATATGTTACTCCTGTACTTGCATGGGATCAAGTCTGGAAGAATATGTTACTCCTGAACTTGTATGGGATCAAGTCTGGAAGAATATGTCACTCCTGAACTTGTATGGGATCAAGTCTGGAAGAATATGTTACTCCTGAACTTGTATGGGATCAAGTCTGGAAGAATATGTTACTCCTGAACTTGTATGGGATCAAGTTCTGGAAGAATATGTTACTCCTGAACTTGTATGGGATCAAGTCTGGAAGAATATGTTACTCCTGAACTTGCATGGGATCAAGTTCTGGAAGAATATGTTACTCCTGTACTTGCATGGGATCAAGTCTGGAAGAATATGTTACTCCTGAACTTGTATGGGATCAAGTCTGGAAGAATATGTTACTCCTGAACTTGTATGGGATCAAGTCTGGAAGAATATGTTACTAATATGTATTTTCTCTGTTCTAGGACTGATGGTTCAGACCCAGCAAGTGTCTCCTGACAGCACATCACCGAACTCTTCATTGCCCGGAGCACCACGTGACGTGGATGTCAGTCTATCACCAACCTCTTACCACCCCCACGACGCCGACTCAACGCATCAAAAGCACGGCGAC
The DNA here is from genome assembly GCA_947568835.1 of Protonemura montana. Lineage (NCBI taxonomy): Eukaryota > Metazoa > Arthropoda > Insecta > Plecoptera > Nemouridae > Protonemura > Protonemura montana. Next base: position 17,313,628 of record OX387607.1, on the reverse strand, counting down.
GACGACTCTGTCAACGAGGATATGGACTCGGAGCACGAGACGGAAGAAGCCAACTCCCAACCCGGACAGAAGAAGAGGAAACGCAGGGTGCTCTTCTCCAAGGCGCAAACTTATGAGTTGGAGAGAAGGTTTCGACAACAACGATACCTGTCAGCGCCAGAGCGGGAACATCTCGCCAGTATCATTCGACTCAGTCCCACACAAGTCAAGATTTGGTTTCAGAATCACAGGTACAAGACTAAAAGAGCTCAGCAAGAGAAGGGAATACACGAGCCACATAACTCTGTCAATACAATGCCTAGTCCCAGGAGGGTAGCAGTACCAGTGTTGGTACGAGATGGAAAGTCTTGTCTGGGACAAGGAAACGTCAAGGAAGGACAACTTACAAGTCATCATCTTGCCATGCCTTCCTACACCCACCCACTGATGCACCCACAAGCACCGAGGGTCTGGTGGTAACCAACGAGTAACATGCGTGGCATGCGTATGCAGTTGTGACTAGTCTTTGTCGAGTTGGGATCATCTTGCGAATGGTTGGGGGGAAAAAAGATAAAACATTTCTGAATTATTGACGAAAAACTGTTAAGTGTTAATTTCAATTTTGATCTCAAAAGAGAGTCGACCTGGTCGCCGTTCCTTTGTAGCAATGTGGTGTGTGGATTTAGTTGGTGGACTCGATTTGTTCGAAGCTACTTTGTGAATATCCTCAGCAGCCGCCCTGTGATTGATTGCTGTTTGTTCAAACAAGTTGTGTACATAGAGATATATTGATCTTCAAATACTGTTACCTTTTTACCAGCGCTGCATTGCTTTCAAGGAATCCAATAAAACCTATCCCAACCCGTCCCGTCCCAACCCATCCCGTCCCATTCCATCCCGTCCCAACCAAACCCATTTCATCCCATCTCACGAATAAATGTACAAATCAAATGTAAGTAAATTCCTACAAAGAGTTGGGCAGCCGTTTCTTGAATTATTGTAAAAACAACAAACACATATTAAATCTATTTAATGAACTATTTAAATTTCACTGTCTTATTTATTGTGTTGAAGTGTGTGGATATCAATAATAGAAAAAAAAACACTTCATTGTTGTGAATATCAATTGAAATATAAAAGATTAATGAAAAAACAAATCGATTTACTTGTCTCTTGACTTGCCATCATTTCCACATGAAAACCCAGACACAATCCAAAGACTAATCCTGTTAAACAAATTAAATTACAATACCTTGATTATTGGTGTTTAACTTAGCACTGTTTTGACATCTGGCCATGTGGCACTGGTCTAATGGCGTCGGTGAATGAGTGGGTGATGATGAACCTTTCTCAGCCTAGAAGACAGGAGGTGAAACCCGGTGCCGGCTCGTAGCCTACTCCTGTCGAAGACCAAGGGGACCACCGACTTAACGTCCCTTCCGAAGGACGGTACAACGCGAACAACAGGATTCCTTCACAAATCCATGCTGTCGAGAGGTTGATAAGCAAGGCGAGTGAAGTTGCTGTACTAACTTTCATCCCTCCAACCTCTCTCCCGAACAGAACTGGTCATGTGTATGATGGTCACCCATCCAACACGGTGACCCAGCGCAGTGTTGCTTAACTTTCATCCCTCCAACCTCTCTCCAGAACAGAACTGGTCATGTGTATGATAGTCACCCATCCAATACCTGACTCAGCGCAGTGTTGCTTAACTTTCATTCCTCCAACCTCTCTCCCGAACAGAACTGGTCATGTGTATGATAGTCACCCATCCAATACCTGACCCAGCGCAGTGTTACTTAACTACTGTGTTTCCAACACGGCAAACTGTTCGGTGTTTGAAATCAGCTCACAAGAATTTAATCTCGTATTAAATCACGCAATTAGAACAAATAGTTTGGACTGGATTTGTGATTGTCATTCGATGATGCAAGCCGCCGAGTTTTTATAACCTTGTTTAGACAGTGATAATGAGTTCTATCCTTTATCTAAACCATGTTCTCTGTTATCAACTAGAGCTTGTAGAAGCCTTATCAAGATCAATCAAATACAGAGCAAGGTACCAACACAAGGCATCCAACGCAATGCAATGCAACGCAATGCAATGCAACCCAACGCAACCCAACGCAACCCAACGCAACCCAACCCAACGCAACGCTACGCGTATTGTTAAGGCGTGCCATTTCTTATCGAAAGAAATGTGTACTTGAAGTGAAATCACTCAGTACTTCCAAATGTACAAGCAACGATATTGCAATTTTAAGAAAAACTATTTGAATTTCTAAAGAAATTTAGTAGCCCTTTCCTTAGCATTCAAAACCCAGTTCAAATAGTTTTTCTTAAAACTAATGCTAAGGATAATAAATCAAGTAGACATGAGTCTATAAACCACGATATTGCAATTCCTTTGCAAAAATCTCAACAAAAATCATTTGTAATTTACAATAATTTGTTGATAACATAACTTTCACAAGACGCTAAATAAAAGTGAATCAATTAGTATATCGCACCGTATCAGAGAATAATCACGCGTAGGTTTCATGTTCGATTAAATCTTGTCAAGGCCAGATGTAATTCAAAACTAATTAAAACTGCACTAATTGATAATTTAACTCACATTTTATAAAACACCGAAATATCGTAACAAGCCATAAACTAATATCTGGTCGTTGATTTGAGGTCTTTAACTTAGCACTGTTTTGACATCTGGCCATGCGGCACTGGTCTAATGGCGTCGGTGAATGAGTGGATGATGATGAACCTAACCTAGTCTAGAAGGGAGGAGGGGAAACCCGGTGCTGACTTGTAGCCTACTGCTGTTGAAGACCAAGGGGACCACCGGCTTAACGTCCCTTCCGAAGGACGGTACAACTCGAACAACAGGATTCCTTCACAAATCCATGCTGTCGAGAGGTTGATAAGCAAGGCGAGTGAAGTTGCTGTACTAACTTTCATTCCTCCAACCTCTCTCCCGAACAGAACTGGTCATGTGTATGATGGTCACCCATCCAATACCTGACCCAGCGCAGTGTTGCTTAACTTTCATCCCTCCAACCTCTCTCCCGAACAGAACTGGTCATGTGTATGATGGTCACCAATCCAATACCTGACCCAGCGCAGTGTTGCTTAACTTTCATCCCTCCAACCTCTCTCCCGAACAGAACCGGTCATGTGTATTATGGTCACCCATCCAATACCTGACTCAGCGCAGTGTTACTTAACTTTCATCCCTCCAACCTCTCTCCCAAACAGAACTGGTCATGTGTATGATGGTCACCCATCCAATACGGTGACCCAGCACAGTGTTGCTTAACTTTCATCCCTCCAACCTCTCTCCCGAACAGAACTGGTCATGTGTATGATGGTCACCCATCCAATACCTGACCCAGCGCAGTGTTGCTTAACTTTCATCCCTCCAACCTCTCTCCCGAACAGAACTGGTCATGTGTATGATGGTCACCCATCCAATGCGGTGATCCAGCACAGTGTTGCTTAACTTCAGTAATATCAGTGCATGTTGGATATTATAGAACGATACTTGGGTTAAGTTAAGTCAGGTGGTTTGGTCTTCAATGCTGTGACTCGATGTACTCTGTTAGCTTAGTTCTGAGTGCTGCCACCAGGAATTGAAACTTCGGTTGAAAGCACGCGCCAAGCAATCGGAAATGTCCGCGGCTCGTTGACTGACGTCACTTCCGGTGCGATCACGTGCTCGCTACATCGACGCCTGTCAATATTGACAACTAGATCGACGCCTGACAGCGACGCTTGGGAAGACGGTTAGTATTTAGACGTCTATGATTCACGCGAGTTATAACTTTCACGTTCTCTCCATGCTAATAATAATAATGTCTTTATTCCAGGAACAAATTGTACGTTGTAATTTAGAATGCGTCATTAATTAGGAAATTAAAATCAAAACAATATTTACACTAAAAAATTTAAAACGTTTTCAAAGGTGAGCAATTGTCTAGGATAACATAAGCTCATTAATTGGGTATAGGCAGGTTGAAATCAGATGATTTTTTAGAATGATCTTGAATCCCTGACTGTTTTGTTGTGATTTAATGTTTTCTGGCAGATTTTTAAAAAGAATTTTACTATGATTTGCCTGGATTTTCTTGTATAGGATTAGCCTATGGTTGTTTATGTGGAAATTATCTTTTGTCCTAGTGTTGTGTTTATGTATTTGGCTATTTGTGAGCTGGGAAATTGTGGTTGTTATGGTGTAAATAATCAAATGGTAGGTATATATAAAGGGCAGAGATGGTAAAGATTTGTAGTTTCAGTAAGATTGTCTTGCACGATGTTTTGTTTCTTGCTTCAACCATTGCTTGAAGTGTTCTCTTCTGCAAAGTGAGGAGTCTATTGAACTCAGATGATCCATCCCAGAATATTATACCATAGGATATTCTACCATAGGATATTCTACCATAGGATATTCTACCATAGGATATTCTACCATAGGATATTCTACCATAGGATATTCTACCATAGGATATTCTACCATAGGATATTCTACCATAGGATATTCTACCATAGGATATTCTACCATAGGATATTCTACCATAGGATATTCTACCATAGGATATTCTACCATAGGATATTCTACCATAGGATATTCTACCATAGGATATTCTACCATAGGATATTCTACCATAGGATATTCTACCATAGGATATTCTAGATTGGAAAAAGACATAATAGCTTAGAATCAGGGACTGTGTGCTGATTTTTCTTCTTAGATTTCAGCACAAGATATTTCGCTGCTGATAGCTTCTTAGTGAGTTACTGATGCTGATGCCGAGTTCAATAGATGCCACAATAATCTTGCCTCGCAGTCTAATAACTGGACGTTGCATCGTGTGGCAATCAACTAAACTTGTTTCAGTTTAGTTTATTATAAGATGAAGTTGGTTGTTAGTTCAATGGATGCCACGGTTACAAGATGGGCTGGTGTCATCCGCATATATGTGGCCGTTGTTTCTTGTCCTAATTCCCATGCTAAAATTAAGTGCAGTAATAATTATTAGCAGTTCGTTTGAAAAGTTTGACAGATTTGCTTCAAGTCAACTGATAAAATATTTGACTCTGGTTTGTTTTGACTCTGGAATCGCAATATCTCTGTCGCCGGGAAACAAAATATTGGTCGGCTGAGTTTTGATTGAACATAAAAAGCGACATGAATTAGTGACGCCAGATTGACTCTTGACCAATCAATAAAGGAGGACAAAGCCGGAGCAGAGAGGCCCTATTATTACATTATCGAGATGGGCACAAAAAAACTGGGGAGAAAAGCTCTAAAAAGGGGAAAAAGCTCGGAAATAGACAATTATTATTGTGATGACAATGCATTTACCCTCCAGGCCCGAGCAATCGATATCAATTGAGATCAATTGAGATCGAAGAACATAAATAAACTCGGCAATCGGAATACGTATTTATATGAAATGAAATCACGAAATGTGTTCGACTTTTTTTTTCCTTCTTTTTGTCCCCGATTTCACAAAGCGCCAAGAAAGCAATTCATTTGTTTGCTCGTAACTTAAACCTATCGCTATTCCCGAGTTCGATTCCAGACGCTTGGGTTGGACATGACACGTTCCTAGTCTGGCACGATGCCTGGAACTGTTATTACCATAGATAAAAACTAAAGCACAAAATATCAATCGTTACTATGGTTGCTATGGTTGCTATGGATGCTATGGATGCTATGGTTGCTATGCTATGGTTGCTATGGTTGCTATGGTTGCTATGCTATGGTTGCTATGCTATGGTTGCTATGCTATGGTTGCTATGGATGCTATGGTTGCTATGGATGCTATGGTTGCTATGGTTGCTATGGATGCTATGGTTGCTATGCTATGGTTGCTATGGTTGCTATGGTTGCTATGCTATGGTTGCTATGCTATGGTTGCTATGGATGCTATGGTTGCTATGCTATGGATGCTATGGTTGCTATGCTATGGTTGCTATGCTATGGATGCTATGGTTGCTATGGATGCTATGGTTGCTATGCTATGGTTGCTATGCTATGGTTGCTATGCTATGGTTACTATGGATGCTATGGATGCTATGGATGCTATGGTTGCTATGGATGCTATGGTTGCTATGCTATGGATGCTATGCTATGTGTGCTATGGTTGCTATGGATGCTATGGTTGCTATGCTATGGTTGCTATGGTTGCTATGGTTGCTATGGTTGCTATGGTTGCTATGGTTGCTATGGATGCTATGCTATGGATGCTATGGTTGCTATGGATGCTATGGGCCGGAAGGTTTTACCTCTCACTCCCTACAGGGCATCAGTCCCCTTTATAGCACCACGTGACTCGACCCTTTATCAGCAGCTTTCCTCTTCGATGCTTTGGACATTGGCCACCGTGACTTGTGAGAAGTGACCAAGATATTAACTCAAAGAAGATAGTTTACCCCGTTGCTTTGCCATGCCATGCCTTGGCTAGTTGCCTTGCCATGCCATGCCTTGCCATGCCATGCCTTGCCATGCCTTGCCATGCCTTGCCATGCCACGCCATGCCACGCCATGCCATGCCATGCCATGCCATGCCTTGCCTTGCCATGCCTTGCCATGCCATGCCTTGCCATGCCTTGCCTTGCCTTGCCTTGCCTTGCCTTGGCTAGTTGCCTTGCATTGCCTTGCCTTGCCATGCCATGCCTTGCCATGCCTTGCCATGCCTTGCCATGCCACGCCATGCCACGCCATGCCATGCCATGCCTTGCCATGCCTTGCCTTGCCATGCCTTGCCTTGCCTTGCCTTGCCTTGCCATGCCATGCCATGCCATGCCTTGCCATGCCATGCCATGCCTTGCCATGCCTTGCCTTGCCATGCCCTGCCATGCCCTGCCATGCCATGCCATGCCATGCCATGCCATGCCTTGCCTGGCCATGCCTTGCCATGCCCTGCCATGCCATGCCATGCCATGCCATGCCATGCCTTGCCATGCCCTGCCATGCCATGCCATGCCATGCCATGCCATGCCATGCCATGACCATGCCATGCCATGCTGTGCCATGCCATGCCATGCCATGCCATGCCATGCCATGCCATGCCATGCCATGCCATGCCTTGCCTTGCCATGCCTTGCCATGCCCTGCCATGCCATGCCATATCCTATATACTATGTAGTATTGTAAGTTGGATGCGTAGTTAGAATCTATAGGATGCCGTTGAGAAGCCGAGCATAGTATAGGTCTGCTATCAGCTGGCCTGACAGAGCGTCCACACGACGTCCACCCTACGTCCACCCCATCCCATCCTCCACCCTATCCCTCGAGCACGTGACCGAACCCACCACAAACCCGGGGCTTCTAAGTTATGATTTATTACCGTAGCCACCCTCAAAATCATGGCACTGTAATGCACTTATATTCTGTACCTCGATAGCCAAATCGACCAGAACCATGCGAAACATTGCGTTCTTCGTAGAAAAGCACAGATTTTTATCATTGGTGTGAACACAGAGATAACGTTCTTGCTAAATGGAACATTTTCAGAATAATGTGTGAGAAATATGTTTGCAGGGATTATACCACTGCTAGGGGGACGCTATGTGGGTGACGGGTTGAGTGGTGGTAGCCGTTGGTCTATCAACGCTATATAGAGATGTAATAGCAATGACAGCTCATAAAGTCAGTGCAGCTAATGCAAGGTATAATTGATATACGATTCATTATACAAGGTTTTAAAATATCACAAGCACTGAAGTTTCCTATCTTCCCACAGACTTGACCATTCCATACAAGTCCATCATTCCCTATTGTTCCTTCATTCCCTGCTCGTCCAGTCTTTGCAATGATTTGCTTGCTGTCCGATGCTTCTGTCACTAGCAGCTTTCTTCAGCGTTTAGAGCGCGCGGACTCCATGAACGACTCCCCGGGAGTTCGTCGCTCAATTCCCGGGAGACTAATTCCCCTCACCCCGGCAAGATCTCGCCAGCCAGGACAGCGGCAGCCACAGTTAAACGCCTTCTTGCCGCGATAAAGAAACCCCGTCGACACAATACTCGTACGTCACTGCCTTACAATGCTCCTGGTGTTGGCTAGAAACTTATCTGTAAATTCAGTTGAAATTCAGTAAATAACCTATTTATTACGGCAAACCGAGCAAATGTCAAGGCAGCAAACATTTGCAAGGTGTTGGACTTCCTTATAATGCAAGGAGGCGCTAAATCCTTATTTGTTATTTTATAATCCAGGGTAGATCTTAGCGTCCCCAGGGGTAGGAGCTGGAAGCTTTGTAAAAAGATTAAAGCTTGCTTTTCAGCGAGTGTCGCTACTTTACACATGGAGACGGTATTCAACGAAATTAAATGCTACGATTTGTAACAAAGAAATAAAGCTGTTAGTAAGTTTGTCAATGCTTGTCGCTGATTGAATGTTCTGCAGTATTGCGTTAGATGCGACAAGAAACTGGGCGACAAAACAAGTCTTTCTAACAGACTTTAATCCGAAGCGTGAAGCGAGTCGCTAATCAAGCAGAAGTATTTGCTATCATCGAGCCTTGGCTTGCCCTGTCCTGTCCTGCCCTGCCATGCCATGCCATGCCTTGCCATGCCTTGCCTTGCCTTGCCTTGCCTTGCCAAGCCATGCCATGCCTTGCCTTGCCTTGCCATGCCTTGCCTTGCCGTGCCTTGCCTTGCCTTGCCTTGCCTTGCCTTGCCTTGCCTTGCCTTGCCTTGCCTTGCCTTGCCTTGCCTTGCCTTGCCTTGCCTTGCCTTGCCTTGCCTTGCCTTGCCTTGCCTTACCATGCCATGCCATGTCATGCCATGCCATGCCATGCCATGTCATGCCATGCCATGCCTTGCCATGCCATGCCATGCCATGCCTTGCCATGTCATACCATGCCTTGCCATGCCTTTGCTTGATATACCAATTAGACCAAACTTTGAAAGTTCTATACACATTTCAAATAAAACCTCGCCATGAAAATAATTCGAGTTAAAATGAATTTTTGTTGTTTTGAACGCAGATTCTTAGCCCCGAGTGCCTTGGATCGGTCACCAATCAAGTTATCAGTGACGTCAGGCCAGGACGAGTCAGGACGCCGATCAGGACGTCGGTCAGGACGCTATCTAGCAACTCATCTCCTGAAATCAGGAAGCTCACCTTCACACTCTCGCTCTATGCCTACAGGTCACGTGTCTGACCGGAAGTTGGTGTTATTCCTCCCTGTCTATTAGCGCCACGTGGCCACGTGGCTACAGGGTGTACTAACACGCGGCACAATTAATGATCGTCCAGCCATAGGAGACTGGAAATTAATACGAGTCTGACGTGTTTTGTTGTTTAATTTCATTGTTACGTCACATTTGATAAATCAAAGGTCGTGGGATTGGCTGGTTCCTGGTCAACCAATGCATTGTCATAAAGTGCCGGCCTTTGGAAGGGGAACTAGAGACCGCACGACGTACACAGGTAATTAGTAATTAACTTAATGGTTCACCAACATCGCCTGCCGTAACCAGTCGTTGCTCAATTATTACCGCGCTTTTTATATGACGTGACTTTTTCAAATAAACCCAGTAATTCTATCAAAATGCCGTTAAAACGTTGCGCGAGGGGAGGAAAGTTTCGACGCCGCAATTTAGCCAAAAAACGACGCTAAAATAAGTGAAAACAAAAAGAAAACTTTGTATAAATAAGAAGAGTTTCACAAAGTTTTTGATAAAGCCCCGAGGGCTTACGGTTAGCAGTACACAAGGGTTTAGGGTGGGGGGGGAGGGGGGGGGGTTGCGCCCCACTGGTTTGGAAATTAACAAAGAAGCACAGACTTGTTTAGGGTGGGAGGGGCAGAGGGGCAGGGGACCCTCTCATTGTTGGCGATGTACTCTCCTAGTTTCCGGGCAACTACTGACTCAGTTTCCGCCGACAACTCACATTTTAGCTCCTAACCTAACCTGCAGTTGAACAACATAACCGACCAGTCGATAATTCGACCAGTCGATCAAGTTCGACCAAATTCAAACTTCCTAAATGCATCTAAATAAAATAATCAGGGCCAATAACTTAAAATACTTTTAAGAAATCGGTCAAACATTGCTGGAGATTATTTTGAATTTTACATGACTTCAGAGCACGACCCAACGCGACATTTCTACGCTGATTTGATGGGATTTTCACAATGAATTTTATTTAAAACTGGCCGGCAAGGAAAAATTTTGACAGTTCTCAATCAATGTCAAACAACTTTATTATCAAAGAAACTTACATTTTGTCAATTTTAAGTGCTTATCCGTTCATTAAACATGTTTTTAGTAAGATCTGGTGGAGATATAAAAGGTATTTCACAAGTTTCACTGTCTAAGAAATATTTCAACAAATCATACACGGAAATCTTTTGACAGCCAACGTCGTTTGTTTTCGAAATTGTCATCGTGGTCACTTTGGAATTCACAGAGTTTCCACAATGCAGTGACCCCGAGTGACATAAGCGGCAAATTTCAAATAAAATAAACGGGGGTACTGTATGGTATTGCATGGTACTTTTGGTTGTGGTCCCATTTAAACCAAAATGCCCACTCCCTCAAAATCTTAAGCGGCCGTTAGGCAGCGGGTACTGCTACTGTATTATGTATTTTCTGAAATAAAATCCTGGACAAATTGGTGTTTTTTAACCAACTAATTATGTGTATGTAAAACTAAATGACTTCAAGACGAAGTTTTCCCGAACATTCTCACACAGGGAAAGCAAAGCTCGTGATTTCTCTCTGGAAAACTCGACGCATTCCACGCGCATGCGTCGAGTGTGTGTGACTGGAGCTCGATTCTCATTGGTCGTACACACTTTGATTACCTGCCCCTGAAACAGCTGCAACCACACGCACACACGCATGATTGCCAGCTCGCTATACAAACAAACAGACAAACAAACAAACAAACAAACAAGGCGCTGATATTTTATAACAACTTTAATCTTATATTCTGAGATGCAAAGACTTAAAAGTTCAAGTTTAGCGTGGAGACAATTTCCCTGGAAACATCTCAGCAATTTAACAAAAACTATTTCAACTGGGTTTTCAATGCTAAGTGAAGAACAACTGAATTTCCCAACGTTTCGTAACTTGTACCTGTTACTTTATCAAGGGTAAGAGCAGTCCAGACAATTTTCCAATAACAAAAGAACCACATAAAATTATAACAATTACCAAGTTCAAGCTTCCTAAATGCATCTAAATAAAATAATCAGGGTGCATTTAGGAAGCTTGAACTTGGTAATTGTTATAATTTTGTGTGGTTCTTTTGTTATTGGAAAATTGTCAGGACTGCTCTTACCCTTGATAGAGTAACAGGTACAAGTTACGAAACGTTGGGAAATTTAGTTGTTCTTCACTTAGCATTCAAAACCCAGTTGAAATAGTTTTTCTTAAAACTAGTGCTAAGTTTACATCAAGTAGACATGAGTCTAAAAACTATTATCTCATCAATTATAATATAAAATAGCATAATATTATAATATGCGAAGTTAAAATAACTTTTCTTCTTTTCATTTGTCCGCGCCAAGGATTTACTTTCTTTAGAACAAAAAAACTATCCATAATCAATTCTGTGCCGTGACGTGAAACACATTACCATTTGTTAGAAAAAACATTATTTCCCCAAAGAAAGAAAAAAATAGGCGCACAAGCGAGGCGTATGTTTGTTTCGAATAAATCGAATTGTTTAATGATATTTTGTTTCTCCAGCAGTTTGCCCAGCAGTTTGCCCAGCAGTTTGTCCAGCAGTTTGTCCAGCAGTTTGCCCAGCAGTTTGTCCAGCAGTTTGTCCATCAGTTTGTCCAGCAGTTTGTCCAGCAGTTTGTCCAGCAGTTTGTCCAGCGGTTTGCTCAGCAGTTTGTCCAGCAGTTTGTCCAGCAGTTTGTCCAGCAGTTTGTCCAGCAGTTTGTCCAGCAGTTTGTCCAGCAGTTTGTCCAGCAGTTTGCCCAGCAGTTTGCCCAGCAGTTTGTCCAGCAGTTTGTCCAGCAGTTTGTCCAGCAGTTTGTCCAGCAGTTTGTCCAGCAGTTTGTCCAGCAGTTTGCCCAGCAGTTTGTCCAGCAGTTTGTCCAGCAGTTTGCCCAGCAGTTTGTCCAGCAGTTTGTCCAGCAGTGTGCCCAGCAATTTGCCCAGCAGTTTGTCCAGCAGTTTGCCCAGCAGTTTGCCCAGCAGTTTGCCCAGCAGTTTGTCCAGCAGTGTGCCCAGCAATTTGTCCAGCAGTTTGTCCAGCAGTTTGCCCAGCAGTTTGCCCAGCAGTTTGCCCAGCAGTTTGTCCAGCAGTGTGCCCAGCAGTTTGTCCAGCAGTTTGCCCAGCAGTTTGCTCAGCAGTTTGTCCAGCAGTGTGCCCAGCAATTTGCCCAGCAGTTTGTCCAGCAGTTTGCCCAGCAGTTTGTCCAGCAGTTTGTCCAGCAGTTTGTCCAGCAGTTTGTCCAGCAGTTTGCCCAGCAGTTTGCCCAGCAGTTTGCCCAGCAGTTTGCCCAGCAGTTTGCCCAGCAGTTTGCCCAGCAGTTTGCCCAGCAGTTTGCCCAGCAGTTTGCCCAGCAGTTTGTCCAGCAGTTTGCCCAGCAGTTTTCCCAGCAGTTTGCCCAGCAGTTTGCCCAGCAGTTTGCCCAGCAGTTTGCCCAGCAGTTTGCCCAGCAGTTTGCCCAGCAGTTTGCCCAGCAGTTTGCCCAGCAGTTTTTCCAGCAGTTTGCTCAGCAGTTTGCCCAGCAGTTTGTCCAGCAGTTTGCTCAGCAGTTTGTCCAGCAGTTTGTCCAGCAGTTTGTCCAGCAGTTTGCCCAGCAGTTTGCCCAGCAGTTTGCTCAGCAGTTTGCCCAGCAGTTTGTCCAGCAGTTTGTCCAGCAGTTTGTCCAGCAGTTTGTCCAGCAGTTTGTTCAGCAGTTTGCCCAGCAGTTTGCCCAGCAGTTTGCTCAGCAGTTTGCTCAGCAGTTTGTCCAGCAGTTTGTCCAGCAGTTTGTCCAGCAGTTTGTCCAGCAGTTTGTCCAGCAGTTTGCCCAGCAGTTTGCCCAGCAGTTTGCCCAGCAGTTTGCCCAGCAGTAGCCCAGCAGTTTGCCCAGCAGTTTGTCCAGCAGTTTGTCCAGCAGTGTGCCCAGCAATTTGCCCAGCAGTTTGTCCAGCAGTTTGTCCAGCAGTTTGCCCAGCAGTTTGCCCAGCAGTGTGCCCAGCAGTTTGCCCAGCAGTGTGCCCAGCAATTTGCCCAGCAGTTTGTCCAGCAGTTTGCCCAGCATTTTGCCCAGCAGTTTGTCCAGCAGTTTGCCCAGCAGTTTGCCCAGCAGTTTGTCCAGCAGTTTGCCCAGCAGTTTGTCCAGCAGTTTGTCCAGCAGTTTGTCCAGCAGTTTGTCCAGCAGTTTGTCCAGCAGTTTGTCCAGCATTTAGCCCAGCAGTTTGCCCAGCAGTTTGTCCAGCAGTTTGTCCAGCAGTTTGTCCAGCAGTTTGTCCAGCAGTTTGTCCAGCAGTTTGTCCAGCAGTTTGCCCAGCAGTTTGCCCAGCAGTTTGTCAAGCAGTTTGCCCAGCAGTTTGCCCAGCAGTTTGTCCAGCAGTTTGTCTAGCAGTTTGTCCAGCAGTTTGCCCAGCAGTTTGTCCAGCAGTTTGCCCAGCAGTTTGCCCAGCAGTTTGCCCAGCAGTTTGCCCAGCAGTTTGCCCAGCAGTTTGCCCAGCAGTTTGCCCAGCAGTTTGCCCAGCAGTTTGCTCAGCAGTTTGCCCAGCAGTTTGCCCAGCAGTTTGCCCAGCAGTTTTTCCAGCAGTTTGCTCAGCAGTTTGCCCAGCAGTTTGTCCAGCAGTTTGCTCAGCAGTTTGTCCAGCAGTTTGTCCAGCAGTTTGCCCAGCAGTTTGCCCAGCAGTTTGCCCAGCAGTTTGCTCAGCAGTTTGTCCAGCAGTTTGTCCAGCAGTTTGTCCAGCAGTTTGTCCAGCAGTTTGTCCAGCAGTTTGTTCAGCAGTTTGCCCAGCAGTTTGCCCAGCAGTTTGCCCAGCAGTTTGCCCAGCAGTTTGCCCAGCAGTTTGCCCAGCAGTTTGTCCAGCAGTTTGTCCAGCAGTTTGTCCAGCAGTTTGTCCAGCAGTTTGTCCAGCAGTTTGTCCAGCAGTTTGCCCAGCAGTTTGTCCAGCAGTTTGCCCAGCAGTTTGTCCAGCAGTTTGTCCAGCAGTTTGTCCAGCAGTTTGTCCAGCAGTTTGTCCAGCAGTTTGTCCAGCAGTTTGTCCAGCAGTTTGCCCAGCAATTTGCCCAGCAGTTTGCCCAGCAGTTTGTCCAGCAGTTTGTCCAGCAGTTTGCCCAGCAGTTTGTCCAGCAGTTTGTCCAGCAGTTTGTCCAGCAGTTTGCCCAGCAGTTTGCCCAGCATTTAGCTCAGCAGTTTGTCCAAGATTATTCCAGTCTCGGTGACCGGAGATATTGCAAATATATCAATTTTTACTTTCCATTGTTTTCCCTAGAAAACTTTTCCCGTTCGCCGCAGTTAAAAAAAGAGATTAAAATTCGGCGGTGAAATAAATGACTGGTCATATGTCTCTATCATATTGCTCGTTGCTCGTTGCTCGTTGCTCGTTTGCTCGTGGCTCGCGGCTCGCGGCTTGCGACTTACGGGTTCTTGCTAAACCGAGCGGAACATTGCCACCGGAAACCATCAATATCGCCGTGTCCGCTTCAACCGGAACCAGATCTTCATCCCCCATCCAACTTTCTATGCAAAACCCGATGTCTGTATTGGGATTCATTTCTAGCGGGCGAACAAGGGGGCGGTGGTTTCTCTTGTAGTAGATTTCAATCTGGAGAGATGAGAGCAAACTCTGTGTCTGAGTTTTTCATGGAAGAACAGGACCGCAATGCAGGACCGCAATGTAGGACCGCAATGTAGGACCGCAATGTAGGACCGCAATGCAAGACCGCAATGTAGGACCGCAATGCAGGACCGCAATTCAGGACCGCAATGTAGGACCGCAATGCAGGACCGCAATGCAGGACCGCAATGTAGGACCATAATGCAGGACCACAATGTATGACCATAATGCAGGACCGCAGTTCAGGACCGCAGTGCAGGACCACAATGCAGGACCGCAATGCAAGACCACAGTGCAGGACCGCAATGCAGGACCGCAATGCAGGACTGCGATACAGGACCGCAATGCAGGACTGCAATACAGGACCGCAATGCAGGACCGCAATGCAGGACTGCGATACAGGACCGCAATGCAGGGCTGCAATACAGGACCGCAATGCAGGACCGCAATGTAGGACCATAGTGCAGGACCGCAGTTCAGGACCGCAGTGCAGGACCGCAATGCAGGACCGCAATGCAAGACCGCAGTGCAGGACCGCAATGCAGGACCGCAATGCAGGACTGCGATACAGGACCGCAATGCAGGACTGCAATACAGGACCGCAATGTAGGACCGCAATGCAGGACCACAATGCAGGACCACAATGCAGGACCGCAATGCAGGACCTCAATTTAGAACCTCGATCTAGAATCTTAATCTAGGACCCCGAGGTAGAACGTCGGGTCAGACATGAGGTAGAAATAAACCGCTGAGAAATCAGTGTAAGGAGGTGAAAAGAGGTGAAAAGAGATGAAAAGAGATGAAAAGAGATGAAAAAAGAGCAAAGAATGGCGTGATAAAATATCATCAGGGTGGGAGCTAAACAAGAAAGTGCTTCTGATGGGAAATCCACCCTCGGGGTTTTTTTACAGACGTTAAAACAATTGGATGGTGTTAATTTCTAGGCAATTTGTTCCATGGAATTAGCGAGCTTGTCGCATTCACTGGTTTAGTTTGACACCCTCCTGCACCCTCTGCCCTTCCCCCTCCCCTACCAGCCTTCACCCACCCCTCCAACAACAACAAACCAACAACCCTCTTACCAAATCACCCACTGAACTCTGATTTCAAGCAATAGCACTGAGAACATCACACAAGCAAGGCACAAGGCATGGCATGGCATGGCATGGCATGGCATGGCATGGCAGGGCATGGCAAGGCACAAGGCATGGCATGGCATGGCATGGCATGGCATGGCATTGCATGGCAAGGCATGGCACAAGGCATGGCATGGCAAGGCATGGCACAAGGCATGGCATGGCAAGGCATGGCACAAGGCATGGCATGGCATGGCATGGCATGGCATAGCAAGGCAAGGCAAGGCAAGGCATGGCATGGCATGGCATGGCATGGCATGGCATGGCATGGCATTGCATGGCAAGGCATGGCACAAGGCATGGCATGGCATGGCATGGCATGGCATGGCATGGCATGGCATGGCATAGCAAGGCAAGGCAAGGCAAGGCATGGCATGGCATGGCATGGCATGGCATGGCATGGCATAGCAAGGCAAGGCAAGGCATGGCATGGCATGCCAAGGCAAGGCAAGGCATGGCATGGCATGCCAAGGCAAGGCAAGGCATGGCATGGCATGGCAAGGCAAGGCATGGCATGGCATGCCAAGGCAAGGCATGGCAAGGCAAGGCAAGGCAAGGCAAGGCAAGGCATGGCATGGCATGCCAAGGCAAGGCAAGGCAAGGCATGGCATGGCAAGGCATGGCATGGCAAGGCAAGGCAAGGCAAGGCAAGGCAAGGCAAGGCAAGGCAAGGCAGGGCAAGGCAAGGCAAGACTATTGACAACGAAGTTAGTTAAGTTAGTTGAGTTTTTCTCTTTTAGGTTATGGTTCGTCCAGCTCAGGACACGTATATACCTTGAAAAGTTGTTACTCGATTGCTTACTAGGAAAAGGTGAAAAATATCGCCCATGCAAATGTTATAAAATCGTGATCAAACATGAAATGTGTGTTAGCATTGTTTACCCAATGCAAAGCAAAGATTACTCGGGCATAGGATGAGATAAAAGTAATCATATCGTTAAAACATTAGGGTTTAAAGGGCTTGTGAATTGATAGGGTTTCGATAATGACTTTTCAATTCAATGCAGCTGCATGTCCCCTCCGAGCCGCGGCTTGGCTGGCACCCTCTGCCCCACCCTCTACCCTACCCCTCTGCACGTCCACGCGTGCCTCAGTGAAGGGGGTGTCGCTGGACAGGGATCTCGTCGAGACAGGGACCGCGTCGAGACAGGGTTATCCCGGGGCAGATGCAAGCACTATCTTGAAAACACCTGACCAGCCAGCTGATATCGCTTTGCACCAGGGACAGATGTTCCTGCTGGTCATGTCATCACAGGTATAATGATTGATCATTTATAAATCCAATCCACGACAAGGTCCCGGTGTCGTCACGTCTAGTGTTAAAGCGCTGGTAGGTGTGTTGACCAACTTGCATCGAGATGTGGACCACAGCTTCATGGAGTTCCCAACAGAGCAGCTTTATATTCAGTAGCTAATCCTGGTCATTGTCAACCATTGAACCGTGGTGCGGGCTAACAACGCTCTAACACCTCTTCCTAATTTCATTTCTTTGTAGAAACTACAACACCGTGCCTCCTTTCTTAACTACCTTTAGATGGCATTTAGAGCTCGCCTTGGCCGAGCCACATAAATTTACTAATCGATTATTTGATTGCAGCGTCTATCAGAATTCATCCTAAAAGAAAGTTGAGTTTTCTAGCCGAGACATCTGGGGAGGTGAGAAGATTAGCCATGCATCTGGCAATATATTGATCTACAGAGTTTGTGCAAGTTATAGCTAAAATATATTCTGAGTTTACCTAATTATAAAATACTTTGCCCGTTGCAAGCGTTTGCAATTGAAATGCCATTTCACGGGTAGAAACAATTGATTAGCCTCGTACTGAATTGTTTATTGGATATATTGGACATGAAATGAGAAGAAACAGAAAGTGTACATGAGTCATGAAGACATGAATATAAAAGTGCGGTGTTTTCCAAACTCTTCCCTTTAAACCTCCTTGCAGCGAAGCTCGTTCATAGGATAGAACAGGGTAACACAGGATAGCAATTTGTCAGCTTCGTCGCACCCTGATGCCAGTGAAGAAAGCGCCTGCAGTTGGAAGCGATTATACGCTGTCAAGCGCAATACAAGCCCATCACCTATACAACAACGTTTAGCAGCAACAGAGGGGCGTTTGACAAGCATAGAACCTGGAACACGGCTTCTATACAACTAGGAGATCACATCGGCAGTTCTGTCGCCCACAACGGCAAGGGTAACTATAGGTGCATTGGCTGACATAATAAACCATGAAGAAGATGATATTTCCTTGTAGATTTGATTGTATCCGCGGGCGAACTTGTAGCAAGTTCTTGTGTCTGTGCATAGTCTTGTCTCTTTAGTGGCCGACACGTGGTCTCTCTCTCTTATCGGTACTTCATGGTGTGCAGTTATCTCGGTATCTGCGATGTCCGTCGGTCCGTCGCGGCTCATTCTTGATGTCATTTTCTGATGAAATACGCACCGGCTCGGGTTCGAAAATCTCGGAACTCAAATCGCCAAAATCGGACCAGATTCATGCAAAGCGACTAAAAGCAAAACAAATGCACGAATATAACCACGAATATAACCACCTGCTCGCGGCGGTAAAATCGTACAGTTAGATACAACGTCGAGTCATTACTGGCGAGTGAGATCAGAAATCATCGGGCTCATGCACAAATTATTATAGCCACTGGAAATCAACTCTCAAAATGACCACGCGTCTATACCATATGATAACCCATATGATAACCAAGTTTTAAGATCCTTGTGCGCTATGCTTGTGCTTATTGCTATGTCAATTGTGTGCAGTCCCATATGACAACCAAGTTTAAGATCCTTGTGTGCTATGATTGTGCTTATTGCTATGTCAATTGTGTGCAGTCCCATATGACAACCAAGTTTAAGATCCTTGTGCGCTATGCTTGTGCTTATTGCTATGTCAATTGTGTGCAGTCCCATATGACAACCAAGTTTAAGATCCTTGTGTGCTATGCTTGTGCTTATTGCTATGTTAATTGTGTGCAGTCCCATATGATAACCAAGTTTTAAGATCCTTGTGTGCTATGCTTGTGCTTATTGCTATGTCAATTGTGTGCAGTCCCATATGATAACCAAGTTTTAAGATCCTTGTGTGCTATGCTTGTGCTTATTGCTATGTCAATTGTGTGCAGTCCCATATGATAACCAAGTTTTAAGATTAAGATAAGTTTTAAGGTTAGGTTAGGTTAGGTTAGGTTAGGTTAGGTTAGGTTAGGTTAGGTGATGTTAGGTTAGGTTAGGTTAGGTTAGGTTAGGTTAGGTTAGGTTAGGTTTGGTTAGGTTAGGTTAGGTTAGGTTAGGTTAGGTTAGGTTAGGTTAAGTTAGGTTAGATTAGGTTAGGTTAGGTTAGGTTAGGTTAGGTTAATCCAAAGCAGTCCATGCAAAGTGAAATGTTAATAAAAGCAATGCAACATAACACTATGAGAATAACTTGATATAAAATGCCTGTCTAACGTTAAACCAGCTCTAGGTTCGATCAACACACGAGATATGGATCAGGGGCAAGAAGTCAACCATTAAGTAATATTCGGTCGCTTCGTGGCTCGGCTATGACGAAGTGCACTTAGAATGGAAGCAATACCCGGAAGTCGGCAAATAGAGATTGATTCTGTGCAGGAGTTGAAACCCGTGTACAGGGTTAAACAGGAAGCATCGCGATCTGGGGGGGGGCGAGTGATCGACTTCCTGTAGCTAACGTAGACCTCAAAGTCGTTAACCAGAGCCACCATTTTATTATTATCAACATTGCTAACCAATCTGAGATCGATTCCCAAAAACTGGGACGACAAAATTGTTGTCAAGCTGTTATGCAAAGTATCTTTGGTTGGAGATGATCGCCATATAACTATATACTCTCCCATTATTTTACCTGGTAATACCTGGGCAATACCTTGGTAATACCTTGGTAATACCTGGGTAATACCTTGGTAATACCTTGGTAATACCTTGGTAATACCTTGGTAATACCTTGGTAATACCTTGGTAATACCTTGGTAATACCTTGGTAATACCTTGGTAATACCTGGTAATACCTGGGCAGGTTTGATCAGGTGGTCAGTTATGTAATTCCATCTCTCCACCTCCCGCAAAGTCGGAAGTTGATTTAAGATGCAATATTGTCCCCAAAGATCGCAGTTTCTTTGACTGGTTTCATTGTGGTGGTTAGTTCTGCGTGTTAGAAGAACCAAGACGGGACGAGACGGGACGAGACGGGACGAGACGGGACAACGTAAGACTTCCATGATAACAATGCCCGGGGAAGTTGGCTTCGTTGACCGAACTAACAGAAGTTATGTCAGCTGATTCATGTCTTCAGATCATTGACAATACATGTGTAAAGCATGGGGTCGGTCCATTCATCGGTCCATTCATCGGTCCATTCATCAGTCCATTCATCGGTACATGGATCACGTTACGACTGGACTACACTTGTTTGTAAGAATTGAAAGTCACAACTGAAAAGAGAGACACATTTGCTTGGCTACCGGATATACTTTAACCCGCCTCCTGAAATATTGTCCCCCGAGATATCGTCCCCAGAGATACCGTCCCGACAACCCACTGCAAAACTTTATAACTCATTGATACTTTTCATCAATATCACAGCAATATATTGTTGCGAACTGCATGATTGCATTTGGTGCTCAGGTGAGCTGTCGCGTGCAGGTAGGAATGTGCACGGTAAGCATCAGCAATATCCAGATGTCCCAGCTGTATTCATGTGGTCAGGGATCAGAGAGAAACCAGCTCCCGGGTGGAACGGTCCTGATTGTGGACTACAGATTTGGTGAGCACATTATTATATTCCTTTCTTTACAAGTAGAATCTAAATTATATCCCGGCAAGTTACGACCTCTCACATTGCCAAGCGAGATCTTTCAGCCCAGCATAAGCAACAGTTTAAATTCTGGTCGTAACAATAGGACACCAGTATATGACAGCAGTATATGACAGCAGAATATGACAGCAGAATATGACAGCAGAATATGACAGCAGTATATGACAGCAGAATATGACAGCAGAATATGACAGCAGTATATGACAGCAGAATATGACAGCAGAATATGACAGCAGAATATGACAGCAGTATATGACAGCAGAATATGACAGCAGAATATGGCAGCAGTATATGACAGCAGTATATGACAGCAGTATATGACAGCAGAATATGACAGCAGTATATGACAGCATAATATGACAGCAGAATATGACAGCAGTATATGACAGCAGAATATGACAGCAGAATATGACAGCAGAATATGACAGCAGTATATGACAGCAGTATATGACAGCAGAATATGACAACAGAATATGACAGCAGTATATGACAGCAGTATATGACAGCAGTATATGACAGCAGAATATGACAGCAGTATATGACAGCAGAATATGACAGCAGAATATGACAGCAGTATATGGCAGGGATTGACTTTCTATATTCAAACCTTGTATTAAATGTGTAACCAACAAAACGTGATTTGTTCAAATCTTACAAAGAATCTTCTGATTGAGTTGGAGGGGAAAATCACAAAGCTCCTAAAAACATTCGATTGTTATTTTAATTTACTTGGGGGAGAAAAATCCATGCAGTTTTTATTTATTTTCTTCATTCGAGACAAACTTTCGGCAGCCATTGTTGTCAAAGTGCACATCGATCTCATTTGCTTATCAAATGCCTTTGTGCGATCTTTCAATTGAAAGTGATCTGCTTCCCAACTGAGCAAATGCTGAGTGGTCAAACTTCAAGTGAATTACAATGAATTACAGTGCTGTGTAAAAGTCAAGAAACTGACCGATCTTAGAACTGACTTCCGATACGAATCCAACACAATTAAATAAACACATGAAATGTTCCCTGATTTGCCACTAATTTAAGTTCCTTGGCAAGTAACTTCCCGTCTGAGAATCAACTTCCGGTGAGCAAATAATCGCATTCCTCCGGAGCTGAAGCTGACTTGACATTAACTTCACCTGTGAGCTGAGTTAACTCGATTATAAATCATTGCTCCTGTGAGTAGCATAGGTCCAGGGATTGGGTCCAGGCTTGCGGACCAAGGGGTTAGATGGGACAGGGGGTTGGGTACAGGGTTGGGGACCAGGGGGTTGGATGGGACAGGGGGTTGGGTACAGGGTTGGGGACCAGGGTTGGTTGGGTACAGGGTTGGGGACCAGGGTTGGTTGGGTACAGGGTTGGGGACCAGGGTTGGTTGGGGACAGGGTCTGGGGTCCAGGGATTGGGGACCAGGGTTGAGAACCAGGGATTGGGGTCCAGTAGCATAGGTGTACCAACTACAGTTGATACAGTACCTACTATCACCGAGTATCAAAGTACCACTAGAGAGCGCTAGTAATGTCAGAGAGCGCCCAGCTAGCAAAATGCAAACCTAGAGTTTTGATGGAGATATCTGGAGTGCGAGAGCCAGGCTTATGCTCTCTCAGAACTCGGACGCCAGCCGAGCGTTCCTCCCGGCCATATTGATTATACTTGAAGATTTTATAAGTAAACGAAGACCTTTACACACCGATTGCATCTTGCTTCAACATCAACTTCTTATCTGCGCCCGTCACCTCCGAGTCTCGGCTACAGTAGGTCCAGGGTTGGGTTGGGGACCAGGGCTGGGTTGGGGACCAGGGCTGGGTTGGGGACCAGGGCTGGGTTGGGGACAGGGGCTGGGTTGGGGACCAGGGGCTGGGTTGGGGACAGGGGCTGGGTTGGGGACCAGGGGCTGGGTTGGGGACCAGGGGCTGGGGATAAGGGGTTGGGGACCAGGGGTTGGGGACAGGGGCTGGGGTGGGGACCAGGGGGTGGGATACGGTAAAGGGGGTAGGGTGCTACAGGGACATGTCTTCTAAACATCACATGGTATTAACCAGCTCCACGACGCCCCAATAATCCCATTAAACGCATTACAATGTCACAGATCGCAAGCTTCATTAAAATTATATTACATTTTCCTGTCAATTTCCTGTCCCCCAAACACACGTGACACACGTGACACACACGTCATTCTAATTCAATTATCAAAAACTTGTCTGGAAGAAAACATTCGCTGCACAGATTTAATGTAAAAAAGCGTTGAATCGAGTGATTTTTAGACTCAATTTGTTCCGAGTTCTTATTTCAGAAAATACTGAATACATTAGTTTTTAAGTTATTGACCCTGATTATTTTATTTAGATGTATTTAGGAAGCTTGAACTTGGTAATTGTTATAATTTTATGTGGTTCTTTTGTTATTGGAAAATTGTCAGGACTGCTCTTACCCTTGATAAAGTAACAGGTACAAGTTACGAAACGTTGGGAAATTCAGTTGTTCTTCACTTAGCATACAAAACCCAGTTGAAATAGTTTTTGTTAAAGCGTTAAATCGAGTGATTGTTTAAAAGATGATTACTTCAGTGGGTAGTGATAATTCACAAGCATTTTTCCCTCAATGTTTTCTTCTTAGCATTGCTTATCAAAGCACGCCATCTTAGACAACTGTAATTACTTGCCCCGAGTTAAAAACCATCTTGAAAAGTAAATCGACAGGCAAAGCCCTGTAAATACCAGTAGATAACGAAAGAGTTGAGACATCTTTATCTTGAGTCAAGAAAAAAACTAAATCTTCGTTAGTTAATGTTTCCCTCACCAGGCGTAACATCTTCTAGTCACGAACTTCCGATTTCCTTTCTCACGCGGCTTTCCCGAGTTTTCCCACCGAGTTTTCCGCCGAGTTTTCCGCCCAGGTATTTATCGAAGTGGAGGCCAGTTTTCTATTTCCCAACAAAAGCATATAAAGTCGTAACTCCGACAATTTTGATCCCAACTTTTTAACAAAAACTATTTCAACTGGGTTTTAAATGCTAAGTGAAGAACAACTGAATTTCCCAACGTTTCGTAACTTGTACCTGTTACTTTATCAAGGGTAAGAGCAGTCCTGACAATTTTCCGACTGTCCGGAATTTTTCAATTTTTCCGATTTCCGGAAAATTGTCAGGACTGCTCTTACCCTTGATAAAGTAACAGGTACAAGTTACAAAACGTCGGGAAATTTAGTTGTTCTTCACTTAGCATTGAAAACCCAATTGAAATAGTTTTTGTTAAAACTTGTGCTAAGTTTACATCAAGTAGACATGAGTCTAAGAACCATCATAATGCTAACTTAAATTCGATTGGTTTTAGGTGAAATAACTTAGCAATCATTGGCTTTATTGATATCCAGGTTTAACATAAAAACCTCATGACTTAACCTGCACTTTAAACCCAAGCACAATCTTAACTCGTGACTTAACTCGCACTTTACCTTCAAGTTAAACGATCTTTGTCTCCTAGCTCAGGTTTCCCAGCTCAGTCTCGTCACGGCTTTCCTTTCAGCCAAGAAAACGCAAGAAAAGCCAGTAAAACAGGGGGTGGGGAAAGCTGACTTGGGTCGACCAATCAGAATCAAGGGCTTTGTTTCCATGGCAGCACAGAGCTGCGTGCAGCGAAGGGAAATCTATACTTCACTAAGTTATAACAGCCAAGAAGAGCTCGAAGACAGAGACAGAGAACTTCAAGTGAAACAAGCGAATAAAAGAGAATATCATTGGCTCACTTTATTTCGATGGCAGTGATCAAAGTTTAGACGCTGGGATCGATCGCCCGGGCGCTGTTTTGCTACCAATTGTGCTACTCGGACACATCATTTTCAAACAAACTATCTCAAAATTATATGTCCAAGTAGCTCAATTGGTTAGAGCAACACCAGCGACAGGTGGAGATCGGGGTCCAAGTAGCTCAATTGGTTAGAGCAACACCAGCGACAGGTGGAGATCGGGGTCCAAGTAGCTCAATTGGTTAGAGCAACACCAGCGACAGGTGGAGATCGGGGTCCGAGTAGCTCAATTGGTTAGAGCAACACCCGCGACAGGTGGAGATCGGGGTCCGAGTTGCTCAATTGGTTGGAGCAACACCCGCGACAGGTGGAGATCGGGGTCCAAGTAGCTCAATTGGTTAGAGCAACACCCGCGACAGGTGGAGATCGGGGTTCAAGTAGCTCAATTGGTTAGAGCAACACCAGCGATAGGTGGAGATCGTGGTCCAAGTAGCTCAATTGGTTAGAGCAACACCTGCGACAAGTGGAGATCGGGGTCCAAGTAGCTCAATTAGTTAGAGCAACACCCGCGACAGGTGGAGATCGGGGTCCGAGTAGCTCAATTGGTTAGAGCAACACCCACGACAGGTGGAGATCGGGGTCCAAGTAGCTCAATTGGTTAGAGCAACACCCCCGACAGGTGGAGATCGGGGTTCAAGTGGCTCAATTGGTTAGAGCAACACCAGCGACAGGTGGAGATCGGGGTTTAAGTAGCTCAATTGGTTAGAGCAACACCCGCGACAGGTGGAGATCGGGGTCCAAGTAGCTCAATTGGTTAGAGCAACACCAGCGACAGGTGGAGATCGGGGTCGAAGTAGCTCAATTGGTTAGAGCAACACCAGCGATAGGTGGAGATCGTGGTCCAAGTAGCTCAATTGGTTAGAGTAACACCTGCGATAGGTGGAGATCGGGGTCCAAGTAGCTCAATTGGTTAGAGCAACACCCGCGACAGGTGGAGATCGGGGTCCAAGTAGCTCAATTGGTTAGAGCAACACCTGCGATAGGTGGAGATCGGGGTCCAAGTAGCTCAATTGGTTAGAGCAACACCCGCGACAGGTGAAGATCGGGGTCCAAGTAGCTCAATTGGTTAGAGCAACACCCGCGACAGGTGGAGATCGGGGTCCAAGTAGCTCAATTGGTTAGAGCAACACCCGCGACAGGTGGAGATCGGGGTCCAAGTAGGTCAATTGGTTAGAGCAACACCAGCGACAGGTGGAGATCGGGGTCCAAGTAGCTCAATTGGTTAGAGCAACACCCGCGACAGGTGGAGATCAGGGTCCAAGTAGCTCAATTGGTTAGAGCAACACCTGCGATAGGTGGAGATCGGGGTTCAAGTAGCTCAATTGGTTAGAGCAACACCCGCGACAGGTGGAGATCGGGGTCCAAGTAGCTCAATTGGTTAGAGCAACACCCGCGACAGGTGGAGATCGGGGTTCAAGTAGCTCAATTGGTTAGAGCAACACCCGCGACAGGTGGAGATCGGGGTCCAAGTAGCTCAATTGGTTAGAGCAACACCAGCGACAGGTGGAGATCGGGGTCCGAGTAGCTCAATTGGTTAGAGCAACACCCGCGACAGGTGGAGATCGGGGTCCAAGTAGCTCAATTGGTTAGAGTTTGCAACTGAAATGAGATCTGACAAAGTTCAGAGCTTGTAATTAAAACACAAGTCGATGTTCTACGTTGTGACAGGAGACGACAGACAAGAGAATGTTAAGTTCAGTCAATGTTTGTGATTTCTTTGCAAAGCTAACGAACGTTAGATCGCCGCTGTCCGATATTTCCATTCATAAAAGCCACCCTCCATGTCGTGGGAAACATCGAACCTGAACACCTGTTCTTCAATTTTCCAGTCAATTACCCTGTTAAAGTTGCTCATCTACTACCTGCTATACCTGCTACCACCGACACCTACACGCATTCATATTGTGTGCCTATATTGTGCGTACAATATGCGTACACTGGCCACATGCACGCATGCTTGCTCAACCGTTAAACATGCGTCTATTCACAATCTATACACAATTCATGACAGATCAGAACTAGTTATATCCGGAAGTAGAGATCCCATCCCCTCAATCCCACCCCCTCAATCCCACCCCCTCAATCCCACCCCCTCAATCTCATACACTTAATTTTTTTTTTTTTTTTTTTTTTGGCGTGACTACGTCTTAATGTGCATTAAATAGGGAGGCATGTACGGATTTGCTCTTTAAAATGCCACATGTGTAACAAGCCCTACAGCCTACAGGAAACAAAGGACAGAATGCAATTTATAATCATTCAATAGTTCAGATAATTCTCTAGAAGTACTTTTTTTTTATTTTCGATAAACTAAATATTGGAGGCGTTAGAGGGGTTGGCGTTTTTAGCACTCGTCATTAGACTAATGCAAAATAAAATATATATATCGCAAGATGACACTTCCATCCCAATCTGTAAAATCCTTCAGCATGTAAATTAGATATGAAAACACAACCCAAATAAAGAGAGATGTAAGACTTGCATGTGAAGTGCGGTCAGTACTGTAGTTGACCTACGTGGCTACGCGGTAGTTGAACGTAGTCAAGCTTACATATCGGCCGTATCAACAAGATACAGCTACACCCGTTTTTTTTTAAATTACAATACATTTTATTGCACCTAGGTGCATGCCCTTTGCGTGATTACAATATTGTTGCTATCACAAGCATTAAACATTGTCAATTGATAAAAACCATCGCAATAGTTTGGTTTTTGAACATTCCTCGCATTTACATTGACATTCTTTAAAATCTACAAAATTCGCCAGTATTATAAAAACAAAGTGTGTTTAATCATAAAATTGTTTACCTCATATTTCAAACTATCTCTGCTTGCATGCACTTTTTTCAGCCGCAAGGGCAACCTATTATAGTACCTAGATACACCTGGATCCCATCTCCTCGATCCCATCTCCTCGATCCCATCCCCTCGATCCCATCCCCTCGATCCCATCTCCTCGATCCCATCTCCTCGATCCCATCTCCTCGATCCCATCTCCTCGATCCCATCCCCTCGATCCCTTCCCCTCGATCCCATCTCCTCGATCCCATCTCCTCGATCCCATCTCCTCGATCCCATCTCCTCGATCCCATCCCCTCGATCCCATCCCCTCGATCCCTTCCCCTCGATCCCATCTCCTCGATCCCATCTCCTCGATCCCATCTCCTCGATCCCATCTCCTCAATCCCATCCCCTCGATCCCTTCCCCTCGATCCCATCTCCTCGATCCCATCTCCTCGATCCGATCTCCTCGATCCCATCCCCTCGATCCCATCCCCTCGATCCCATCCCCTCGATCCCATCTCCTCGATCCCATCTCCTCGATCCCATCTCCTCGATCCCATCCCCTCGATCCCTTCCCCTCGATCCCATCTCCTCGATCCCATCTCCTCGATCCCATTTCCTCGATCCCATCTCCTCGATCCCATCTCCTCGATCCCATCTCCTCGATCCCATCCCCTCGATCCCTTCCCCTCGATCCCATCCCCTCGATCCCATCCCCTTAATCTCATGCCCATAATTCGGGTAAAAATATCAACATATGAATCTTTTAGTTGTTGTCATTGCAATTCAAATGGTAATCATATCTTGAAAGTTTGAATCTGGTTAAAGTGGTTCGGTGTTGAATGTGTTGTGAATTGGAAGTCATACAAGAGTTGTTCAATTATTGTCTCTTCTCAAAGATCGGTCTTATACCCGGTCAAACATGATTTTCAAAAATGAAAGTCTACGACGACAGCCTTGACCGAATTCATCGAGTCGGTTCTGAAAACACGCGAAAATGGAGTCCAAGTTTTAGGAGTATTTTACGATTTCAAAAAGGCTTTTGATACAATTCAGCACGAGCATTTATTGCACGAATTGAGAAACATTGGTATTGCGGGAGCAGCAAATTCTTGGATCCGCTCCTATTTGAAAGACCGTAAACAAGTAGTGTAAGCAAGTATAAGTAGTAAGTAGTAACCAAGATTTCCTCTCCAAAGAGCTGACAATTAATGTTGTGACAATCTTGTTAAAAGTGGTTCGGTGTTGAATGTGTTGTGAATTGAAAGGTAATACAAGAGTTGTTCAATTATTGTCTCTTCTGAAAGATTGTTTCTATCCACGGTCCTGTTTCCTGTAATGTTCCCAGGAAATAACTTGTAAGTTATTCCAGAGAAGCAAAGTTTATAAAAGATGTCATTTTTATTATATTTAAAATCTTGTCAGAAACCGGGGTTTGTTGTTCAGAGAATAAACTTCATTCAGTTGACATTTGTTAATTTCTTCTACTGATAATTTATACATTTACATGAATTCTTAATTTGCTCGAGAATTAGTTTTAGTTGGAAGACCGCGGAGATGATCAATAAATGTACTAGTAAATGATTTGTTGCCCCCAGCACGTGACCTAACCTAACCTAAGTACAATACAACCTACTTACCCTACGTACAACAAGTACAATACCTGTAATGATATTTCCTTTGCAAACTACATTCAACTAATCGAACATTCAGTTCGAAGACTCGACTCGAGAGCCACTCTGAGCTTCATTGTTGTCAGCTGATTTATCCGTCTCCTCCTTCCCTCCTCCTTCCCTCCTTCTTCCCGTCTCTTCCCGTCTCTTCCCGTCTCTTCCCGTCTCTCATCCAGGAAACAGGGATTCGCTTCACTTTTCATTGGATTGACATAAAAAAGTCGCAGACTTCGGTTGTTTTGCTTTTGTTTGCTGCTTCAGCTTTTTCTGATCGGGGCACATCGGGGGACATCGGGTCGGATCGGGGGACATCGGGGGACATCGGGACACATCGTGGGGTAGTGGGTGGTGGGGTGGGGGGACAGATCGCGGGACATAAAGAGTCACATGTCGGCGGTCGCAGGAACTTGGTCCAGGAAACCGGAAGCTGGGTTCATGTAAGGACTTGAGTAAAGAAGTTGAAGATACAATGTTGATCACATCAAGGGATGGGATGGGATGGGATGGGATGGGATGGAATGGGATGGGATGAGATGGGATGGGATGAGATGGGAGGTCTATTCAGATACGAGGCCCGGCACAAGTTTAACGACGTTGGTGAAAGCGCGGGAAAGTTTTACGAGCTTCGATCAACGCGAACTAAACACACAGATGGAACAAAGTTCAGCTCAAAATCAAAATCTGGGGGGGGATTTCACGGTGACATGGATCAAAATCGGAAAGAAATAAATCTCCGCATATAAAGTGTTGAATCTTGGGGGCCATGACTTTCACCCCCATCATCACTCATCGTGAATTCAATTCCCGAACACCTTCAAATGTACGACTAGATTCTTGCCACCTGATTGAAGATCTTACAGACGTTACAGACCGTGAGCTGACCACGGCCCGTGGGAAGCAGCTCCTCGCACCTGAAGTCTTACAATTGAAAGCACTCGATTCAATTTGTCATTAGCAGCTAACAAAGCTGGGCCCACACTAGCGCTGGGCCCACACACACACACATATATATACACATAGAGACGCTGGCTTGGTCCACGAAACGCTTTATTATGTGATAACTACTTATAAATGCATTACAACCGTGTGCGGGTTGCATGCAATAACAGCACAAGAATCATCTCCTACAGCATTTCAAACAAATCCATCACAATCTGCATCTTTTCATAATTTAAACGCAAACAAACCAAACGTTTCAATCGACATGACATGCAGACAAAGATCACACCGAGTCCCAGTTTAACAGTGGTTCGTTAAAGTGCTAACGGCCCGTTAGTTGGTTTGTTAAGAAGTTGACAGGTGAAGATGAGATGTGTCGTTGTTGCAGGCAGCGTTAGCGTCGTGACTTAAACTTGAATTGAAATGCATAATTGATATCAAAGGGAAATAACAACTGCAAGAGAAGAGCGAATCAAACATCGCCGTTCCTCCCGCCACCCCTTCCCATCACGGTCCCCGAGATTACAGTAAGTTGGTCGATCTTATGTTATCGACCCCTGTTTGAAAACATTATTACTTTGATAACAAATAGAATAACAATTTAAGGGAAAAAATTGCTTGTGGTATTTACTTAGTAAAATCATAATTATTCTTTGTTAATAACAAAACAATCCAATTAACAGTAAATTAAAATACTTTAAAAATACCAATAAAGTTCAACTAATGATTAGATGTCTTCCTTGAAAGTCAGAATACGGTAATTGAGATGGAAATTATATTTATTATTGGTGTTTAACTTAGCACTGTTTTGACATCTGTCCATGCGGCACTGGTCTAATGGCGTCTGCGAATGAGTGGATGATGATGAACTTAACCTAGTCTAGAAGGGAGAAGGGGAAACCCGGTGCTGGCTTGTAGCCTACTCCTGTCGAAGACCAAGAGGACCACCGGCTTAACGTCCCTTCCGAAGGACGGTACAACTCGAACAACAGGATTCCTCCACAAATCCATGCTGTCGAGAGGTTGATAAGCAAGGCGAGTGAAGTTGCTGTACTAACTTTCATCCCTCTAACCTCTCTCTCGAACAGAACTGGTCATGTGTATGATGGTCACCCATCCAATACCTGACCCAGCGCAGTGTTGCTTAACTTTCATCCCTCCAACCTCTCTCCCAAACAGAACTGGTCATGTTTATGATGGTCACCCATCCAATACTTGACCCAGCGCAGTGTTGCTTAACTTTCATCCCTCCAACCTCTCTCCCGAACAGAACTGGTCATGTGTATGATGGTCACCCATCCAATACTTGACCCAGCGCAGTGTTGCTTAACTTTCATCTCTCCAACCTCTCTCCCGAACAGAACTGGTCATGTGTATGATGGTCACCTATCCAATACTTGACCCAGCGCAGTGTTGCTTAACTTTCATCCCTCCAACCTCTCTCAGAGGGAATAAGTCAGGGGGAATAAGTCTCGGCTAGTGAAGGCAAGATGCCGACACCAGCAGATGATTGATGTACAAACTGACATGTTTCCCCGTACATTCTCCTCAGGACACGACCACAATGAACTAGCACCGAGGTAATGCAGACAATCTCAACATAAAGTTACCACCGTGAAGTCGACAGATGAAGTTGGCTGTCATTTCATTTCCACGAACTCAACATCTCACAAGAAGATGACGTCTTGTCTTCTCCTGCAGCCTCCGTGAATGTATCAGACAGTCGATCACAATGTATAAATTGAAAATAAAACATTAACCAAGAGGTGCTTGTATTTAAATAAATGCTCAGCTGGTAGAGTCCGGTGAAATCACAACTTCTGACATTTAATTCTGCTTTCATGTAACACACGCAGAACGTATAACACCCGAGACCGCATTACTCTGGAACTAGGTTTTACCCTGACAGTGGTTTCCATTCAACAATCAGCTCATTGAGCTAATAAACCGGCAAATAGAAGCAAACAAGAGCAACACAGAGCTAGGTAGGTGTGTGGATAATCATTTGACCACCCACCCAGGTATATAACCCCAGACCAGTAAACTCATTCATAGGTGTAAAGATCCGGCGACTCAAGCTGGACGCCGTCAATGAATGAGACAGAGCATAGACTGCTTGACGCCCCAACCCAACTCAACACAAGGCTAGCACGAATGCGAGGGTGTACGCTTCAATGCAGGGGCAATACAATGCTTACTCGCCCGTCATCGATTCAATTTAGAATTATAAACATTCTCACAAATACAAATCTTGTCAAAATACTGGACGTAGATACCAGCACAATGACTGCCCCCTGCATTGCTACAGTCTAGCCCGTGAGAGAAGATACCAGCACAAGGACTGTCCCCTGCATTGCTACAGTCTAGCCTGTGAGAGAAGATACCAGCACGAGGACTGTCCCCTGCATTGCTACAGTCTAGCCCGTGAGAGAAGATACCAGCACAAGGACTGTCACCTGCATTGCTACAGTCTAGCCCGTGAGAGAAGATACCAGCACAAGGACTGTCCCCTGCATTGCTACAGTCTAGCCCGTGAGAGAAGATACCAGCACAAGGACTGTCACCTGCATTGCTACAGTCTAGCCCGTGAGAGAAGATACCAGCACAAGGACTGTCCCCTGCATTGCTACAGTCAAGCCCGTGAGAGAAGATACCAACACAATGACTGTCCCCTGCATTGCTACAGTCAAGCCTGTGAGAGAAGATACCAGCACAAGGACTGTCCCCTGCATTGCTACAGTCTAGCCCGTGAGAGAAGATACCAGCACAATGACTGTCCCCAGCACTGCTACAGTCTAGCCCGTGAGAGAAGATACCAACACAAGGACTGTCACCTGCATTGCTACAGTCTAGCCCGTGAGAGAAGATACCAGCACAAGGACTGTCCCCTGCATTGCTACAGTCTAGCCCGTGAGAGAAGATACCAGCACAAGGACTGTCCCCAGCACTGCTACAGTCTAGCCCGTGAGAGAAGATACCAACACAAGGACTGTCACCTGCATTGCTACAGTCTAGCCCGTGAGAGAAGATACCAGCACAAGGACTGTCCCCTGCATTGCTACAGTCTAGCCCGTGAGAGAAGATACCAGCCCAAGGACTGTCCCCTGCATTGCTACAGTCTAGCCCGTGAGAGAAGATACCAGCACAAGGACTGTCCCCTGTATTGCTACAGTCTAGCCCGTGAGAGAAGATACCAGCACAAGGACTGGGACAGGATGTCCCATGGATAGCCGAGCATGTGGGTGGCATTACCATCTGTCTACTCTGATCGTTGTAACTGACCACACTCTTGCAATTAACCTGTCCGCAGCGCTGTTGGGGTTCCACGCCAACTGACCCACGCATTCTCTCACAATGCACGCACACACGCATGTATCCCGACCTAGGGGCACGCACATTATCTGTCAAAGCTTGGACGCATCGCCGTGATAAAGTGCGTGCAAGCATTGATTGTTGCTACTAAACGGTGGACGGTCAACAGCATTAAATTGGTCCACATTGGGAGGCTGTCACGAGTCCCAGAGAGAAACTTGTGCATCGGTCTTTGTTGAGGCTTTCAATCCGGGTTCAATTCACATAACCGTTGCCAGCCGACTTTCAAATTCATAGAACGTTTCGAATTTACAAATATGTACCCAGCGTACCTAGCGTACCTAGCGTACCTAGCGTACCCAGCGTACCTAAGCGTGTTTCTGTGAATTCAAGTTTTAGTTGGTGATAAAATAGAACGTGACATCGACGCCGTTAAACCAGTGACACGGAGATCGTTGGTAAAACAGTGCGTCGTTAAACACTTCAATTCAATCAATATAAAAGATATCAGCGATGCACATAATGTTATTCTCGATGTAGCTTTAAAACAGATGTTTTTTATTATTAACCAAACTACTTCTTGTAGGTAGACATAACTTGCACCTGGACTTAATTAATAATTGTGACTTTACACAGTAATGTACTGTGTAATTACACGGTAATAAGATAAAATTCAAACATGCGCCATCTTTTGAAATCCATATTTCCCCGTGTATTGGTGTCCAAGTGTTACAGCGATGAAGGAGTAGCGTTGACAGCGATGCGTTTGTCCTCCACATACAAGAATAAATATCACCTAGTAGTAATTAGCCCCCAGCCCCTCCAGCCCCTCCAGCCCCTCCAGCCCCTCCAGCCCTTCCAGCCCTTCCAGCCTTCCAGCCTTCCAGCCTTTCAGCCTTCCAGCCTTCCAGCCCCTTCAGCCTTCCAGCCCTTCCAGCCCCTCCAGCCCCTCCAGCCTTCCAGCCCCTTCCAGCCCTTCCAGCCCTTCCAGCCTACCAGCCTTCCAGCCCCTTTCAGCCTTCCAACCTTCCAGCCCCTTCCAGCCTTCCATCCTTCCAGCCCCTTCCATCCTTCCATCCTTCCATCCCCTCCAAGCCGTGAAGTCGTGAAGTCGTGCAGTCGTGCAAACAAAGCCTATATAAACACGCCCCTGAGCCCAATATAGCAACACACGCTTGTCATTAGCACGATATTACAAGGAATAAACACAAGTTTACGGCTGCAGATTGACGTTTAGAAGCTGTGCAGTCTCTATTGATATTTGAGTTGGTTCCTTGAAACCCCCATGCACCCCCCCCCCCCCCCTCTCTCTCTCTCCCCCCCCCCCCCCCCCCCCCTCTCCCTCGCGTGGTGATAACAATGTCAGGGGTGGGCGACATACAAGTACTTTACATCCTGGAAACCATACCCGAGATCGCCACACAAACAATTGGGAAATATCATCAACATTATTATTTTATTATTGTCATTGTGTTTAAACACGCATTCAAAATAAAATCTGACAGATTTTTTCTTTTTATAATCCGATCATAACTTTTCTATTTATATTTGTTTTAAGAATTTGGCTAAAATATGAATTCTCGTGGCGGGATTAAAACAGGCTGTGATTAACTACAGGTAGTTCTGACGTCATTTTGTTGTCTCCTTTGCGTTCGCTTCTGTTTCTTGACGTTTTTTCCGACGTCACACTGACGTCAGAGACCACTTTATTTCGTAAAAAATGGCGACCCTCGTTTTCGTACGAGATACAGACATTTTAAACAGGTTTGTTTTATTCAAAATTGGATTTAAAAAAAAATAAAAAAATACGTGTTCATTTTATTATTAACAACACTATAACCGTCTCAAAAATTAATGCCCAAACGCGGACTCGAACCCCGATTAGAACAACACCCGCGAAAAGTGCAGATCGGGGTTCGAGTCCGCGTTTGGGCTATCCATGTTGATCCTGGATAGAGCACAGGATCCAGCCAGCTGATCTCAAATAACCTGGATAGAGCATAGGGTCCAGCCAGCTGGTCTCAAATAACCTGGATAGAGCATAGGATCCAGCCAGCTGATCTTAAATAACCTGGATAGAGCATAGGATCCAGCCAGCTGATCTCAAATAACCTGGATAGAGCATAGGATCCAGCCAGCTGATCTCAAATAACCTGGATAGAGCATAGGATCCAGCCAGCTGATCTCAAATAACCTGGATAGAGCATAGGATCCAGCCAGCTGATCTCAAATAACCTGAATAGAGCATAGGATCCAGCCAGCTGATCTCAAATAACCTGAATAGAGCATAGGATCCAGCCAGCTGATCTCAAATAACCTGGATAGAGCATAGGATCCAGTCAGCTGATCTCAAATAACCTGGATAGAGCATAGGATCCAGCCAGCTGGTCTCAAATAACCTGAATAGAGCATAGGATCCAGTCAGCTGATCTCAAATAACCTGGATAGAGCATAGGATCCAGCCAGCTGGTCTCAAATAATCTGGATAGAGCATAGGATCCAGCCAGCTGATCTCAAATAACCTGGATAGAGCATGGGATCCAGCCAGCTGATCTCAAATAACCTGGATAGAGCATAGGATCCAGCCAGCTGGTCTCAAATAATCTGGATAGAGCATAGGATCCAGCCAGCTGATCTCAAATAACCTGGATAGAGCATAGGATCCAACCAGCTGATCTCAAATAACCTGGATAGAGCATGGGATCCAGCCAGCTGATCTCAAATAACCTGGATAGAGCATAGGATCCAGCCAGCTGGTCTCAAATAATCTGGATAGAGCATAGGATCCAGCCAGATGATCTCAAATAACCTGGATAGAGCATAGGATCCAACCAGCTGATCTCAAATAACCTGGATAGAGCATAGGATCCAGCCAGCTGATCTCAAATAACCTGGATATTGGGAAGTGTTTTCAATGCTAGTTCTTGCGACCCCTGTGTAGCTTTTATTTGGTAAAGTTATTGCATTAGGGTCTCGAGTCGCCCCTTGACGCTTGTTCTACTCGCATATGCCGGGGCAATATCATACGCGTGCCGACCTCGAGGCAATATCACGGCCACATTTAACACCCGCCAATGCTAATCATTGCTTAGCAACAGGACAAACACCACCACGACATGGAATACAGTTTAATTGTTGTAGCTTAAACCCACACAAACACACGGCCAATTGTATCTTATTGCGTTGCAAGGATTTAGTTCATTTAATGTTTCACATCTGAAATCTAATTAATCATTGAAATGAGTTTATGTTCGGGGTCCGCGTGTGTCGTCGCCAAGATTTAATTACCAACCGCCGTCATATAAAACAAGTGACGCTGAAATAATTCAAATAAAACAACGTGACTCACCGCGGCAAAGACTGCAGCGCCATCTGTGAACAATTCAGCGCACTTTTAGTAGACGATCGGGAAGTGCTGCCACCGCCGGGCGTTCGCACAACTCGGCTTAGTTCGTGACTTGCTCGGCTTTGTTCGTGGGTTTACTTCGGATCTGTAAATAAAAGATGACATATTATGATATTTCTGTTAGAAATAATAACTTTACAAAATAATTGGACGGGCAGTGGTGTAGTCGAGGGTATACCCGGGTATTAGCCGTATACCCAAAACACTTTTTGACACCGAGCATTTACCCAATAAAAATACAGGGTATACGCCCAATAAATACTCTTTGCAAAACTTTAAAATGCGTTTTGCAACGACAATTCTTAATCTCCCTACAACCTGCACTATAAAAACTCGAAAAGCAAAGTTTATTCTGAAAAGTGGGTAGTCTGTGTATATTAGCGGTTCGTATGATCTGGATGGGTATGCAATGGTTTTTCCAAGCAGTCAACGTACTCATTCAACCCACCAGAGGAAAGCGCGATTGCAGCTACCCCAACACCAAGTAGTAGTTTTAGTGTTGATAGGAATTAACTATCTATGAACCATAACTAGTGAATAGACTAAAGGTAAAGAATTAGAAACATCCCCCCGCCCCCACCCAGTACCTAACCTAGTGATGACCACGGCATTTTGAACTCACAGCCTGATAACCCAGCGTATACCAAAAAAAATGTAGGACTACACCATTGTGGACGGGCGTAGCGATGACTCAGTTCAACTAACTGGATAAAAATATACAATATTTTGTTTTCTTTCTGTTGGCAGAACTGAGTTGGGTTGAATTTCCACAACTTGGAAATCTCGGTGTGACGTTTCCTTTTTTTTTAACAATCGCTTGTTGTTAAGTTATTTTTAATCAAGATCCGAACATTTTAACCTGTTTGGGCATCACATTTTGAGACGGTTATATTGTTGTTAATAATAAAATACCCCGCGCATTGCAAGCGTTTGCAATTTAAATCAGATTTCATCCTAAATCAGCAGATGCAGTTTCCATGTCAACAAGTTAACACTTCACATTTAAGAACAATTTCTTCAACAGAAGGCAATGAATAATCATCGGGAAGTTTCTTCAAATTACAGAAATAATTCGCTGGAATAACACGTGACAGTTGCACGTGACATGAATGGCTGAACACCACCTGCGCCACCTGGATTCATACCGTGGAAATAGATGCAATGTTCAGGAATAACGCGACCCAGTTTAGATTTTTTTTAGGTTAGTGGGCAAAGTTGGAGAAGAATTTTTTTTAGAAGATAGTTTTAAAAGATGAAAATCTTTTGCACAGCCGTTCTTTTCTTGGTATTTGTTTTTGAAAAACACTTGACAATTGAAATATAAATGATGACAAATGAAATTGTTTTCCATAGCTTTCAATTTCCTTCAAAACCTTGGAAGTGTTTCCAGGATTTCAAATAGTTATTAGTTTTACTTTTTAATAGTTTCTAGACTCATGTCTACTTGATGTAAACTTAGCACTAGTTTTAACAAAAACTATTTGAACTGGGTTTTGAATGCTAAGTGAAGAACAATTAAATTTCCCAACGTTTCGTAACTTGTACCTGTTACTTTATCAAGGGTAAGAGCAATCCTGACAATTTTCCAATAACAAAAGAACCACATAAAATTATAACAATTACCAAGTTCAAGCTTCCTAAATGCATCTAAATAAAATAATCAGTGTCAATAACTTAAAAACTAACGTATTATGTATTTTCTGAAATAAGAACTCGAACACATTGGCGTTTTTTAACTAACTAATTATGTGTAAGTATGACTTTACTTAGCATTCAAAACCCAGTTCAAATAGTTTGTTTTTTTTAAGTTTAACTTTTATTAGTTTCATGAATGCGTGCAAATGCTGCCTCGTATGTCCGCCGTGCTGTCCAAGACCACAACTTTAATCAAATTAAGTCATAATAATTCAAGGCCCACTTTCTGCCAAGTTCCACTGACCACTGTCCGTTGTAGACAAAATGCTAGACATTCTTGTTCCTGTTAAGTGTTAACAGACTGTTAAGTGTTTAAAGGCTGTTAATTTTCATCTTGTATTCTTGACTATAAATCATAGTCCTCGTCGCATTGTGTTCCAACTATTTCTATATCAATATTGCATTTCCCACCAGCACCTGCAGGTGCTAAAAATCACCTTTTCTTTTCAGAGATCACATGATTTTTTTTTCGAAAACGATATTTTTTCTAAAACTACAGTACGTGCAAGTTACAGATCACTTGCTAATTAAAGATATTTTATGTATTCAATTTTTTACTAGAAAAAACTGCTATTTCCATGCTACATACAGGTACAGGTATCAGAAAAAAAAACTGAAACTATTTTCTAATACTAATTCCAAGATATTTCTTCTGAACATATTTACATTATTTTCGGTCTCTTCCATCGCACATTTCTTCATTTAATTCCAATCTCGACTCGTTCTGTTTTAAAAAAGAGTATTTTCCTGTGTCTTACTTAATACTTTTCATCACTACATTATCTTCATGTTTGCTTCGACACCCAAACTTGTTTCCATCCATTTCTATCTTTTCCCTCAACTCTTTCCATCCACTGCTTCCTGTCATTATTCAAGCCTGTCAGGTCAACTAGACGATTAGATCTACAAAAATAACCTACTTATTCAACTTTTAACACATTTATATTTTTAAGAAATTTTGACTTTGGTAATTTCTTTGAATGTCTTTCGATGAACATTGTTGGTCTGGGTTTGTGACTTTAGTTGTGTCATTGTGTTGACATAATATCAAAATATCAGCGTTATTTAACACCGAAAACAGCCCCTGTTTTGCCGTCGAGAAAACCTAGAGAGTTTGTAGTTGAATTATTTCTGTGCTATCATGAAGTTGAGATCTTACTCTTACATCAACACAAGTTAAACGCATTAAATCAACTTCCCGGTAATTAATTCAATCCAGTGCAACTTATCTCTTAGCTTATGACGTACTTAGCCCAATCTATGAGATGAAATTACCCAATCCTTGCACAACAATTGTTGCGTCATCAGAGAATGTTACAAACCAATTGTTGGCAACGACAATAGTTTACTTTCCACAAGCAAATGAAATCATAAAAGTACAAAAACAAGCGATATTTTTCACTGGCCAGTCTTGGCAGCCACCAACATGACGTAAATATCACATCTGCAACCTTGGACCGAGTTACTAAATTTAACTTTCCAGTGAAAATACAAGAATTAGCGCGAGCCTGAGCAACGCATGCGTATATCGCGTACATTGAAAGCCACGTGTCCCATTAGTTTTAATTATAAACATTCACTTGTGTGTTGTTTGGGTGGATTGAAGGAATGAAGGGCTGAGATGAAATCATTTCATATCCCAACAAAGCACAGCTAATATTCTCCTAACAGCACAATTCAAACTACAAGTCCAGACCTTGCCGGGCTTCGATCAAAGTTAACCCAACAAACATTGAAGCTTCGTTTACACAAAGAATCTAAATTAGCTACGACTTGTGGGAGATTGTGACGTAGTACCTGACATTAATTCGATGCGTTTCTAGGTTTACTGTCTCCTGGACGGGACACAATCTAGGTGAACACATTCTTGGCAGCCAAGTAGAACAGACAGGCACCTGGATAGAGCATAGGATCCAGCCAGCTGATCTCAAATAACATGGATAGAGCATAGGATCCAGCCAGCTGATCTCAAATAACCTGGATAGAGCATAGGGTCCAGCCAGCTGGTCTCAAATAACCTGGATAGAGCATAGGATCCAGCCAGCTGATCTTAAATAACCTGGATAGAGCATAGGATCCAGCCAGCTGATCTCAAATAACCTGGATAGAGCATAGGATCCAGCCAGCTGATCTCAAATAACCTGGATAGAGCATAGGATCCAGTCAGCTGATCTCAAATAACATGGATAGAGCATAGGATCCAGCCAGCTGATCTCAAATAACATGGATAGAGCATAGGATCCAGCCAGCTGATCTCAAATAACCTGGATAGAGCATAGGATCCAGTCAGCTGATCTCAAATAACATGGATAGAGCATAGGATCCAGCCAGCTGATCTCAAATAACATGAATAGAGCAAAGGGTCCAGCCAGCTGATCTCAAATAACATAGATAGAGCATAGGATCCAGCCAGCTAATCTAAAATAACCTGGATAGAGCATAGGATCCAGCCAGCTGATCTCAAATAACCTGGATAGAGCATAGGATCCAGCCAGCTGATCTCAAATAACATGGATAGAACATAGGATCCAGCCAGCTGATCTCAAATAACCTGGATAGAGCATAGGATCCAGCCAGCTGATCTCAAATAACCTGGTTAGAGCATAGGATCCAGCCAGCTGATCTCAAATAACTTGGATAGAGCATAGGATCCAGCCAGCTGATCTCAAAGAACATGGATAGAACATAGGATCCAGCCAGCTGATCTCAAATAACATGGATAGAGCATAGGATCCAGTCAGCTGATCTCAAATAACATGGATAGAGCATAGGATCCAGCCAGCTGATCTCAAATAACATGAATAGAGCAAAGGGTCCAGCCAGCTGATCTCAAATAACATAGATAGAGCATAGGATCCAGCCAGCTAATCTAAAATAACCTGGATAGAGCATAGGATCCAGCCAGCTGATCTCAAATAACCTGGATAGAGCATAGGATCCAGCCAGCTGATCTCAAATAACATGGATAGAACATAGGATCCAGCCAGCTGATCTCAAATAACCTGGATAGAGCATAGGATCCAGCCAGCTGATCTCAAATAACCTGGTTAGAGCATAGGATCCAGCCAGCTGATCTCAAATAACTTGGATAGAGCATAGGATCCAGCCAGCTGATCTCAAAGAACATGGATAGAACATAGGATCCAGCCAGCTGATCTCAAATAACATGGATAGAGCATAGGATCCAGTCAGCTGATCTCAAATAACCTGGATAGAACATAGGATCCAGCCAGCTGATCTCAAATAACCTGGATAGAGCATAGGATCCAGTCAGCTGAACTCAAATAACCTGGATAGAACATAGGATCCAGCCAGCTGATCTCAAATAACCTGGATAGAGCATAGGATCCAGCCAGCTGATCTCAAATAACCTGGATAGAGCATAGGATCCAGCCAGCTGATCTCAAATAACCTGGATAGAGCATAGGATCCAGCCAGCTGAACTTTAATAAAGTAAGAAGTGGTGAAAACAGCTGGTGGTCACAGTTTTATAGCAAAGCATGATTATTTGCTCCTATTTTGGGAGTATTTAAGATCGTGTGGGCCGAGCCTCAGCAAGGAACCTAATTATAAAAAGCCCAGAATGAAGAATTCCACGACAAATTTTATTTTTACTTGTTGTGTTAAGAAAATCGGACGTACAGCGTCCAACAAAGAAATGCTGAGTCACGGCATACAACGTTCATGTTCTGGGTGAACTAGTTTATGTGGCAGAGTCGCTAAATATGTGGCAGAGTCGCTAAATATGTGGCAGAGTCGCTAAATATGTGGCAGAGTT
This sequence comes from Protonemura montana, assembly GCA_947568835.1. Lineage (NCBI taxonomy): Eukaryota > Metazoa > Arthropoda > Insecta > Plecoptera > Nemouridae > Protonemura > Protonemura montana. The sequence continues at coordinate 17,271,524 of OX387607.1, read as the reverse complement.
GCTAAATATCCGCCAGAAGAGCGGGACTATGACGTCACACCTAAACATATCATCGAATTAATTATCAATATTTTTGGCCGAGTCCATGGCAGAGTTAAATAGCACGTTGCAAAATAACGCGACACATTTAAAAAAAAAACATCACGGATTTCAGAGACAACGTGGGTTGGTGTTAAATAAGTTGCGACATTAAGTTGTGAACATCAACGTTGTTTATCACTTTAAGGGATTATCATTGAGTAATGAAGTAATCAAGTTACTAGCAGTACCCGCTGCCTGACGGCTGCTGGTGATATTTAAGGGAGTGGGCATTTTTGTTGAATAGTTCCCGAGTTTTGTCTGATGCCCTTTCCAAAGTCTCTAGTGGAACCACAATCAAAAGTACTTAAAAAATGCCAAGAAAATAGAGTTTTATGCCCTTAAGATTTGATGAAGTCTTTTGCCTTTTCGCCATTGCCCTATGCTCTGATGGCATACCCTATGGCCGGGTCATAACTCAAATATGGCCCTAGGACATAACCTAAGTCCTAAGACCCGGGATCGAACCTGGACATTATTGAAGCTGCTTTGAAGTCCTCGCCATCCTTTAAAAACCCCATCAAATCGCGGTCTAAAATATCACGATTAGTAATGTGCGAATCAAACCCAATTAAAAACCGTTTATAAAGTTGTTAATTTTTATACTATTAACCATTTCAGTCGTTGAAACACATTTTTTATAATTAAAATTTGCCGCTTATGTCACTCGGGGCCACTGCATTGTAGAAACTCTGTGAATTCCAAAGTGACCACGATGTAGATATCGAAAACAGTTGGGTATTAAATCAATCAATCAACTGAAATATTTTATCCCAGCTCAGACATCAACCAGAAGACCGTGGTGTGTGCAACGCAAGTCAAATATTTCAACAGAAAGCGTCGGTTTCTCGAGCATGCGTTGCGGTCCAACGCCGAGTAAACGGCTAGTAGGTGTCGGCGTCGGCGTCGCTTTTTCGCGGGCGTCGTGTGCCATTTTGCCAGAGAGTCTATATATGGGCGTGGGCTCAAGTTCCTCTCGTCGGGCGCCCACTTTCAACGTCGCTGAAACATCTGCACGTCTCAATAACATCGACCCGAACGACTTGAGAGATCAAACAGGCTCAACACGCCGACAAAATTGTTTATTTGTGTTGCTTAACGACGCAATGTTTTGACATCTGGCCATGAGGCACTGGTCTAATGGCGTCGGTGAATGAGTGGATGATATGAACCTAACCTAGCTTAGAAGGGAGGAGAGGAAACCCGGTGCCGGCACGTAGCCTACTCCTGTCGAAGACCAAGGGGACCACCGGCTTAACGTCCCTTCCTAAGGACGGTACAACGCGAACAACAGGATTCCTCCACAAATACATGCTGTCGAGAGGTTGATAAGCAAGGCGAGTGAAGTTGCTGTACTAACTTTCATCCCTCCAACCTCTCTCCCAAACATAACTGGTCATGTGTATGATGGTCACCCATCCAATACCTGACCCAGTGCAGTGTTGCTTAACTTTCATCCCTCCAACCTCTCTCCCGAACAGAACTGGTCATGTGTATGATGGTCACCCATCCAATACCTGACTCAGCGCAGAGTTGCTTAACTTTCATCCCTCCAACCTCTCTCCCGAACAGAACTGGTCATGTGCATGATGGTCACCCATCCAATACCTGACCCAGCGCAGTGTTGCTTAACTTTCATCCCTCCAACCTCTCTCCCAAACAGAACTGGTCATGTGTATGATGGTCACTCATCCAATACCTGACCCAGCGCAGTGTTGTTTAACTTCGGTGATCTCACGAGGACCGGTGTTTCCAACACACCCAACTGTTCTGTCATGATAATAGGTCAGAGGACAGATAAAATTATAAGAGAAAAGATAAACACGGTTTGAACTGTCACTGTCACAAAGTAGGGTTAGGGGAGGTTAAAGAAGGTCAACTTATTGAACTGTGAACAGACCAGTTTAAGTTATTAATATTATTTTTTTTTTTTTTTTAATACAATCGTTTTGTCTTCCAGCAAATTGGATTTCATCAAAACCTTGCACAACCCCGCTACCCGTCGTCACCATGGTTACCATGGTTACCTGTGTTGGCCTATGTTAGCCTATGGTAAGGCAGATAGGGTAAGCCTAGGATGGGATTAACTACAGGTTAGTGTTTTCCCCACTTCTTCAAGCAATAAGTAGACCAACAGCAAACGTGTGATGATATTCCTGACCTATTTAATTCAACCGCTAGCAGAGACATCTGTTTCACTCCCCTCCATTCTACCAGGATTCACAGCAGCACACAAATGTTATTTTTATATTTCCTTGCGTCGTCATGACAACGCGCCGATCTGTGACGGCGTTTCCATGGCAACACGATTTGTTGATATATTGCAACCCGGCTCCTCCACTGCGTGACGTACGGACGATCATTGCTTCGCGTGTTTTCCAGCGCCATTTTCATTTCGACACAAATTGTTTGTCCAATTTGTCATCTCGTATTGTAGTCATGACGTCAGCGTTCGCCCCACCGCCCTCTTTTACCTTGGAACAACGCCAGCTTAGCACGGCCTTCTCAATTCTTCTCACTTCTTCTCACTTCTTCTCATGGCCTTCTGAATGCAACCACAGAATCGACCAACTCAATATTTGTGTCCGCCAAACGACAGCTATATTTGCAAATACTTTCGATTTCACCAGCAATTCGCTGGCCACGTATTTTGATTAATTTAATTTTAGCTCGACAGTGTCGAATGGTCTAGCATTTCATGACACTTTGATTTTAGCCTTGATTTTAGCGCAGCCTGTCTTAACTTAAAGCAGCCGCTTAACATGCAAGTCAACCCATTTGTTCAATGCATGAAATTATTTCAACCCAGCATTAAAACCTACTTTTGGATGTGGATCGGGTATTATAGGCTTTAGAAAGGACATCTGACAAAACTTTATCAACATCAACAGCGGCCGTCAGGCAGCGGGTACTGCTATATATGTTATAAAGCAGCTACTTTAATGTACAGGTTCGGTCCCGGGTCTTAGGACCTAGGCTATATATTATATTTCAGTTATAACCTGGCCATAAGGTATGCCTTCAGAGCATAGGGCAACGACGAAGAGGCAAAATGCTACATCAAGTCTTAAGTAGTTTTCCTACTTTTGGTTGTGGACCCATCAGAGGCTTTGGAAAAGGCATCTGACAAAACTGTATCAACAGCGGCCATCAGGCAGCGGGTACTGCCAGTTAATATATCATCGTTGACAACTCATTATCTACCAGTATTTCCTCAGCTGCAACTTGTTAGCCACTTTCAACAAATTCACCCGAAACAACCCCGACCTTGACTTGCACTCAAACTTTCTAGATATGTTTAAAACCCGGTACAAGCAGCGGACAGCTAGTGGTCATGCTATGATAAAAACTAGCTTATTGAAATATATTAACATGTTGTAAAAATATTGAAAAATAAGAAATATACTTTACATTATAAGATAGCATTATAGTAATTAGGTACAGCATAATATCCTTGTCATTATCTTATGCTAGTTTGGTATTCTATTAAATCATATAGGTTTCTTTGGTATATTTTGGTATTTTGTGGTATTCGTTGGCATTCTATGGTATTCAATAGGTTTCTAGGGCATTGTATGGTATTGTATGATGATGTATAGAATTGTATGGTATTCTATGGTGTTATTTAGCTTTCTATGGTATTATATGGCATTGTATCGTTATGTATGGTATTCTATGGTATTGTTTGGTATAGTATGGTATTACAGTTATAAGAGGCTTTACATTTAAACCAAAATGCCCACTCCCACAAAATCTTAGGGTGCCGTTAGGCAGCGGGTACTGATAGTAAATAAATAATAACTGACAAGTTATTATTTCCTAAGATTTCCTGTGGGTCAACATGAAATCTGCCCTGTCCTTCCTTCGAGTCCCGTCACGGATGTTCCTGTCTCCCACTGCAAGACGTTCTGTCTCTCTCCTACCAACTGTTGGCTGGATATTGCTGTCTTTGTTTGAGTCCCCACCCTGACTGGGTATAGGTTTAGCAGCCTCCGTTACTGGCCAGTCGAACGCTAGTGCTCAAACTGCAAGCAAGTGCTCTTGAGAGTCGCACGGTACAGCAAAGGTAGGGATCTTACTTACCACTAATACCACTAATGTTAAGCGACTTCTGCAGAGGTATAGAGCTAGAAGCTCTCAGCTAGAAGACTAGAAGGTCTTAGCTAGAAGGCTAGAGCTACAAGACTTGAGTTAGGTCTGAGCTAGAAGGTCCGAGTTGCCGAACGGAGGGGAGTTGTGGCTCCAATATTTTAATTTTTGTGCACAAAGTTAGTTTTATTTTTTAAATTTCTCTTCACCAGTGGAAATTTGAAGTGTAATTCAAGTTTGACAGACGCTTCAAGTCAATGAAACTTGAAAACTCGGACGTGAAATCTGGAAGTGAATTTATCCGAGCGTTCTAAAGATGTATGAGTTTTTAAAAAGTGTCACAGAAATTAGTTAAAAGTTGACGTTAATTCAAAAGTTGGGGGAGTAAATTAGCGGTGAAATTAATTTCAAAATACTGACTGAAGCAACTGAAATCTCAACAAATTGAGGCCAGTAATTGATTTAAAGTAAACTTATAACTTGTGCGTTGGCATGGAAACTCTGTTCCATTATTTAACTCCACTTGTGTCATGAAGTTGACTTGAGTTAAGTTGAGTTAAGTTGAGTTAAGTTATTAACTCGTTCAGCGTATTTTCTTCACTACACTGGTGCCTAGCGGTGGGATTTTCACTTCAAATGTTTAACGGGGCTCAACATTACGTTATCGGACATCGTAATTACTAATAAATGTCATTCACTTATCAAACTTTCAAATATTAATAAAATATTTCAACTTTTCGGGCAAATTATCTAAAAGTTTCTCTTGAAATCAGTTTCTTTTAAGACGGTTGTAATATCTTTGCTAACCTGATAATCAAGCAACAAATTTATGCTTTTTAAAACAACAAAAAACAATATCATGCTGTATAATTAACGATCTGTTAACAAGTTAACGTGCAGATGACGATGTGTTAGCCTAACGGCGAGCTGTGCCGAGTGGTCACGCAATGCCGAGCCTGGTTTGGTGTTCGAGACTATATTTAACTCGATGATCTTCTTCCCAGCTACCGAAGTCTATTTCCAACCAAACGACCCATTAAACCAGAGCCAGACCAACATGGGCCGCATGCCCTGTGACGTAGCACACATTCCTTTGCTTCAAGAAGACTCTGACGTAGGGCGACTTTCATTTCACATCAAGAACTAATGACACATGTCAAAAATATAATTTCAAATATAATTTCAAATATAATTTCAAATATAATTTCAAATATAATTTCAAATATAATTTCAAATGGGGCCGAAGTCTGGGCTGTATTTCTAGATCTACAGAGATCGTTGCAATAATCTTGGCTTTGTGAGCCTCTAGTTTTTTAAAACAGGCGCACAGAAATTTCATAGCTCATGGCAATAAAGTCAATAAAGCCGGTGATAAAGTTTGTTAAGAGTTGCATGTGAGGACAGATAGACTCACTGTCCCGTGGATTCCTGCAGCCGCCAGGTATTTTGATTCTGTCCCAACTTAATTCACGAGCTTGACGCAACCAGGAGGCAGTGACAGACAGAAATAGACCCTCACACCGGGGCACTATTATATCACAAGTGTGACGTCATTATACAGTACTAGCTAGCGATTGGCTGGGAACCATCTACCAAGGTGACCCTGATCAGAGGCTAGTGACGTCATTGCACTTCTGGAAGAGTCAACTGCTTCCAGACTTTCACTCATTCTGAAGTCAGGATTTCTTGGGGTTGGGAGAGAAGTCTGGTTCCCATCATTCCCGCGGGTAAAATCGTTAAAACTGAGTCTCTAATGGATATATAGTGTTTGTATTATGTTAATGACAAGGAAAAACAAGTGCCGAAAAATTGTTGACTTTTTCGGAAAAATTACAAATCAAATCCTTGGCACCAACCAGCACCGTAAAAACACGAGTTAAAGAGTCGGCGATTTTTTTCCGTATTACCTCAACTTGGTTTTCTCATACAAACAACTTTGGTAGTCACAGAAATGAAATTGATACAGATATCAATTTTCAAAAACTCATTTTTTAATCTCAAAAAGTTTCTTGTTTTAAACCGATCGTCAGTTGCACAAAAAATGATCCATTTAACTAATAAAAGAACGTCATAAAGCCTTAAGCATGCAGATTTCAAATATGTGTGTTTCAACGCGATCGGTCAAACGATGTAGGTGTTGTTGCGTACAAACGTTGAGAGTGTAGGTTCTAGGTAGAGAAACAACGTCAATGTTACAGTCTCTGCGTGAAAGATGGCCGCCAAATGACTACCTTACCGACAAAAATGCATCACGTTAAGTGGAGCCACTGTCGCATGAAATTTAATTTCGATATTTCTCGTAGGTTAACTCACTTTTGAGACTTTTCTTGCTTAAAAAATCTCTGTCAATGTTTACCTCAACGATTGATAAACACGTTTATACAACAATGCGTCGAGTTGTATTTCTGCTTTGCTTGCTATGTAAGCTCAGATCGAGGTAAAACTAACTGCCACAGAAACAAGTACAATTTGTAAAGAAACAAAATTACAAATTAAATCAAACGTTCGATTCAGAATAATACAGTTTTAGATGGCTTTACATTCTGCGACTTTGCTTGGCAATTTAGAGAAATTGTTGAGGAAGAATTCAAGCTTTCTTCATTTTATTTGCCCGACTCCAAGTTTGTGCAGCCCTGGGCCAACATTTTTTCCAACGTTCATTGCATTTCAGGGAAAACAAACTTCACAAAATGAAAGTGAAAATGTCAAGAAAATGACGAAACTTTGCACACTTTTCCTGGCCAAACTATTGAAGTTAGAATTGAAGAAATTGTGTTTGTTGTTGACAAACAATTTCACTTCTGGAAAACAGGGTTATTTTTTCAGAAATTAACTTCTTCGTCTTGTATACGCTCTCCTGAACATAGTGAAATAATTCCACTTTGAGAGTTTATTTTAGCAACAAGAAACTTGTTCGCTACAAGTTTCATTATTTGTCTAAACGATACTAGGTTTTTATAATTATAAAATGTATGTTTTTATCAAACTTTTCACAACAAACCCAAATTATGCAGGCTCTTTTTATTTTAATAAACTACCTGAAGTTTTTAAATCTATTGACAATATTAGCATCTTCAAGCCAGAACTACATGCATACTTGTCTGAGAGCACATTATATTCACTTAAAGAGTTTTAGAGCATTGTCATTATCCTTGTAAATATTTTAAAAATGTGACGTATTCAATAACATGTAAATGCTGAAATAAAACTATTATTATTATTATTATTATTAATAATTCTAACTTCAATTGTCGAGTCAAGGTTCGTTCACTCAACCCCTCGCTGAAGCCCCACATAAGCATCAAGTTAAACTGACAGAAAGCTTATCAAAGTATTTCCTTTATGTTTCAGAGTTGTACAAACGAAATTCACAGCAAGAAACCACAAACAAAAAAACACAGCACGAAAATGTTGAAAAACCATTTGGACATGATCGGCAGGAACGAACCCGTAACGAAGAAAGCTAAATTCTGGCAATCATACGTACGAGCTCTCAAGGGTAAGTATTTGAACCTTTCTCCCAAACAATCCATCCAATACAATGAGCGGGCACAGTGTTGCTTAACTTTCATCTCTCCAGCCTCTCTCCCGAACAGAACTGGTCATGTGTATGATGGTCACCCATCCAATACCTGACTCAGCGCAGTGCTGCTTAACCTTTATCCCTCCAACCTCTCTCCCGAACAGAACTGGTCATGTGTATGATGGTCACCCATCCAATACCTGACCCAGCGCAGTGTTGCTTAACTTTCGTCTCTCCAGCCTCTCTCCCGAACAGAACTGGTCATGTATATGATGGTCACCCATCCAATACCTGACCCAGCGCAGTGTTGCTTAACTTTCATCCCTCCAACCTCTCTCCCGAACAGAACTGGTCATGTGTATGATGGTCATGTGTATGATGGTCATGTGTAAGATGGTCATGTGTATGATGGTCATGTGTAAGATGGTCACCCATCCAATACGGTGACCCAGCTCAGTGTTGCTTAACTTTCATCCCTCCAACCTCTCTCCCGAACAGAACTGGTCATGTGTATGATGGTCATGTGTATGATGGTCATGTGTATGATGGTCATGTGTATGATGGTCATGTGTATGATGGTCATGTGTAAGATGGTCACCCATCCAATACGGTGACCCAGCTCAGTGTTGCTTAACTTTCATCCCTCCAACCTCTCTCCCGAACAGAACTGGTCATGTGTATGATGGTCATGTGTATGATGGTCATGTGTATGATGGTCATGTGTATGATGGTCATGTGTAAGATGGTCATGTGTAAGATGGTCATCCATCCAATACGGTGACCCAGCTCAGTTTTGCTTAACTTCGATAGTGTAATGACTAACTATGTTTTGTTCCTGTGTTTACATAATGAAGGCACGGATGATATGCGAGCTCCCGAGCGAGTGGCTCACCGTCCCATCAATACGTTCAGACCGTACACCGACTACGCCGAACTGAACTCGTGGCCGCATTCGAAGAGCATCTACGACGACCCGATCCACGCCGTGGACCGCATTTCGACCCCCGGCTACCGTTATCAGCCCGTATCTAGGGAGACATACGGGTACTCCCCGAGGAACATATACCCTCACCATTACACGCCATCCGACCGTTACAGGCCCGGTAAGTATTGATCAAGATCATCTCAAGATCAGCCAACCACGTTCAACTACACACTTTATCTGTCATGCCATCAACGTGGGCTTGGATTAACATTGGTAAAACCTGTCAATCGGATATGATTCGTTGAAACTTAACAGTGCACATCTATTTATAGTTTTAGCCTGAGTAGCAGACTTTTGTGTCAAGATTTTAATTACTTTCAGACCTAGATTATCTAATCAGTGTAATCAACGCTAAACTGCTGAGCGACAGGAAAAGCTGGAGGCTATTTTCATGTAACATTCGCCAGTTTTTGACAGGTTTTACTCGAAGCTCACTTGATCGCCTGGAATTTCATGATACAAACTTTAGTTGCTTAAAACCACGAGTTAAACATTTCCCAATTTAGACAAACTTCATTGAATTTCATGCGACTTTTCTATTTCTGAAGACTTAACGCCTGTTCAGAGATGAGTGCAAGAAGATAATTTATGAAGCGATCTATGATTTTATTTTCACTTTTTTGGTTTGCTTTTGAAGGCAAATGATGTAATTTTGTATATTGAATTATTAACCCCATGTATGGCTTGAATGGGTGTTGATGTGAAAATGATATAATAAATCGGTCAGATTCTCTTCGATCAAACGTTTCAAGGATTACGCGAGAGTCGAGACTAAGTAGTTGCAATCAACGGTCAATCTTTGATTTTCATTTCGTATTTTTAAAACATTTTCAGACGAGTGAAATGTCGAAAAAACAAAGACAAATTTTCGGGAATCTTGTCTGTAGCCACCAAAAACAGAGGAAAAACAAACGCGAGTCAAAACATAAAAAAAGCCCAAAACAAAGTCGATCACTTTCGAGAAAAGTAACTGTTGGAAAAAACGAAACATATTCGAATAAAAACAAAAGTCTAATGTGAAAGGTGGAGGCTCTAAAAGCTTCAGACATTCAGATTTGCAATCTCAACTAAAACTTTATTACCTTTAAAAAAAAAAAACACGAGCAATTTTAAATATATAACAAAAAAGTTGAAAAGTAAGCTGCAGCACATTTTTAAAAGTTGCCTTATGCAGAATTTTGAAAACAATTTTTGTTGTTATTTTAATTGGTTTGTATATAATAATAATAAAAAAACAACAACTAATCTCATGTACTTAGACCAAGGCATTTGAAGGAGGCCAATAAAATTACTAATTGGCCAAACAATTGAGCAAGCTCTGGTTTTATTTCCCGTATCGCAACCCCAAATAACACTTCCACCATTTTCACCGCCTTGCAGCTTAATTCGTTGCTAAACTTGATGACCGACCCCGTGGAGTTGTGAATTATATGCTATCATATTATACATATTATAAATCTTATAGGGACAAATCGTAGGTAATCACATGCATAATACTCATTGATTGACAATTGCTTTCCACGCATTAATGTTGCTCTTGGCTGAATGGCAAATGGTTGGTGTGTTTATCCCTAATTATTCACTCCTCTACAAAGTTAACTAACCAATCCTTAGGGAAGTACATGTTTTTCACTACAAGATCCCTAGGGAAGTAGGTACATGTTTTTTACAAGCAGTGTCACATTTTTCAAGCGTCGGATTGCACTTAGGCGCGTTATTCCTAGAGTTTTTTTATCCTATTACCAAACTTGTCAATGAAAGTACGACTTAGATAGAGACTTGAGATTATTTACATTTAGCCGAGTATATTTTTGCTGTTGCTTCTACGGCAATTGTAAGTTTCTTGTGCAAACGCAATATATTTTTACACTTAGACACACACTTTTTGTATTTTGTTTTTCTGGTGTACATATTTTTGAGGAGCGAAGAAGAAGTGGGATGATGATAAGCAAGCAAGCAACCAACCAAAGAAGATGCCAACATAGCCAAGGATTGCTGCGGTTTGCCAAAGTAATAACTCGATGGTAAGAATGTTGGTGAGAATGTTGGTACGACTGCTTCTAGCTTAGCTTCCTTCCATTGCATGAGCACGAATGTTGTTTCAAAATACACACACGTAATCTTGCTCTAAACTCGCCTGTTTTTCGTTTCTCCGCTTCTAATTATGTGCTAGTTTTTTTTCAAAATATCGTAGAATTTGAGCCCCAAACAAATGTTTCGTTGAACCTCCATTGTACAAGAAATATGGTTTGATTCTTTCTTTTTGCCTTCACCAACTTTCATTCCATCTCTTCTCAACAAGACTGGAGATACCAGAGACCCAAGGTTTATACAGTTCTGTAAAACTGTATAAACCTTACCAGAGACCCAAGGTTTACACAGTTCTGTAAAACTGTATAACCCTTACCAGAGACCACTTCATCCGACGACTTTGCTTTAACCAATCCTCGTCTACACACTTCTAATAACTGTTTTATGTAAAACCCACCAATAAAGTGTGATTATTCGTAACTCAGTCAAAGAAACTGCATTCACATTGTTTACAGTCTCATTGTCGGGGCATTTGCAGACAAATTAGCCATTTTATTCTTTAGGTTAAAAAAACAACCACAGATTAAAAGCATTGCAAGCATTGCAAGCAGGGATGCTTTCAAGAAAATACTAAAGATCTTTCTTCTCCTAGGATAATTGTATAGTTTAAGTGAATTTTATAAGAAGGAATATTCAGTGAGAGATATTGGAAAATGTATACACACTGAAAGATTTAATAATAAACAGCTGATTAAATACAAATACAATTACAAATACAAAACTAAGCTCTGTATTTGACATTTGCTGCATTTGTTGCTGCGGGTCACTGCATTGTGGAAACATTGTGGAAACATTGTTAATTCCACGACAGTCAAGATAATTGATTTGAAAACAAATGACAAGAGATGTGAAAACACGGAGTTTGAAACTAATTAACTCTGATTGACTTTCATTGACAGATGTTTTGTTTTTTGTCCGTCACAGCGCCACTGTACGACGCTCGGCACAAAGTGTGGGACGACGATCTCCGTCTTGCAGCACGCAACGACCACGTCTATCCGAGCAGATATCCCTTGATGTTAACATACGATAAGAAGGATGACTTGCCAACTGCACAAAGCATTGCCGATCTGGCCAGGCCATCTTTCACAAGACCCAAGTCAGTCCCGAGGGAATCACTCTTCCCGGAGATTCGTCGACCACGCTCTGTTCCCAGGAGCTTCCTGGATGACTACGTTAGACCGAGGCCAGTCCCGCGGGAACAATCCGTCGGCTTCAACTACGCTGGTATGTGTTTAACAAGATTTAGTAGCAGTTTAACCAATGTAGACTCTTCAGGGGATTGCAAGGTTGTTCTAGTTCAAGGTGGCTGTGACTCTGACAAGAACAATATTGCAAAACCCAAAGCAATCAGCATCCAATAGTTTGTTGATTTACAGTGTTTTAGTGGCGAATACTGCACAGCTCAGTCATTGCGTCTGTTAGCGGTAGCATTTGTTAGCTAGATTAGCTGGATTAGCTGGATTAGCTGGATTAGCTGGATTAGTTAGTAACCACCGCATGGTCATTACTGACTAAATACTTAACAGTTGATAGATGATTTATAAACCAGTGGCAAGTAGTTTCGATAAAGTTGTTTTAAGTTAGCTTAAAGGGGGGTAAAATGACAAGAACGGGTGTATTATGAGGTTCATGTTTCGGGCTTCCTGTCATACAAACGTGTGTTTGTCAAACTATTATAAATTTAGGTAATGTTTGAAACAAGTGGATCGCATGACGAGTCAACTATGTCTCGTGTCCATCACAGGACAGCCGATCTACACCCGCGGAGGCTTCACTCGTCGACCCCTTGAAGAGCTGTTCAACCCCCTGCCCAACATGCCGCTATCGGCCATCACTCGGGACCCTTGGTGGTATGAATACCCAGAGCTGAGACCCTTCGAGTCGGGATACAATTATCCCTGGATAACACCCACCCCATTCTACCTTCGCGACTCGTTTCTATCACCGGTAAAGCGCACATTCTTGTGGCAAAAACACCCCAATAGGCCATTTGGTGAGAACATAGATTGTGTTTACCTAATTTCCTTCAATCGTGAGATATGCGGACAAAATCTCCATCTCACACGATTCGGAGGAATGCGACGCGAGTGAACCAGCAATGAATTCTCTTGATATCTTGCAAGAAATATCATAAGAACTCGTCAACCGTTCCACGCACGCGACGCATTCCACCGCACACGTGCTCACTGTTTAACCCACTAATGCCGAGTGTTTTGTTTGAATAGTTGCTTGTTTAAAAACATTTGCATGAATTCGCCAGTTTGTTCGAGTCATCTGTTGCACGAGGTGGTCACATGGGATGATGTTTACTTTCAATTTTCAGCTCATACCAACTCGTTTGGCTACTGATATTGACGAGTGAATGTTCGACACCGAATGTCACGCGAAAATAAGAAGATCGTCATTATTGAAAAGCATGTCGCCCGAGAGAATAATTAAATCCCAATATCCTAAATGTAATCCGCATCTTCTGTCAGCTTTCAACGGGCTAAATTACAAATAAATATATTTTTATGGCATCTTGATGTAAAAGAAGGTGGATGTCGAGAGAAAATAAACAGAATGTGAGCTGCTGTCTTCGATGGAACGTCAAAGAAAAACTTGTTTGTAAGACCAGAGTCAACTTTTCCTTGTCATGCAATTCGCAAGGATCAAGTGGTCATGTAAGTCGGTCAACCCTCTACCTAAGACAGCAGCTACAGCATTAAACAACTCTGCAAATGTGATTCACACCAATAATAAAAACCAACAAAAAACTACCCCTTTAATTATTTGTTCCCATTCCCTCCTAATAGCAACATAAAGAGGTAGTTGCTGGTTTAAATTACTGCTATAATTATTTGCCTTGTCGTTATAACCTTGGTTCAGTCGGGTAATTCTGGGTAAAGAACGCCAGTGACCGACTCGATGGTTTGGCAAAGTCGAGCCCGATGACCTCCAGCGGAATATCGAGATTATTTACATGGAGAATATTAACTTGTCATGTACTTGGTTAGCGTCCAGAATATTGCAGAAATGTAACTCGAGGAGGATTCTTATGTTCTGGTTTATCAGCAATGTTCTACAGCTTGTCTTTGTTAAGTTTGATGACTACCTTGTGTCGGCTGGCAGGATTGTAACCCGTAGCCTCGGTACACTCGCCTCGGTCGGTACACTCTATACACATTCCAGATCGTGATGGAAACTACATGAATTACTTCTTGGAACACAGAATCGCGAGTTGACATTCCTACCTTTGCTGGAATTGTTTTGTAATTGCATAATTGTATGGGCCTTAAATTCTAGTATATATTCAAGTATAGGTAGGTAATGTTGGCCCGAGTCGACTTGTAAAATGGGGAAACGGATCGCAAGCGACGATGCCTAGCCCGTGGTAAGGCTAGACTTTAGGTCCACCACGTGCAAGTTCAAGCATTTCAATTAACTGAAACGTACTCACCCCTATTTGAAGCAAGTTCGGATGAAGTTCGGATGAAATGCTGCACTCGGCACTGGATAATCGCGAACACGTTCACTGTACACACGCGCACTTTACCACCTTGCACCCACCAAGGGTACCTGATCGACTGATGACGCTTTATTTTAACCGACCCAATCGACAGTAGCGTTACAGTAGGCTCAATAAAAATTCAAACTGGAGTTCAAACTACTCTGCACTCTGTGCCCACCAATTAGTACTAACCTGTTGATACTAACGCAATCTTTGAGCTGAACGAAGCGATTCAATTCTGTCATTTTAACCACCCGTCAAGCATTTTCCCACGAATGGAAAAACTATGCTATGTTTTCCTTTACCAGCTGATGAAATTATAACTGATAGAATTCGGTTATTTTTGACAAGTCGACTCATGATATGATATGTTTTATTGCCAGGAAGAACACAAGTGTTCAGTTTCAGTGTCATATAAATCTGAGCACAAATTCTGGTGTAGGCGTCCCAGTCTTTCGACTTGAAGTTTCTCATCCAAAACATTATTATGACACTAAATTGTAGGCTAAATTCACGATTGGATCGTAAAGTACCAGTTTATAATACGAAGAGAGAACCGACGGTCTATTTATCAACAGAGCTTGGAGTGACACTAGCCTATCACGTGGTTTAACCCCTGCTTAATGCAACACGCAGCGCACCTGAGCAGAACCAGGCAAGTGACGAGGACTTACTTTCAGAGATACAGGGAGTCTGATACAATCTTGCAATTGAAACGTACACATTTAGCAAAAATCTGGACAAGGCTTGCACTCTGCTGAGATCTAATGAACTATGATGTCACGGGAACTAAACGGGAATCATTTGTGAACAATTAAACGCCAACTTTGCAGCTGCTTTTTAGTTGTATTCGTTTATTTATTAACATAACTTAGCCCATTCAGATGGAGGAAAACCGATTAATTGAAATGAATTCGGACTGTTTGTTTCGATTATATTACCTTCATTGTGAAGCAGGCTTGCTTCCTATTTACATTTGGTTGCCAATAGCAGCCAAACAATCTCTTTATTCTGATCCAACATATGAAAGTTAAAATAGTTTACATAATGTGCGATAAATAACATATACATAATACACGATCCTAGCAATGTTATTCAGTACTTAGAAGGACCTAGCTATGCTTAAAGCAATCCTAATTTCCTACGTTACGTACAATAAGGTAAATTTAGAAGACGGCCTACAACTGGCTAATCAAAGCAACGGCTAGCAACAGAATCTGTGGCTCAAAAGCCCGTGTTAACGAACGTTACTGCCCAACGTTGCATCGATCCTTCATCATTTTGATTGGTCAATGTAACCTGGCCGAACCACGTTGCTATTAACACAATATACCTTGAACTACAACATTTACATCAATTACATAATACTGTACACCACACAATAAGCTCGAGGCTGCTCGATGCCAGATGCTGATAGAAAAGTTACAAAGACTGGGCTGAGGTGGGTGACATCTAGGGAACAAGTCTTTGTAAAAACAACTTAATGGACTGTTGTTTCTATCTCTTGTTTTATAATTTAGACTGTATATTTAGGCTGCATTAGGCTGCATTAGGCTGGGCTAAACATGCCCACTTGAAACTAGGCCATTGTAGAAGACCAACCTCATTGAAGTCATTGAATAACTAAATCATTGACAATTGAAATCACACAGCCATCGACTTGCAATAAAATAACCGTCAAGTTGAATAAAACACGACAGTTATTTTCTCCGGTTTTAACAAAGAAGTAACCTCTCGTTTAGCATTTAATTAATACTTGGTTCACTCTTGGGTGTGATTAACATTTGAGGAACAATACAAGCAAATAAGCGGACATTTCTCTATCCATCAACCATTCCGTTGAACAGTGAAATTATTTTAAATTCCAATTTACCAACTTTATAAATTTGTAGTAATTGCATTTTACTTACGAAAGGTAGCACTCCTGATTTCAATGAGAAAATCAGCGATATTTTTTGACGAGTTTGGCAAGCGTGACATGTTATCTAAACGTCTGGTATTTGTGATGTAGGGGCACCAGAGTTTAGATAAGCTCAAGCCAGTACAAGCCAGTACATGCCCAACATGATCTACTGATCTGCCAGTACATACCCAACATGATCTAATGATCTGCCAGTACATGCCCAACATGATCTAATGATCTGCCAGTACATGCCCAACATGATCTGCCAGTGCATGCCCAACATGCCCAACATGATCTACCAGTACATGCCCAACATGATCTAATGATCTGCCAGTACATGCCCAACATGATCTAATGATCTGCCAGCTCAAGCCAGTACATGCCCAACATGATCTAATGATCTAAACCACACAAGAACTATAAACTACTCACCAGTAAAAATACATTGTAAAGCCACCATCGCACTTTCGAGGGGCAGGATGTTTATATTTGTGTGCCTCATATTCACGGCTAATATCGTATCTCATATAATAACGCTAATCAGCATCACCAGGTATAGTAGCTTAATAAAATATCGATTGCTCCTCCATTTACCCATCCCGTTCTCCCCTACGCTTGTGTCCCTATGTTAAGTTATAAAATAGAGGATTTGCTTTATTTAGTTTTCTGTCTGCGCATGTCAAAGCAACCAACAAGCAGCTACTTCTTCTTGGGTGGATTCCGTTGCGGAGTGGAGGGTCGTCCCGAGTTCATCCCAGCGTACTGGTACTTGGCCTTCTTCTCAGATGGCTTCAATATCTGAAACACAAGCAACATTAACTTGTACCTATATCAATACCAGTCAAACACTAGAACACAATGACAAACACTGGCCAGTAATACACAAACAACACCAACTTGTATATATTACAGGGGTACCTGTACATTACGTACCTGGAAAGAGCACATGAGTGTTTCATCGACCGACATCATGCCCCCAGCGTTGTCAAACTCTCCACAGTAGTTGGGAGCCGAGAACAGGGTTACCAACTGTCGCTTGGCAAAGAACTCGTATCCATCTTCCACAACCTGCAAGGACAGAAGATGAGTTTGAATATCACAGAAGATGACAGAAGATGACCGTCCTACATCAACAAGCTTCGACCAGCGATTAAAGTCAAGACCTGCCATCAAACCCTGTTTCTAGACTGAGTCCGGAACATCTAGACCTGCTTTTTGTCATCTCTCTAACAGTCATTTGAATGAAAACACGGTTATATGGTTATACGGTTACACGGTTATATGGAAGATCAATAGGGCAGCGACCCAGTCCTGCCAAAAAAAATATTGAATATCGCCTTTTTTGTACTCTATATACATTAAATTATTTCACTTCCCGAGTGTATGTATTTTACAAAATAAAGAAAAATTGAATTGAATTGAATTGAGTGGAAGCTTGATATCCGTTGCTATTCAGAAACTTAAGTAAGTTGTTTTAAACAAGATATTTTTGCATTGACAAAGTCGCCATATGCTCAGGGGTCTGGAAGAGATATTCCATTAAGATAAAATCCTGCTTTCAAACTTAGGCTCATTGATGACAGTACAAGCTCATGCAACGCCAGGAACCTCTCAGCACTAACTACACCAACACAGTTTAAAATGCTCTGAAACATTGTTTAGAGATGATTTAAATTTGCACAATAATTCGCTTTAAAACAATGATATTATAATAATAGCAAACCAAGAAACTAAGAAAACACAAGAAGAACAAGAAGAGAATAGTTTTAAACAATGTTTTTGCTTTGAAACTGAATATTTGGTGACTTGGAAATACAAACAAAATATTAATGGGACTTCTTACTTTGACCTCCAAATGACGGATGAAAAGTTAAACCCCGGTCTTCCAGATTCAAATATTAAACAATGATTTGGACAGAGAGAAAATAGTGACGGCTGATAAATTCAATTTCTTTTATGTGACAGAACAAAGCCTTCCTGAATCATCAACAAACTAATATTTAAAATCTTTTCATGTATTTATCCAAACATCCTTTTTCAAATCTTTCAAAATGTCAGCTTAACCGGGGAAAACCAGTGTTGACCTAAAACCTCTGTTAAACGCCGATTAAGCAAGATTTAAACGGCGCTGGTGAAATCTGTTGTTAGTTGTTGAGAGGTAATCAGCAAAGTCCAGTCTCTTGTTTTTACAAACAAAGAAATAGCAAAGAAGGAAACATTAACCACAGGCAAGTCACATGTCAAAGCATTCAAACTGTTTCCTCAGTATTTGAAACTCATCCTTTTCTCTAACCGAAAGTGAGCCAGGTTTTTGTGTTAGTTATTTCCTCGTTGCTAACATGAATCGAGCGCAGGTGCGTGACAGAGCGCTATCCCAAAGTACGGCCGTTGATATGGGACGAGCACCTACGTACACACAAAGAATCTGAGCTGCGTTCGTGGCAGTTGGCTGACCTCGTGTCACCGACCTGTCACTGTCACCTGTCAGTGCTGAGCTAGTCAACATAACTTACCTGGTGAGCTCGACAGATCAGGTCCAGGTCGTGTCTGCTGAGAAACTTGGAAACTACGTCAGCTCCGAATGTAAATGAGACTCCACGATCGTTCTCTCCCCAACCACTCACGTCTTTGTCTGGGTCGGACCAGAGCAAGTCACAGAGCAAGCCTGTAAGAAACAATTAGCCCATTATACACATAGATCAACATAATTGCTGAAGTACCAACTGTGAAATTAAAGTATCACAGAACAAAGTCCTAGGGTCGCTCTTAAACATTGTTTAGAGATGATTTAAACCTGCACAATAATTTGCTTTAAAACAATGATATTATAATAATAGCAACCCAAGAAACTAAGAAAACACAAGAAGAACAAGAAGAGAATAGTTTTTAACAATGTTTTTGCTTTGAAACTGAATATTTGTTGACTTGGAAATACAAACAAAATATCAATGTGACCTCTTACTTTGATCTTCAAATGACAGTTGAAAAGTTAAACCCTGGTCTTCCAGGTTCAAAAATAAAACAATGATTTGAACAGAGAGAAAATAGTGACGGCTGCTAAATTCAATTTCTTGTATGTGACAGAACAAAGCCTTCCTGAATCATCAACAAATTCAAATTGAATTTTCATCTGTTTTGTGTATTTATTTAATTATTCACTTTCAAATCTTTCAAAATGTCGGCTAAACAGGAAAAATTAATTTTAGCATAAAAACCTCTGTTAAACATCAATTAAGCAAGATTTGCACGGTGTTGGTGAAATCAGTCCCTGTCTGGCTTCCCAGTGGAAATCTTGACTGATTACAACGTTTGGGTCACAAAACACTACAAAACTTAATTTATGATTGTGTACAGAGGATATCTTACATATAATACTTCTTATTTGAAATATTCCTGTGCATCCATGAAGGGGGGGATGGTAATAATGACATAAGGAACAGATTGCCTGGGCCATCTTTTATTGATAGATCTTGTAAATCTATCTTGTAAACTTGTGTATTTATGTAAAATTATGCTTGCCAACTTGTACCTTGGTTGGGTGCAAGTGATGCGAATGTGATGTGTGGTAGATATATTGTAAAAGGGCAAAAGAGCCATAAACAATAAATTGGAAATATACATAAAACATTTGTAAAATGACTGATTTCAGTTTTGTTAAGTACCTGTGTCTGGAACATCAGTTGGTCTCATGATCCTGCGTATTTGTTCCATTCCTTGCAAATCAGGACTCAGTCCTCCGTGGCAACAAAATATCTTCTCATCAATGATAGCAGCAATTGGCAAACAATTGAAGCAATCAGTGAAAGTCTTCCAAAGCTTGATGTTATACCGCCGCTTACCTAAAGAACAATTTGTCAAATTATTAGTTCCGAAAGTTTGTTTAAAGTTACTGTCAGTTTTTGTATGTTTCAAGGAGATAAATAGATTGTTAGGTAGGTATGCAGTAGGTATGGAGTTGGTAGTTAGGACAGCATCAGACATTTTAGTAGCTAAGTGATCATACATTCATCATAAAATCCATAGATTCTGTTGATGCTGGCACATTCATGATTTCCTCGAAGCAAGAAGAAATTCTCTGGGTACTTGATCTTGTATGCTAACAACAAACAAATAGTTTCCAGTGATTGTTTCCCCCTGTCAACATAATCGCCCAAGAACAAATAGTTTGCTTCTGGAGGGAATCCACCATATTCAAAGAGACGCAACAAGTCTGTATATTGCCCATGTATATCTCCACATATTTTAAGTGGTGCTTCTAGCTCCAAAAGTATTGGCTGTTGAAGGAATATTTCCCGGGATTTCAGACAAAGCCCTCGAACTTCTGCTTCGGTCATCTGTACCGACTTTCCCGGACGACATCCTCGGACTGAAATCATCACAATATTTTTATTAGTTGATGAAAAAATGACAGAGCATTAATAATTTCCGAGCGGTTACTCGAGGTTTCATTCTAAACTGTCAACGGCACGTACTATCTTGACCTGTCTGACTTGAATAAAGATCTGGGACTAGGCCTTGCAACAAGGTTACGCCCCAATTATTTCAAAAGTAGCGAATCAATATTGAAAAAAGCATCCGTAGACTTAAAAATGTAATAAAGGCGAACGTGAATATATTATTCCTAATTAAGAGTTCGTTTTAGTTACCTTCAAGAAGTCTTTGGATGAGGTTATCAACATTCAACTCAACGTCTGCCATTTTCACAAAACACGGTGTATCTAATCCTCGTCAGAAATGAATGCGAGATATTTCCAGTACGCCCAAAGCACATCCGACAGAAAGGAATTTTAAACACTAATGGTTGAAAAAGGAAAATTATTTATTTATTAGTTGTTTAGCGCGAAAGCAATTTGTTGGTGAATCATAAATAACATAACAACACAAAAAATAGTTAAACATAATAACAAGTATATTTAAAAATGAATAATTGCCTTATCACTCAATAATAAAGAAAGAAACACCAGCCACAAAAGTTGTGCGTTAAAGATGTTTTTTTTTTTCGAAGAGAACCTTTTCGAAGGGAGTCTTTTTCTTGCAAGCAATAAAATACTTTGAAGCAAATAAGATTGAACTGTAAAGTCAACTTTTTGGCGATGCCAACATTGTCTGACAGTTTCTACAATATGCCTTCTTATTTTACTCTTTAGGTGCACGTGTACGTATAAATGCATTCATTTCATTGCCGTTATTGTAGAGAGACTCTGGTTGTAAAATGTCACAATGTATCGCCCAGTTTTGTGAAGGCGTCTCTAATTCTACTCTGGATCAGCTGTCAAAACCAGCTTTTTCAAATGAATAAATCCTCAATAAACAGAATGGTTAACACAGATAGCAGTTTCACTGATAATCAAGGAGCGGTTCAGCCACTTTTAGTCAGAGTACCAGCAAAGAAGATAAAGCTTTGAAGCTAGTGCAAGAATAAGGAGGAAGTAATTGTTAATTAAAAGTCAAGAGACAGATGAATACTTACATCTGTATGAAGATCTAGGCCTCTTGGAGACTCAAAACTAATAAATAGGAAGGAAACAAAGATGGCACCCAGCAATTCTGCAACTTGTCTTTAGAATTTACCTGGCTATAATGAAATAAAAAGAATGACTTATTTCTTCATTAGGTTCCTTGGTAATGTCAATTCTTGCATCAAAAGTGAACAAACTCTCAACGGACTGCTATGTCAGGAGAGAACAGGACCAGAACTTGCCGTGGTGTTCTACCAGTTTAACCAAAGCAAGGCGGGCAATGAAACAAATTCACTGAAAACAGTTAGTATTGGCTTTATGATATCAAATTAGCTCTGATGACAAAATTAATTAACATCTTAAACACATTTCATCGACCAACAAACAACTTTCAATCCAATCTCATGTCGTATTGAAAATATAACACCATTCATTTGTAACACATCGTTCATCTCAATGATACACGAATATAATACTTTTCAAAACTAGTGCCAACGTTAATTACAATAGAAACGGTTTTAAAACCACAAAATTTGATAATAAATTTAAAATAAATTAAACTGTCCTTGTGCATACCTAGCATATTGTAGCTTGGGTTAGGTAATCAAATGAACAATTGTAGAAATAATCTTCTTCCCGTTCTCATGCGTAAGAAGATTCAACGCGGGGTCTTCAATCTTCTCCTCCAGCAGTTTGACAAGCTCTATCCTGATCTGATAAAGCATCTCCGCTATCTGATGAGTGTCCACGCCGAACTTTATCCAACCATCTTCAAGAGTCAACATAAAGACTCCTTGAAAGAGTTCAACTTTCAACGAGCTACCAGTGAATAGGATGAGAGGCATCATATGAGCCATGGAGCAGTCGCGAATGAAAATACGACTGGTCTTTACTTTCTCTTGGTAGACGAGATAAGGACTGGCGTAGTAACTCACCGTGTAGTTCACAGACGACGGATGAAGATTCACCTGCAAGTAAAGTCGTTGATTAAACCTGCAACTGTTACCACGACAACGCTTGGAGTAAATCAGGCAACTCACGTATCCATCGTCCTTGGTTCTGAACTTGATCTCCGTCGCGTTGACCTCCCTGGCGACTGCCCCGCCCGCCGAATGTCCGAACGACTTCTCGGGAGTCAGTATTTTGACCACGTTCGGGTAGAGGGCGGCACAGAGCATCGCAGATAGAAGCTTGGGACTGTCACCTGGATGACAAGGTCAATTTATTTATTTATTTATTTATTGTCATTTTAACATCACGTTAAGTGGAGCCACTGTTGTATGAAATTTAATTTCGATATTTCTCGTAGGTTAACTTGCTTTTTAATATCGTGAAGTGTATATCAATCGTTGAGGTAAACATTGATGGAGATTTTTTAAGCATGAAAAGTCTCAAAAGCGAGTTAACCTACGAGAAATATCGAAATTAAAATTCATACGACAGTGGCTCCACTTAACGTGACGTTCCGGTACTCTGCATTTTTGTCGGTAAGGTAGTCATTTGGTGGCCATCTTTCACGCAGAGACTGTAACATTGACGTTCTGTCTCTACCTAGAACCTACACTCAACGATGATATGTTTAACAGTGAAGTCATGTATGTGTTTTGTTAATTGGATGCAGGTTCATCTCGAAGCCGAGACTTACCGTTGACGTTGAGAGCTTCTCCCGTGTTTTGCTTGACGTTGTCGAATGTACTTCGTCTTCCGAGACAAACTCCGTCGTCCACGAAGCCAATCGAGGCCAAGAGTTCCAGGAATTGTTGTTTTATTTCACCCAAAGTCAGTAAAACTCGATACGATAGGAAGTTCTCGGTGGCGTAGTTCTTGGCAGCGTATTTGCTCTTGGAGTAGATCGCGTGCCAACTCTAACCAAACAAACATCAAGTTTAATATTGTTTTTAGACTCATGTCTACTTAATCTAAACTTAGCACTAGTTTTAACAAAAACTATTTCAACTGGGTTTTGAACGCTAAGTGAAGAACAACTGAATTTCCCAACATTTCGTAACTTGTACCTGTTACTTTATCAAGGGTAAGAGCAGTCCTGACAATTTTCCAATAACAAAAGAACCACACAAAATTATAACAATTACCAAGTTCAAGCTTCCTAAATGCATCTAAATAAAATAATCAGAGTCAATAACTAAAAAATTTACGTATTATGTATTTTCTGAAATAAAATCCAGAACACAATTGGCGTTTTTACCAACTAACTAATTATGTGTAAGGAAAAAACGCCAATTTTTCGAGGTTATCCAAACGTTATGTGATACAATCAAAATTTCCTTATTCATTACGTTTAGTTCTTAATCTACCTATCCAAATATTTTCTTCTGGATTCTTTGTGTTGATTTCTTCTGTCTCCTCACTGATATTCTATATTCCATTTTTCTGTTGTAAAATTGTTTCTCATGCTCTATCTAGTTGAAAACTATCATCTTAATTGAAGTTATTGGGTTGTTTTTTAATTTCTATTGCTTCTCCGACTTTTCTAGTGAATTTCCTATCATCTCGACATAAAATCCTTACCGTGTCTATTTTAATGTGATGTTGAAACTCATTCCCGTGTTCTGCACAAGCTGATTGATTTAAGTGGCTTTGTTTTTCCCCAACACTGCAAGATTATTTTGCTAATCTTATGTGTCTTTCGTGTTCCTTGACTCTTGTGCTAATTTTCCTACCTGTTTCTCCTATGTAAACTTTTCCACACTCATAACTTACTTTATAGATGCCTTTGCATTCTAATATTATTATGGGAGTATTTTTTCTAAGAACCCAAGCTGAAAAACGCGGACTTTGACAATTTCTGCACAAACACATGAGTTTTTTTTTTTTGTAGTCTAAATGCCGTCATTAAATCTTCCAAATCGATGATATAAATTAATTTTGAAGAGTAAATCCTTCTTCAAGAACTCAACGTAATGGAGAAGTAAGTTTACCTGGTAAGCTTTAAGAACAGTTAAGTGGTCACTGTTTCCCATCGCAAATGTTTTCTTCCTCGAGTCTGCTGCATCTTTCTTGGCAAATGGAGCAACAAACGGTGATTTGTGACTCAGACATGCAGCTATCGTCAGAGCTGAGTCAACGCAGCAGAAGATTGCACCAAACAGCATTAACTTGCCGACCCTAACATCCACAGGGAGTGCTGCCAGGTGCCGACCCAGTGGAGTTAATTCACTGTCCTTGTCAAGAGCTCCAACATCCTTCAAACGAACCAGAGCAGAGTCAATGTTCTCAACACAAGGTGGCTCCAAAGTTCGACCTGAAAAACATAACCAACTCTGATATCAATGATGAAGCTTGCTAAAAGCTAAGTATTTTATTTGCTTCTTGCTATGTCAATTGTGTGCAGTCCCATATGATAACCAAGTTTTAAGATCCTTGTGTGCTATGCTTGTGCTTATTGCTATGTCAATTGTGTGCAGTCCCATATGATAACCAAGTTTTAAGATCCTTGTGTGCTATGCTTGTGCTTATTGCTATGTCAATTGTGTGCAGTCCCATATGATAACCAAGTTTTAAGATCCTTGTGCTTATTGCTATGTCAATTGTGTGCAGTCCCATATGATAACCAAGTTTTAAGATCCTTGTGTGCTATGCTTGTGCTTATTGCTATGTCAATTGTGTGCAGTCCCATATGATAACCAAGTTTTAAGATCCTTGTGTGCTATGATTGTGCTTATTGCTATGTCAATTGTGTGCAGTCCCATATGATAACCAAGTTTTAAGATCCTTGTGTGCTATGCTTGTGCTTATTGCTATGTCAATTGTGTGCAGTCCCATATGATAACCAAGTTTTAAGATCCTTGTGTGCTATGCTTGTGCTTATTGCTATGTCAATTGTGTGCAGTCCCATATGGTAACCAAGTTTTAAGATCCTTGTGTGCTATGCTTGTGCTTATTACTATGTCAATTGTGTGCAGTCCCATATGATAACCAAGTTTTCAGATCCTTGTGTGCTATGATTGTGCTTATTTCTATGTCAATTGTGTGCAGTCCCATATGATAACCAAGTTTTAAGATCCCTATGACTCACCCAGTACAGTGTGTGGGTCGCTGTTAGCAAAGTTTGGCAAGGTTTTAATTCTTAGCAGTAGTTGTTCGAGGGGAACTCGATGCAGTTCAGGGATTGGCTGCGCTAGGAACTCCATGCGATATCGGTGCGACGTGAAGAGATGAATGCAGACGCCGGGCATCACTCGTCCCGCTCGACCTTTGCGTTGCATTGCGTTCGCTCGGGAGACCCAAACAAGGTCCAGACTTTCCATGTTCTTGTTTGAGTCAAACCTGGAAACAAAGTTCATGTTTAGACTCATGTCTACTTGATGTAAACTTAGCACTAGATTTAACAAAAACTATTACAACTGGGTTTTGAATGCTAAGTGAAGAACAACTAAATTTCCCAACGTTTTGTAACTTGAACCTGTTACTTTATCAAGCTAAGTGGAGAGGATAGAAGCAGTGCATTGCCCCGATATTGCGACCCAATATTGAGTGCAATTCATGCTAAGCTTGGACCTCGTGCAAGTCTTGCAATATTTCATACATAATTTCACTGTCTTCATTCTGTTCAGAGCTTAAAAACAAACGTCTGAGTTCAGATAACCAACAATCAAACCTGTGAGCCTTTAGTGTCAAATAGTTACAGGTTTTTTATGAGCTTTATCCTATGACGGTGGCTACATCGACAGAATCGATTAACATTAGCAAGAACAAATACCGTTTCTCCTTCATCTTGCCGCAGTCAATAACAAATACGCAGTCGTCGATGGTAACAGAAGTCTCTGCGATGTTGGTGGACAAAACAATCTTGCGACATCCTGGCTTGGGTCTCTTGAAGACTGCAGCTTGATCTTCACTGCTCAACGTTGAATGCAACGGCAGCAAGATGAACTTGCCCGAGCGGGGGGTCAGCTCGGGATGATTGTCCAGCTGGTCGTGCAGCGTAGAGATCTCGGCCATTCCCGGTAGAAACACCTTGACAACCACATGTAACGGAGTTAAAACCAGGCTACATTCAACAATAATATCTCATCAACTCTGAGATTGATTTCAATTGTTAATCAACAGTGATTGCAACTTGAAACGTAGCACAAAAGAAAAGCGTTGCCAGCAAAGAATTTTACCGTTGAGTGTGTAGGTTATAGGTAGAGTTTCAACGTTAATGTTACAGTCTCTGCGTGAAAGATGACTACCTTACCGACAAAAATGCAGAGTACCGGAACATCACGTTAAGTGGAGCCACTGTTGTAATAAATTTAATTTCGATATTTATCGTAGGTTACTCGCTTTTGAGACTTTTCATGCTCAAAAAATCTCCGTCAATGTTTACCTCAATGATTGATAAACACGTAACGATATTAAAAAGCGAGTATAGCTTACCAGTATCGATCCTTGCCGCGGGTAATCGTGTTGACCTTCGACAATCCACAAGATGACAGATTCTATTAAATCATAGTTGATTTTGTTGGCATCCATGAGATGAAGACTCTTGATCGTTTGATGGCTGAATCCTGCAACAAACAATAAGTTGTATGTATAATAAATATTGTAGGCAGGTTAAAGGTAGAGAAACAACGTCAATGTTACAGTTTCTGCGTGAAAGATGGCCGCCAAATGACCACCTTACCGACAAAAATGCAAAGTACCAGAACATCACGTTAAGTGGAGCCACTGTCGTATGAAATTTAATTTCGATATTTCTCGTAGGTTAACTCGCTTTTGAGACTTTTCACGCTCAAAAGATCTCCATCAATGTTTACCTCAAGGATTGGTATGTAATACAATGGTACAAGGCCTTGCTACGTAAATACGAGGGAAGATTGGCTTACCTTTGTACCGTTGTGTCATCTGCCGCAGAGACAAGATATCATCGCTCGACTTCGGTTGAACGAAGACGTTGCCGAGATCGGCTGTCATCAGCTCCGTCTCCCAAACATCTTCGTCTCCTCGATGCCACTTCATGTTACGTCGAGCGTACATCGAGTTCTCCTCGACGGCAAAGTTCGGCAGACATTCCAACACGTCCTCCAAGAAATATTGTTGCACCGGGAAAGTTCGACCGGGAATCTCCAGCGTCGGCACGTTGTCGAAATATTGCGAGAATAGTTCGGCGTTCAACGTGGCACTCATGAGGATGACTTTGAGTTCGGGACGGATCGGTAAAAGATCTCGCAGGATCAGGAGCAAGAAGTCGCTCTCTTCGCTGCGTTCGTGAACCTCGTCGACGATGACGTGGCTCACGTTGGACAGCAGCGAATCACTTTCAAGACGTCGCAACAATATCCCGGTCGTACAGAACATAAGACGAGTCGAAGACGACATCTTGCTTTCCAGTCGGATCTTAAAGTCACAGAAACAAGGAGGCTTAGAGTAGAAAGCACCTCCTACCTACTGCACCGTATTAAACGAATTGTCAACTTCAATACCCTAAAACTAGTATACCACGTTCACCTCTAATACGGCATCCTCTTCTGGGGAACATCACCACAGGCAAAAAGAATCTTCATTGCCCAGAAGCAGGCAGTTCCCATCATAGCCGGCATCTCCCGCCGAAAGACATGCAAGCCCCGTTTCACCAACCATAAAATCTTAACCCTCACCTGCACCCTCATTCAAATAGCCAGCACCCTTGTCCCATCCCCACCTCTTCCCACTCAACTTCTCTATCCACACACATGAAACCAGAAGTAGAAAATAAATTCAGACCATCCCACACCTTACCTCCCTCTAAACACATAGTCCCGCCACTGCCACTTGGTTCCGTACTCTCCGTTAACTTTTCCAATTGGTAGTGTTCAGCTAGCTACGTACCTGATAGCCTACAGTGTTGCCAACTCTCTCTGCCCGCTCCTCTGCGACCCGTTCTGCCACCCCGATAGCTGATATCCTTCTCGGCTGCGTGCACACGATCTCAACGTGGCTGTTCTGCGTTCGATTCTGAAGCCAGTCGTCGAGAATGAACTGCGGGATCTGCGTGCTCTTGCCGCAGCCAGTCTCTCCGCTAATAACAACCACCTGGTTTCTCATCACGGCCACGAGGATCTCATCCTGCATCGACCAAGCCGGGAGCTTGCCACGTTCTTGTACAGACTTCTTGTATCTTGAGTTGGACTGCACTTCTCTGTACTTCCTGGCTATCACTGCATCTTCCCTAGAAACAAGTACAACTTTAACATCATAAGTACAAGTGATTCAATCACTTTGTTTGACCAAACAACCAAACAATTGCAATGAAAACTTCACGGCGTATTTCAAATCTCTCAACTTGAATTAGAAAGAAAAATACTTTAAACAAAATAAGCAAATGAAAGTATTTTGCAAAGAAAACTATATAAATTAGAGACAAAATAAAATATACCCGCCTACAATGCAACTGAATTTGTTTACTAAATGAATATTCTCCATGAAAAGATGGTTGGGTTTATAAAATCGCGAGAGTGAAACGTGAACTTGTTACTTGAGCAAATCAGGAAGACTGGCGTGTTGTCGTGGTGGTCGCTTGTACGTCTTCTTCACTTCCACCTCCTCTTCTTCCTCCGGGAATTCCTCCACAACGTCGGGCGCAGGAAAGAGGAATCGCTTGGGATCCAGGAAGAGTCCGCCGATCCTGTCTTCCTCCAGGAGCACGGTGCCGATTCGTGCAGACTCCGACGTTAGAATCGCAGTCAGGGAGTAAACGCACGGAGATTCCATCTCAGCGTACATCTTTGCTTCTTGCATCAAGTGGTACGAGATACGAAGGCAAGATTCTGCCGGGAAGTTTGGTGCCGTCGTCGTTAGAAACACGAAGGGGACTTCAGCGGGATACTTGGATCCCTCGCCAAAACGCACTTCGAGTTGAAACAAATGACATTCAGGCTTCACTTCAATCGCTGGCGGAGTTACAGCTCGGTGAGAGAATCTACAGTTGTGTCCAAACTTACAGTGACCTTTAGCAAAGTACGAACACATCTGCGTTTTACTTGATTTCTTCTTCACGATATCACTGTCCCACGATTCTTCTTCTTCTTTCGGTTCATAGAACTGTATCAAATACTCAAGATCTAGTTTAATGATCCACATTTTGTTGGCGATTCTCTCTTCGAATTGACTTTCGTAAATACTTTCCAAACTTTCCTTCTCTTCCTGTCGCTGTGACAATCGTTCGAGGTTGGCCGTCTTGTAATCTTCTTCGCTGCCATCGTCGTCGTCATCGTTGGGGTTTAGAATTTTTAGAGACGGGAATTTAACACCGAGATTGAAATACTCGTTCTGCAGCAGTTCTAGTGCGGTCCCGACATCGCCCTGGGTCACGTCCAGAGCTTCTAAACAATGCGACTTGTGGAAACCGTACCTGGAAAGAAGGTTAAGTCTATCAGTTTTATTATTAGGAACACTAATAAACTCACAAAAATTGGTGCTGTTTCTTCAATTTGTTCACATCTATTTCTTCTTTTCTTGCCAGACTTCATTTTACTACATAAGAGCACCTAGGTATATCAATAAAAAATGTATGTCTTATGAATGTTGTATTTGTAAGAGGCTAGAGCCCACTAGTATAAATGTTCATTTAATACATTTATATTACAATACATTTAAAATCAAAGAATATAAATAAACGTAAATTAAAGACAAGGTCAAAAAACAAATCAATATATTATTAAGAAGTTAAACAAATGAATTGCCAACATACTTTTCCAGTTTCGAAACTGCAAACATATTAATCATTTCGTTCTCGGCCTGTTCCTTGGTTTTGGCCGAATAGTCGACTCCTCCTTGCACCACTAAATTTCCTCGGCCGATCCAATACTGTTTGTTCAGGTTGCCGCCTTTGTCTCGATAAAGGGAACGATTTTTCAAAGTGAACTCTGGCCCGTGGATATGCTTTAAAGTTTCCATTATTAGATTCTCTGAATCTTTACTCATGTATAAAGTCTGCATTTCTACTTTATGGGTGCTAGGTCGTGCATCTTTAACCTCTCTCACTTTTTCTACTTTGGTTTTCAGCAAAATATCATCCCCCGATTTGGCGGAAGCAGTAATACCCGATTTACTGCCTTTAGATGCTTTTCTGCCGCTCATTTCGATGATTATTTAGGAACCAATATAATATACTACAGGGTAAACGAAAAATAATAGCACCATGCATTAACGAATCAAACATGCCAAATCACAGCCTAACCTGAAAATGGTCTTGCACCACACAGTGCAACTCTGGTAACAGCTGATCCATTGCGGCACGTTCACCCAACACCCAACAGGTGGAGGTAGATTTTTTAATGTGCGGAATCCGTAAAATAAAACAAACGAATGCTAACTCGTTTAAAAAACAACGACTCTCTCCTGAAAGTAGAACTTACATCAACTAAAACGAATCCGCTTAAAATAGACTGAAATGGTTAAAATGGTTTTGAAGAGAGTTTCCCCCTTCACCTTATCGCCACAGTGACACTCGATAGAATTTTATCTGCGGAAATAAAACTTCTCAACGATACAGGTGAGTTAAATTCTAAAGTGCTTACTCTCAGTGAGAATCACACATGAACTTCTCAATACTGTGGAAGTTTCTAAGTGCTATACTCCGTGATCACACATTTTTCATTTAGCTTTGTTTCTTTTTTTGAAGCTTTCTTATCACAAAAAATATCAATAACCCTATCAAAATGTATTTCCTTGCCAAGTCAACTTCTAATGACTATAATGCTAAGCCAAAACATGTTGGGAAACTCTGTTTAAACTTGATGCAGTCACCGCCCCTTGGCCACCTCTGGTAAACTCGTAGAAAGAGACACAAAAGAACGGCTGATTTGATGTCCCACTTCAGCTGTCAAGCTGTCCCACTTCAGCTGGACTTGAACACAAAAAATTCACTAGACTGATTGGAAATTCACATCCATCAGCTTCTGTGGCCCAGTAAAATGATGACTACTAAATCACTAACTGAATATTTTTCCCCATAAATGGCAAAAATAAGCTCTCCTTTACCCGCGGATCGAATTAGGTAATTTGCACCGACAAAAGGTAAGGCCGCAGCAATTGCTACTATAACGTAGTAAATATGAAACTATAATCAGAAGCTAAATGTAGTAGAAAAGCCAGCGTAGTTTTCTCTGGGAATTCCCAATCTCTTGGATGTATGGTGCCTGTAATTCAACTGTTGAGTTCTCTGAAATTCATGTTTTATTGCATTTTTGGCCAAGTGATGACCGATTTCACCGACGTCGTTTAAATCTTGTTTTTCCAACGTTTCAGGGGGGTTTTAGGCCAAAATTAATTTTCCCCATTTAGATAACATTCAGAGAAAAAAGATATTAAACTGGAAGACATGAGACAGGTTTTTAGCAACTAACTCTCCTTTTATTTGAAAAATATCTGACATCCAAGGTCCAAGATTTCCAAGGTAAATGCTACAGGATTTCCATTTCCCTGTCGCTATAACAGATGTATAAACCATCTACATTGAGATGTACAAACCATCTACATTGAGATGTACATTGAGATCTTCTCCAGGGGTTCATTGAAGCTTGAAGACTTGCAGCAGCCGAAGGTAAAACCTCACAAGAAACAACAGCTTACAGTTTCTTGTAACTAACTTTATCCAGACAATTCATTGACTTGGAAGCCCTTGCAATAATCAGCCAGTAATCAGTTACAAATCAACGCCATTAAACATCACATGTAGAACAATTCATTCACCAAGTTTTGTTGGGCAGTTGCAAAACATTACAGTCTCAAATGATTTTATTATTTTAAGAACGATTGCACTTCTACCTCATTTGCTAGCCACCTGACAAAGACATAAATCAGAGCTATCTTGGAAAGAATCAATAACTAGTGAGATTTCTGTCTCAGAATTGGAAAGATAGCAACATTAAGTTGATTTTACCAAGCATTATGACAATCTTGTTGGAAATAGATTTTATTTTGTCATAACACCGGTGCATTGTTGTAGAACAAAACAAGAATAAATCACTGCCCCCTTGAACAGCAACTAGAAGAAGCATTCAAGTTCCATTCTTTAGTAACATGATTCTTTAATATCAGGAAACAACTGAAAATATTCCTAAAACAATGCATTTTCCTCTAGATTTATCACTGGACAGTCAATTGCTTCCGTTAGTAAGATGACATAGCTTTTTCACTCATTCTACATTCTCTAGAAAACATACAAAGAAACCAGTCCACAGAACAGCTGTTAGATAGTGAAGGGCAAGAAAGTCAGGGAGAAAAATACAAACAATGCTTGGATATTTGGCTGTTATTACCACCAGCTGATCTCACTCTGGCTGTTCTTTAGCTGGGGCAGGGGCAGGGGCGGGGGCAGGGGCAGGGGCATCAGGAGCGGTCGAAGTGGAGGCCTGCGGTTGCAGGAGCGTTGCTGGTCGAGCGCCCGGGTTGATGATCCGGGCGTACACCTGCTGCCGCCCTAGAAAACATTAACCGCACTTCAGTCAGAGTCCAACGCCAAAGTTCTCTTAGGTTTCGCATAGAAATAACGCACTAAATCTCTCCACCGAAACAGAACTGGTCATGTATATGATGGTCACCCATCCAATACCTGACCCAGCGCAGTGTTGCTTAACTTTCATCCCTCCAACCTCTCTCCCGAACAGAACTGGTCATGTGTATGATGATCACCCATCCAATACCTGACCCAGTGCAGTGTTGCTTAACTTTCATCCCTCCAACCTCTCTCCCAAACAGAACTGGTCATGTGTATGATGATCACCCATCCAATACCTGACCCAGCGCAGTGTTGCTTCACTTCCATCCCTCCAACCTCTCTCCCGAACAGAACTGTTCATGTGTATGATGGTCACCCATCCAATACCTGACCCAGCGCAGTGTTGCTTAACTTTCATCCCTCCAACCTCTCTCCCGAACAGAACTGGTCATGTGTATGATGGTCACCCATCCAATACCTGACCCAGCGCAGTGTTGCTTCACTTCCATCCCTCCAACCTCTATCCCGAACAGAACTGGTCATGTGTATGATGGTCACCCATCCAATACCTGACCCAGCACAGTGTTGCTCAACTTTGTTCCAATAAAAGCTTGCCATGTCATACCTTTACTACCCTGCTGCATAGGAATGACCTTGAGCCCTTGTAGCCCTTGCAACCCTTGAAGAGTCTTGATGTTGAGAGTTCCACCTTGGAATCCAGGTGGCAGCAGGATCTGTTGGGTGCCACCCTGCTGTAGCACTAGATGGCCACCTGTAATAGGAGCACAGGAAGTTGTTAGTACGGGACACACTTGACTCCTCCCCTCAGCTCCTTGGCTCCACCCACTCACCCTGGCCACGCAGAGCTTGAGAAAGTACGACCGTCTGCTGCCCGCCGCTGCCCGCCTGCGTCGTCAAGTACACGTTTTGCTGCCCGCCGACCTGAAGACAAAACACAAGCTTTGAGAGACCGTCATCTTAATTATATAATTATAAATAAAATTATTTTTATCAATCGTGTTAAAATTAGTATAAACTCTGCCTGCGTTTCAACTCTGAAATCTCGCCGGTGAAGACAATTGTGATGTTGATAATTTGTTATAATATTCCCTGAAGTACGAAGATTTGAGAAATGTTGGTTTCATCTCAATCAGACAAAGAGTGTGAATGAAACCGAAGTCCAGGTAAGTCTGCACGCCACTATATTACGTCCAGTAGGTACCGACAGCGAGTCCATCGGACTCAGAGAGACCCATGAACCGGCAAATTTAAAATAAAATAAATGGGGGTACTGTTTGGTATTGCGTGGTACTTTTGGTTGTGGTCCCATTAGAGGCTTTACATTTAAACCAAAATGCCCACTCCCTCAAAATCTTAAGCGGCCGTTAGGCAGCGGGTACTGCTAGTATGTATATAAAGCCTGTTGATAATCAGTAAAATAATACTCCCATAACTCCACATGTTAAACTGTCTGTGCAGAAAATAGCCGCACAGAATTGGTTGGCATACCTGAGCCTTGCTGGCCAGCAACACCGGCTTGCCGGCAACAGTGGCCAGGTTTAGCCCGGTCGGGTTGGTCACTCTGAGGTTGCCAGCCCTGACAGTCGTAGGGGTTGCAACAACACGCACGTTTCCTCCCACCTTCAGCTTTCCTGCTGCGGCAGCCATCTTGAATGAGACCATACGACAGGCATTTAACTTAAGTAACATAGACCTAGAGCAGTGATTGGTAACCCTGGTACTACTGTCAGTAGCACCGTGCTAACTAGCACCACCATAGCACCAAGCAGTGACCCTGGTATTACTGTCAGTAGCACCGTGCTAACTAGCACCACCATAGCACCAAGCAGTGACCCTGGTATTACTGTCAGTAGCACCGTGCTAACTAGCACCACCATAGCACCAAGCAGTGACCCCGACCTAGAGCTGTGTTATTATCTAGTTGAGATGTTATGTTGATGGGGTTTGTTCAGGTTCTATCTGCATCTACCTGTTGTTGAAGAAGTCGAGGCTGTCCTACGGAGACTAGACTGCCCTGGGATACGACAGCGTATTGAGGCTGTCCTCCTGGAGTTGAACTTGGGATCTGTATGAGACTTGTTCCACTGGAAGCTGTCCCTGCTGGACCAGTTGTTCCCGATACACGTAGAGTGGTTCCTGCAAGCAACGACATAACAACCTCAAAGAAAATCTTCTTTAAATGGTTTCACTTTCAGTCCGAGCTTAAATGAACTACGTAGGAGTTCAAATCTTTAAACTATGTTTTTAAAAAAAAATTAGCTGAAGTTTTTTTTTTTTTATCTTAGATTTTTACAAACATTTTTGAAAACTTGATAAATGCCAAAACACTTTAGAAAACTGAATGAAATATTGTAAAAAAATGTTGACTACATCGAGATGTATCATGCCCTGAAGTTACAGACGTACAAGTTTTTACTTTCCAAAGTTAATGGCATTTTTCAAGTGTATTTTTGTCTGGATTTATGCAGTTTTTACACTGCATTGAAACTCTTGGGAGATGAAGAGCGTTGGTGACCTTGTTGGTGACCTTGTTGGTGAACTACGACCTTGAACACACCTTGTTTCTGATGCGCCAGCAGACTTTCAACAGAAACCACCTGCGCTGGCAGCTGAACTTTTCCCAGCGCACCGCCAGCGCGCAGCTGCTGCATCTGAGCCAGCGCCGTAACCTGCGCAACATACAAGCTTGTGATAACATTACACCTAGAATTGACACAACAATACTTTACATGCAAACAGATCTTAACTATCTTACTTTAGCTGAGGGGAATACACTCTTGGATTTCTTCACTCAACCTTTAAAGCACTTTCAATCTGCGATGGGATATCAGTGAAACCCGAATCTCTTGGGCTTATGTTGTTAAATCATGTAAAGGGTCAGTATTTGCTTGGATTTCAGACGCAGGGCAAGACTTGCAGCTAAATGCCGGTCAAGTAAGTGAAATATTGTGACGACAGCGCCATGACATGGTTACAATACGACCAGACATTGTTTCATCAATCAAGCTACGAGGAGTGAACTGAAATTTAAGATCGAGCGTGAGTTAAAGTTAGATATAAAGAAGGAAGAAACCAGGTGCATAGAGATCTTGGAAAGGGAGATGGACCAGTGGGGCCGCTTTTAGCTGACAAGAGAAATGATCGAAGATGAAATAAGTTTCAAAAAGAGATAGAAAAACAATTTAGTACTAAATCATGTTTAGTTGGGACGCTCTGACATGCGAATCAGTATAACTAATGAATGATTGAAATAATTAGATGCAGTGCTACCAACCTTTGCCTTGTGCCTAGAAGACAAAACCTGTTGCTGTTGGTTTGCAAGAGTGGTTGCAAGTTCAGTCTGTCTCTGCAACATCAGCTGTTTCTGCTGCTTGGATTTCAACATGGCCGCCGCTGCTACAGGGTTGGCCACCCTGATGGCCGTTTTCATCGCTCCCGGCGACGTAACAAACTGGACCTACCAGAGAAACAAACAAATATGATAACCAAGTTTTAAGATCCTTGTGTGCTATGCTTGTGCTTATTGCTATGTCAATTGTGTGCAGTCCCATATGATAACCAAGTTTTAAGTTCCTTGTATGCTATGCTTGTGCTTATTGCTATGTTAATTGTGTGCAGTCCCATATGATAACCAAGTTTTAAGTTCCTTGTGTGCTATGCTTGTGCTTATTGCTATGTTAATTGTGTGCAGTCCCATATGATAACCAAGTTTTAAGATCCTTGTGTGCTATGCTTGTACTTATTGCTATGTTAATTGTGTGCAGTTCCATATGATAACTAAGTTTTAAGATTCTTGTGTGCTATGCTATTGTTTATTGCTATGTCAACCCCAACTTACCGGCCGTGGCTGGCTCGTTGTTGCTGTGGGAGTCTGGATACGCAAGCCACTCAGTGTTTGCCCGGGCCTCACCGGCAGCACCCCTCCGGGCCCAGCCTGCTGGATCCTAATCTGCTGAACAGATCCTGACCCAGCCTGCTGGATCCTCACAGACTGCTGCACTCTTATTGGCTGGACAGATCCGGTACCTTGCTGCTGGACACGAATGTGCTGGACAGACCCAGCTGTCACCTGCTGAGTTCTTATAGGTTGGACGCCGCTGGCAACAGTGTGCTGGATTCTTATTGGATGAACACCGCCACTGGATTGCTGCATCCTGATTGGCTGGGCAGACCCTGCACCAGTTTGCTGGACTTTGATTTGCTGGACTCCGCCGATGTTGGTTTGAGTGATTCTGATTTGTTGTCCAGCTCCTGGACTGGTTTGTTGGATTCTAATTGCTTGCCCAGCTCCAGAGCTGGCAGGTTGCACTTTAATTTGCTGAACTCCTCCCATACTCGTCTGTTGGATCCTAATTGGTTGGACACCTCCAGTTTGCTGCATTCTG
Organism: Protonemura montana; assembly: GCA_947568835.1. Lineage (NCBI taxonomy): Eukaryota > Metazoa > Arthropoda > Insecta > Plecoptera > Nemouridae > Protonemura > Protonemura montana. The sequence continues at coordinate 17,234,072 of OX387607.1, read as the reverse complement.
ATAGGTTGCCCAACCCCTCCCTGTGTTTGCTGCATTCTGATTGGTTGCCCAACCCCTCCCTGTGTTTGCTGCATTCTGATTGGCTGCCCCAACCCTCCCTGTGCTTGCTGAACTCTTATTGGTGGAACAGTCCCTGCATTAGATTGCTGAACTCTGATTGGTTGAACAGTTCCTGCACTTGTTTGCTGCACTCTGATTGGCTGGACTACACCTGCTATGGTTTGCTGAACTCTAATTGGTTGAACTATACCTGCAGTGGTTTGCTGAACTCTAATTGGTGGAACAGTTCCTGCTATGGTTTGCTGAACTCTGATTGGCTGAGCTACACCTGCATTAGATTGCTGAACTCTTATTGGCTGGACAGTTCCTGCTATGGTTTGCTGAACTCTCATTGGCTGGACAGTTCCTGCAGAAGTTTGCTGAACTCTTATTGGCTGGACAGTTCCTGCACTTGTTTGCTGAACTCTAATTGGTTGAACTACACCTGCTACAGTTTGCTGAACTCTAATTGGCTGGGCAGTTCCTGCTATAGTTTGCTGAACTCTAATTGGTTGACTACTGCCCAATGGTGTGTGTGCTCTAGCTGGAGATGGGCTCTTGGAGGCCTAAGAAAAATAAGAATGAAACAATTTAGTTTGGACTTACATCACTTTCTCAGTGGGACAATGTGGGTTCTCCATGATAAAGAAGAAAAGAGGAAAACAAGCTTCTTACCTGAAGGCTGGGCGGGGCTATGATGCTCTGGGCTCTGGGTGGCTGTGACTGAAAACAAATATTCAGTCACGATTTGGTTGAGAAGAAGTTGATAAATTTGGTGCAAATCGAAGCTTTAAATAACCTCCAACCTATCTCCCCAACAGAACTGGTCATGTGTATGATAGTCAGTGGTCACCCATCCAATACCTGACCCAGCGCAGTGTTGCTTAACTTCCATCCCTCCAACCTCTCTCCCAAACAGAACTGGTCATATGTATGATAGGCACCCATCCAATACCTGACCCAGCGCAGTGTTGCTTAACTTTCATTTCTCCAACTTCTCCCCCGAACAGAACTGGTCATGTGTATGATGGTCACCCATCCAATACCTGACCCAGCGCAGTGTTGCTTAACTTTCATCCCTCCAACCTCTCTCCCGAACAGAACTGGTCATGTGTATGATGGTCATGTGTATGACGGTCCTTTGTCTGATGGTCATGTGTATGATGGTCATGTATATGATGGTCATTTGTATGATGGTCATTTGTATGATGGTCATGTGTATGATGGTCACGTGTAAGATGGTCATGTTTATGATGGTCATGTAAATGATGGTCACGTGTATGATGGTCATGTTTATGATGGTCATGTGTATGATGGTCATGTGTATGATGGTCACGTGTATGATGGTCATGTATATGATGGTCATGTGTATGATGGTCATGTGTAGGATGGTCATGTGTATGATGGTCATGTGTATGATGGTCACGTGTATGATGGTCATGTATATGATGGTCATGTGTATGATGGTCATGTGTATGATGGTCATGTGTATGATGGTCATGTGTATGATGGTCATGTGTATGATGGTCATGTGTATGATGGTCATGTGTATTATGGTCATGTGTATGATGGTCATGTGTATGATGGTCATGTGTATGATGGTCATGTGTATGATGGTCATGTGTATGATGGTCATGTGTATGATGGTCATGTGTATGATGGTCACGTGTATGATGGTCATGTGTATTATGGTCATGTGTATGATGGTCATGTGTATGATGGTCATGTGTATGATGGTCATGTGTATGATGGTCATGTGTATGATGGTCATGTGTATGATGGTCATGTGTATGATGGTCAGGTGTATGATGGTCATGTGTATGATGGTCATGTGTATGATGGTCATGTGTATGATGGTCATGTGTATGATGGTCATGTGTATAATGGTCATGTGAGTGATGGTCATGTGTATGATGGTCATGTGTATGATGGTCATGTGTAGGATGGTCATGTGTATGATGGTCATGTGTATGATGGTCACGTGTATGATGGTCATGTATATGATGGTCATATGTATGATGGTCATGTGTATAATGGTCATGTGTATGATGGTCATGTGTATGATGGTCATGTGTATGATGGTCATGTGTATGATGGTCATGTATATGATGGTCATGTATATGATTGGTACTCACCAGCCGAGTTGGTCTGGATATGGTGCGGGCAGACTGGAGCTGTTGAGCCGTTAGCGCGACTGTCTTCATACTCGGCACCTGATGCGTTGCGGTCACCAGCGAGCCACCTGCGCGGGCACATTCAACAAGTGTTAGTCTATCCCTGACTACCCCATGTTATTCCCCTATCTTTGACTTCCCCATGTTATTCCCCTATCCCTAGCTACCCCATAGTATTCCCCTATCCCTGACTACCCCATGTTATTCTCCTATCTCTAGCTACCCCATGTTATTCCCCTATCACAGACTACCCCATGTTATTCCCCTATCCCTGGCTACCCCATGTTATTCCCCTATCCCTGGCTACCCCATGTTATTCCCCTATCCCTGACTACCCCATGTTATTCCCCTATCCCTGACTACCCCATGTTATTCCCCTATCCCTGACTACCCCATGTTATTCCCCTATCCCTGACTACCCCATGTTATTCCCCTATTCCTGACTACCCCATGTTATTCCCCTATCCCTAGCTACCCCATGTTATTCCCCTATCCCTAGTTACCCTATGTTATTCCCCTATCCCTGACTACCCCATGTTATTCCCCTATCCCTGACTGCGCCATGTTATTCCCCTATCCCTGACTACCCCATGTTATTCCCCTATTCCTGACTACCCCATGTTATTCCCCTATCCCTGGCTACCCCATGTTATTCCCCTATCCCTAGCTACCCCATGTTATTCCCCTATCCCTGACTACCCCATGTTATTCCCCTATCCCTGACTACGCCATGTTATTCCCCTATCCCTGACTACCCCATGTTATTCCCCTATCCCTGACTACCCCATGTTATTCCCCTATCCCTGGCTACCCCATGTTATTCCCCTATCCCTAGCTACCCCATGTTATTCCCCTATCCCTGGCTACCCCATGTTATTCCCCTATCCCTGACTACCCCATGTTATTCCCCTATCCCTGGCTACCCCATGTTATTCCCCTATCCCTGACTACCCCATGTTATTCCCCTATCCCTGGCTACCCCATGTTATTCCCCTATCCCTGACTACCCCATGTTATTCCCCTATCCCTGGCTACCCCATGTTATTCCCCTATCCCTGGCTACCCCATGTTATTCCCCTATCCCTGACTACCCCATGTTATTCCCCTATCCCTGGCTACCCCATGTTATTCCCCTATCCCTGACTACCCCATGTTATTCCCCTATCCCTGGCTACCCCATGTTATTCCCCTATCCCTGACTACCCCATGTTATTCCCCTATCCCTGGCTACCCCATGTTATTCCCCTATCCCTGGCTACCCCATGTTATTCCCCTATCCCTGACTACCCCATGTTATTCCCCTATCCCTGACTACCCCATGTTATTCCCCTATCCCTGACTACTCCATGTTATTCCCCTATCCCTGACTACCCCATGTTATTCTCATATCCTTGGGGGTAGATTTAAGAGGAAGGAGATACCAACCTGACAGCAGGGAAGCCTGGGTGCTGGTTGCCTGGCTGCTGATTGGCTGGGTTGTGGTTGGGGGCGAGGCTTTAGATGGGTTGATTACTGTGGCGGCTACAGCAGCTGCAAGCGGTGGTGGCGGAGTTGACTCCCTTGAAGTTGTTGTCACTGAGATAGGGAGGCACACAATCACAGCGTTAGACTTTCATTGACAGATTGCCTACTAAGTTAGAAATCAATAAATAAAATAAAATAAAAATACACCTTAGACCTAGGAACTAGCATAGGCTAGATTGCCTACTAGCACTAACCACCGGTATACTTGTACCTAAGTTAGAAATCAATAAATAAAATAAAATAAAAATACATTTTAGACCTAGGAACTAGCATAGGTCAGATTGCCTACTAGCACTAACCACCGGTATACTTGTACCTAAGTTAAAAATTAATAAATAAAATAAAATAAAAATACAACTTAGACCTAGGAACTAGCATAGGCCAGATTGCCTACTAGCACTAACCACCGGTATACTTGTACCTATGTTAGAAATCAATAAATAAATAAAGAGATTGAGTGAGATTCAAGAAAGACTGACCTCGCAGCTCCAAGGATTCTTGCGCGGCGCCGGGATCTGGCTCACGGCTCGCAGGTCGGGCCTCCTTCCGCGGCCGATTTGGCTTGCGGTTTCCGCCAGACTTCTTGGTCTTGGCCACGCCTTGGAACTGTTGGTGCATTCGCTCTGCGTAGGACAAAACAATATCATAAGTATTGTTACTACATTAGTATTATAATTTGTACCTGTATGTTCCTACCACACTAGTATTACCACTTTACTATCAGAATTCTTATTATTATTATACTTGTATTTACTATCCTGACAATCCCTAATGGGATTCGTGGCTTAGAAATGTTTTTTTTAATGAAGCTAACCAAATAGGTCCTCGTAAAATCAGGGAAAGCAATCACTTTAAGCAGGTAGATCCTGCACTTGCTCGCTGGGGACCAGTGTAGAAATATATCATTCCAGGACAATATTTCCCAACTTCTCATTCAACTACATCATAAGACAGGTCAGGTTAGGTAAGTTAGGTTAGGTGGAGTTTGGTTAGGTTAGGACAAGTTAGGACAGGTTAGGGTAGGTAAGGTTAAGTTAGGTTAAGTTAGGTTAGGACAGGTTGAGTTAGGTTAGGTTAGGTTGGGACTCTCACCGAACTCGTCTTCTGTTCGACCGCGATGCAGGTAGATCCATATCTTGCGCTTGGTGTCGTACTTTACACAAGGATCCGCCTCGTAATGAAGTCGGTCGAGTGCGCCGCTCACCACTGAGTGAAGATAGCTCTCGAGCGCGATGCTTGCAAGATACTGAGAGTCTTTTAACAGCTCACAGATGTCAGTCCGTGTCCCTTCGCCGTTAGGTAGCCTGGCGGCAGCATCTCGAACTAGAACAATAACCAACACATGACCATCATACACATGACCATCATACACATGACCATCATACACATGACCATCATACACATAACCATCATACACATGACCATCATACACATGACCATCATACACATAACCATCATACACATGACCATCATACACGTGACCATCATATACATGACCATCAAACACATGACCATCATACACATGACCATCATACACATAACCATCATACACATAACCATCATACACATGACCATCATACACATGACCATCATACTCATGACCATCATACACATGACCATCATACACATGACCATCATATACGTGACCATCATACACATGACCATCATACACGTGACCATCATACACATGACCATCATACACATGACCATCATACACATGACCATCATACACATGACCATCATACACATGACCATCATACACATGACCATCATACACATGACCATCATGCACATGACCAGTTCTGTTCGGGAGAGAGGTTGGAGGGATGAAAGTTAAGCAACACTGCGCTGAGTCAGGTATTGGATGGGTGACCATCATACACATGACCAGTTCTGTTTGGGAGAGAGGTTGGAGGGATGAAAGTTAAGCAACACTGCACTGGGTCAGGTATTGGATGGATGACCATCATACACATGACCAGTTCTGTTCGGGAGAGAGGTTGGAGGGATGAAAGATAAGCAACACTGCACTGGGTCAGGTATTGGATGGGTGACCATCATACACATGACCAGTTCTGTTTGGGAGAGAGGTTGGAGGGATGAAAGTTAAGCAACACTGCGCTGAGTCAGTACACTCACCAAGACAGAGAATGGTGACAAAGCCTGGACGTTCTGCTACTAGCAAGGAATGTCCCCTGGCTGGTTTGAGACCTCCACCTGCCGCTGGGTTGTAGATCCCCTTCACGGGACCGACTGCACTTTCATATCCGTGCATACGGAAAGTGAAAGCTCGGTGTGGACTTGCGTAACGTCGAGCTTCTTGAACTCGGAACGATCGTTTCTCCTCGGTAGACGACGGTCGAACAGCCCACGCAGTTGGACAGCGTGGGGGAGGGGGCGAAGCCGTCTGAAAACAACCAATGAATACAAGCGTTGAGTGCATGTTCTAGGTAGAGAAACAACGTCAATGTTACAGTCTCTGCGTGAAAGATGGCCTCCAAATGACTACCTTACTGACAAAAATGCAGAGTACCGGAACGTCACGTTAAGTGGAGCCACTGTCGTATGAAATTTAATTTCGATATTTCTCGTAGGTTAACTCGCTTTTTAATATTGTTACGTGTTTATCAATCGTTGAGGTAAACATTGACGGAGATTTTTGGAGCGTGAAAAGTAACAAAAGCGAGTTTGAGCAAATAATTCTGACAGGATGTAAGTGTTCCTAATAATAAAATAACCGTTGCATTGCAGAGAACAAGGCGGTTCTTTCTATGCTTCTAGTTCTGGTAGAGAAACTACGATCTCTTACGTGCAGGAGAGAATGTAGTCGGTCATTCTTTACTAAACATAAGTTGTTCAACTCTTCAACTTTTTGCCAACTTTTTGTCAACATTTTCTTGCACCTGATTGGTTGACTAGACAGCTGGTCTCTGTTGTTCAACCAATAGGAACTCACCCTATCTTCCCTGTCAGTCTCAGTCTCTGTCTGACATTTGATTGGTCGACTAGACAGCTGGTCTCGATTGTTCAGCCAATGACAGCTGAGTGGCTGTAGATGTGAGTCCGAGTCTCTGCCGGCGCCGATCCACTGGTAGGCGGCCACCTGCGGCTTGAACTCGAGGTACGGTACGAAGTCGTCTCGCGCTCCCTCCGCGTATTCACCGCACAGGAACATCACGGCTGACGGCAGCTGCTGCAGCCAATCAGGAGCCAGCGAGTGCCTGCAATAAGTAGGGTTAGGTTAGGTTAGGTTAGATTAGGTTAGATCAGGTCAGGTTAGGTTGGGTTAGGTTTTGATCAGGTCAGGTTAGGTCAGGTTAGGTTAGGTCAGGGTTAGGATAGGTTAGGCTAGGTTGGGATAGGCTGGGTTGGGTAAGGTCAGGTTAGGTTAGGTTAGGTTAGGTTTAATTGGGGAAGGTTGGGTTAGGTTAGGTTGGGTCGGGTAAGGTTAGGTTAGGTTAGCACCTACCAGTGGTTTAGCGGTGAGATTGGGTTTTGCTGCCAATCTTTGAGTCTTTCCTCGATGGTTGCAAGGTCCATGCGGTGTTCGACTGTGGAGCAGATGATGTCGCGTAGCAAAGCAAAGAAGCAACAATGAGTTGCTTGCATCAGCTTCAAAGTTGGCCTAAAAGATGGCACCACATTAATAATATCCAGCCTCTAGGCATCCTATTCACAATATCCAGTCTCTTGGCATCCTATTCACAATATCCAGCCTCTTGGCATCCTATTCACAATATCCAGCCTCTTGGCATCCTATTCACAATATCCAGCCTCCTGGCACCCTATTCACAATATCCAGCCTCTTGGCATCCTATTCACAATATCCAGCCTCTTGCCACCCTATACACAATATCCAGCCTCTTGGCACCCTATTCACAATATCCAGCCTCTTTGCATCCTATTCACAATATCCAGCCTCTTGGCATCCTATTCACAATATCCAGCCTCTTGGCAGCCTATTCACAATATCCAGCCTCTTGGCACCCTATTCATAATATCCAGCCTCTTGGCATCCTATTCACAATATCCAGCCTCTTGGTATCCTATTCGTAATATCCAGCCTCTTGGCACCCTATTCATAATATCCAGCCTCTTGGCATCCTATTCACAGCCTCTTGGCATCCTATTCACATGACTTACTTGATGTCTTCCTCCTGAGAGTTTGCATCCGCTGCGTTATCTTCAAGGTCGATGGGCAAGTTCATCATGTCGAAGCCAGCGAGATCGGAGAGAGTCGCCGGCTGGTGACGTGGGCGGGGCTCAGGAGGCGGAGCTTCAGTTGTCACCTCCTCTTCCACTTCCGTCGGCTCCACCTTCACACAGATATATATTGAGTCAGTACAGTAACCATGGAATGTAAGAGAAGGGAGATCAAGAGAATCCAAGAAGTGGAGAGCAAAGTTTGACATCAAAGTACGAAACAAGTTGATTTTGGCGAAGGAACGCGAAGAGGAATACTCTTGTTGTGGTAAGTAACGGTCTTGCTCTGGTGGGATTGACTTGTGGTCCTAAAAAGGAATGTTACCAATTATAAAAAAATGTTATAATTTGTTTAATTCACATCCCACCATAGTTGGGGAAGGATCTTTTAAAAAGATCGCGATCGTGCGATCGCGATCCTTTTTTAGTGATCTTCGAACTGATCGCGATCTTTTTTGTGTAACACGATCTTTTAATTTGATCGCGATCGAATTTTTTACGATCTTTCAAAAGATCATTTTAAAAGATCGTTTTAAAAAATCAAGATCGTTTGCACAGTCGTTTCTTTTTTTTATGTTTATTGTTGAACAACACTTGGCAATTGAAATTTGAGCATGATCGTTTCATTTCCATAATCATTTCTTGCTGGGTTGTTGGACAAAAATGTACGATGGAAACCCATTAGCCTCAACTCTCTCATCCGTTCCATGTAAATCGTAGGCGACAATCGAAAATATTGAGTCTAGCAGTTCTTATTTCGAAAAGATACTAACACGGGTATTAGCACTTAGCAGTAAGAGATGTGTTTGCATTTTCGAATCGAGCTTTAGCTGGATAATGGCGATTGACTCGGAATGAGCTGTGTGTGCGCTCAGGGGCGGATCTAAGACTCAAAAGGCTGTCAGCAAACCTTTCCAATGGGCCCTTTTTGGTAGGAGGGTTGGGGGGGGGGGATTTTATGCCAAAAAATCCTAAACGGCAATACATCCTATCAAGCATAAAATTCGTCGTAAATGTTCTATTTTGCCTACAATTTCTCATTCGGTAACTAGAAAAAATCCACCCTATACCCAGTAGTTGTCTTTGTTCCATACTGTCGCGTTGCTTTGTCGGCGCTGACCGACAAAGGGTAGAAGCGAGATAAGCGAGTCGATGGTACTCCGAGCTCTATGAATATTCAAGAGAACCTACTAATACGCTGCTAGCCAAGCTGACGACCGAACGTTACAAGTTACAGTTCGCAGGTTGAGCTTTCTGCTAAAATTTCATAACATTTCTCTATCACCGATGTCAACCATAGAAAATATTTCTCACATTTTTCGTATAGAAGGTGTTCTTAACTTACTTTTAATTTCATCAAATGTGGCACGGTTGTACCACTGAGAATTTCCAACTACTCGTTGCTTCCGCTTGGTTGAAGCAAGCCGTGTTTAGTTTTTTTTTAAATTAAATGAGTTCGATTGATTCGGGTGACGGAGACGAAGTGGTCAATCACGATTTCGCGGCCACGGAGACCAATGCTCTGCCGTGGGGAAATTCAAAGAAATTCTTTTTTCTCCACGAGGGAAATGTTCCCGATCCCGAGGTGGTTTTCAAAGTAAAGTGTTTATTGTGGATGCCGGTGCATAAGGAAATTGCAGCTAACAGCACCAGCTCTTCAAATTTGAAAAGGTACATGAAGGTAAGAGTGAATGACCAGAGCATTTTAACAATACATCCTAAACTTTTTCCGATAAACGGTAGGTAACGATATAAAGATAAACATTATAAAATCTTAGTGGGACCCAATCGGTGCTTTCAACGTACCTTCTAGTTCCCCGAGGTTTGAAATAGTTTGACACTTACAGCATTCGTGATTAAACCTAGGAAACACCATTGCACCCCGATATGCGTGCACCATCTCGCTTTTGAGACTTTTCATGCTCAAAAAATCTCCATCAATGTAAACCTCAATGATTGATATACACGTAACAATATTAGATGCGAGTAACCTACGATAAATATCGAAATTAAATTTCATACGACAGTGGCTCCACTTAACGGGATGTTCCGATAATCTGCATTTTTGTCGGTAAGGAAGTCATTTGGCGGCCATCTTTCACGCAGAGACTGTAACATTAACGTTCTGTCTCTACCTAGAACCTGCACACTCAACGGTTTTACTTTTATTAGTTTTATTGATCACATGATTTTTTTTCGAAAACGATCTTTTAAACGATCTTGATCTTTTATAGAAACAAATTTGAATTTGATCGTAAAAAAAAAAACGATCGCGAACTTCGATCTTCGATCGCGATCGTTTTTTGACGACGATCTTGATCTTTTTAAAAGATCGATTTCAAACGATCTTCCCCAACTATGCATCCCACCTTGATCTTCTTCAACGGCTCCTTGCGTATTGGTTTCTGCACGGACCCGGCGCGTTTCCTCGGCGCAGGTTTGGCGCCGGTCGTCACGGTAACAGACTCTGAAACCGGTTCCGGGACCGGATCCGGGACCGGGTCTTGAACCGGGTCCACTCTGGAAACCGGTTCCAGTGGCGCGGACGTGGAAGTCTCATCGCAGGAATCTAGGTGGCCCAGAACCGGTTTAATTCAGATTCGATATTTATTTTTCATCTTACAATTGTGCATGGCATGCTACATGGCAATATAATAGTAACTATAATTCACAGAGTTTCATGGTATTGCATGGTAGGCTTTACATTTAAACCAAAATGCCCACTCCCTCAAAATCTTAAGCGGCCGTTAGGCAGTGGGTACTGCTAGTAGTAGTAATATAATAACTAACTATGGTAATTAGCTAAAGTAAGAAATAAAATTTCTAAATTTGGCAATAGTCAGCACTTGAGTGCATTCCAGTCCTCGATGGTCCTAATACCATAAAGCATCCAACATCAAATTGGCAGGTAAAATGTGTCTAGAATCATAGTGGCAGTGAGTTACAGAAGAGCAATTGTTTCATTCAAAAACAAGAGACACTCACCCAGTTCTGAGGCAGAAGACATAGCTCCGCCCTCGGCGGCCATGACAGGAGGCGTGACCACGGGTGGAAGGGGGCGGGGCTTCTTCTTGAGTCTCAGGGGGGTCGGATCTTTTGTCGGCCCCCCCAACTTCCTGCCCAACGTACGTCCAGCCACCGCATCCAGGGTTAGTCCTTGGGTCCACAGTTCAGGATGATCCTGTCAAAAAAAAAACAAGCCATGTCTTGAGCTGGAAAACAGCATGGACTGCAAGCCATGTCTTTAGCTGGACAACAGCATGGACTGCAAGCCATGTCTTTAGCTGGACAACAGCATGGACTGCAAGCCATGTCTTGAGCTGGACAACAGCATGGACTGCAAGCCATGTCTTGAGCTGGACAACAGCATGGACTGCAAGCCATGTCTTGAGCTGGACAACAACATGGACTGCAAGCCATGTCTTGAGCTGGACAACAGCATGGACTGCAAGCCATGTCTTGAGCTGGACAACAACATGGACTGCAAGCCATGTCTTGAGCTGGACAACAGCATGGACTGCAAGCCATGTCTTGAGCTGGACAACAGCATGGACTGCAAGCCATGTCTTGAGCTGGACAACAACATGGACTGCAAGCCATGTCTTGAGCTGGACAACAGCATGGACTGCAAGCCATGTCTTGAGCTGGACAACAACATGGACTGCAAGCCATGTCTTGAGCTGGACAACAGCATGGACTGCAAGCCATGTCTTGAGCTGGACAACAACATGGACTGCAAGCCATGTCTTGAGCTGGACAACATTATGGACTGCAAGCCATGTCTTGAGCTGGACAACAGCATGGACTGCAAGCCATGTCTAGAGCTGGACAACAGCATGGACTGCAAGCCATGTCTTGAGCTGGACAACAGCATAGACTGCAAGCCATGTCTTGAGCTGGACATTATCTTGGACTTACCACGTTCCTCCTACGTCTGCGTGCATGTCGAATCATGGCTGCCCGATGTGAATCTTCTCCTGTGTCGAACGGATTGTGAGACGGGGCGATGTGATTGGCCAGGTCCAGGCCGGACGGTCGGGCGGAGAGCGTTGAGGTGACGGGAGCTAGACGTGGTCCGAGCGCAGACTCCAGGGCTGCCAACTGTCTCCGTTGTTTCTTGCTTGCGCGCCACGGAGGACCCTCTGACCAATCAAAACATTGTACAGATTTTATAAGACAAGAGATCCTGTCCAATGCGTCATACATGTTCATATACTCTGAAGATCTGGTTCAAGTTGGCACTGCCTTCTGGCTGCCAGAGCACAAACAAAAATGCAAAAAAAAAATATGTAAATATTGTTTTATAGGAAAGTGAATTTGTAGATTTAGTTTTGTGTATCAGTAAAAGCTTGCAGATGAAGGTAGGTATCATCTAGAAGGCTGTGGCCAACCCACCTGGATAGTTGTCATCTTGTGAACTGTGGTCACTTTCTCCGATCTCCTTCCGTATGGCGGTGAGTTCCTCGAAGTAGCGTCGTTTAGTTCGTTGATCCGTCAACGGAGGCCGAGGGGGCGGAGCTTGAGTCGGTCGTTCCATCTTGGCCGACGCCCCTGGTGGCAGGGAGTGGCAACGATCCAGGAGGCGTTGTCTACGACAGCAACAAAACAAAACGTTTCAACGCAAAAACTAAGCTCATATCATTGCTTGTAAAACTGAACTCACGTATGAAATACCAACTCATTTACGCTTCCATCTAAACGGTACATAATTCAAGATGCAGAGTTTTTGCATTTTTCTGGTTTTTCCATAAGAAAGCTGAAACCAGCAGCAAATGATGGAAATGAATATAAATTTACACAAATTTTCACATTTGTAGATGTTCATTTTTTATGTTTATTCTCTCATACCTAGACTTGTGTTTGAATAAAAGAATGGACAGCAACAAATGACAATCCCCGACAGATCAATTGTTTAAACCAAGATCAATTGTTGATTCTCGAGCTCCGTGGAAACCAATCACTGCACCCTGATCCTCACCTCGATATCAGAATCTCATTGACGAGCTTCGAGTAATATATCTTGAGTCGTTGTCGATTATCTCTTGCTCGTGATCTTCTCAGCACCGATCTCATCCTGGCAATGTCGGGACGGTAGTAACCGTTCTTGAGCCTGGCGTGGAAATCTGTCAACGGTGCACCAAACCGCACGTTCTCTCCGGAGAAAAGCTTGCGCAGAGTTTCCTCCTTCTCCTTGCGGTCGTCCTCCGGGAACGTCGGCAGGAACTTGAGCAGGTCGCGCTTCTGCTGTTCGGTGAAACATTCTTGCAGGTTGCGATACGAGAAGAACTCATCGAAGATGTCCTTGTTCTCGCACAAACCGGCCGGCAACTGAATCGTGGTGCCGCCGATGCGACAATCCTCCAGGCGTGCCGATTCCTCGGACGAATACGAATTGTCCGAAGAATCGTTGGACGAAGTCGAGTAATCGTTGTCCATGTCTTGGCTGAAATCGAAATGAACGGAGATTTAAGACGTTATGACATCTCAGAAGATAACCTATAAGTTCAGGAAAATTGTAAATATATCAACGAATATATTTTACAAAGTTGACATTCTCTGGGTAAACCGTTTAGAAAGCTAAGTCATTTAAGGGCAAGATTAATAATACTTTTCATGGCATATAAAGAATAAAATAAATTTGTTCGCTTTCGACCATATTATGAAAACAAATGACATCCTCCTCATGTGTCGGCTGATGGCCATGCAGGCGATATGATTGAAGATACTAAAAGTACATTTCAGGGAAAGATTTATCTGCTTCTGTACATACCGTAAAACCGTGCCGTTATTATGTATTATCGAAACAGAACGTAGCGCAAGCCTCGCATCGCTGGCCCGCAATGCAGATATTATTGAAACCAGTCGTAGACGACATAATGGCGGCGCTTCTCCTCCTTTTCAGTAGTTCTTGCCGCTGCCGTCGCTCAAAGACCTCTAGCAACCGCCAAATTGAATTGCGATTTCATCGTAAAGATTTGAAGAAAACAAGTCTCGCGGCTGACATAAATAATGCGTCGGCTTCATTTACAACACCAACGCAACACCTTTAATTCCTGCTGTCAAGAGAGCCTCACAAAGCAAATAAATATGTAAAAAAGTTTGGGCGACCTCTCCACATCATTTAATGTCCATGTGTATCTAACTGTACGTGATTTAACAACGTTTTTTCTCCCTCAATTGTCAGTGATTGTTACCATGGTGATACCGTCGAGTATTTGCTGGTAAAGTTAAAATTAGGCTCTCTGTTTTCATGCAATGCCTGGATGGATTCAAATTGATTAACTTCTTGCGAATAATATTGTATTTATTTGCCATGAGATCACGATGTTCAGAAAACATCGACGTTTATCATCTTGTTGATAAAAACTAGGTACAGTGTTGCATAATGCTACCGGTTACTAATTAAATTCATATTATTACCTATAAAGCTACTTTTATAAGCACGCGTAGACCTGACAACTCAGGGAATAATGCACCACAACACAATGGAGGGATTTGACAGATATAAAAATAAATAATAATAATATTGTGTGCATGTGGACCTCACAAATCAGTGCCGTCCCACCGTTTCGGGGAAAATAACGGGCAAACCATTTCACTCAGAGGCAAATAAAAAAAAAACAAGTCAACAATAGAAATTAAGTGGTAACCATGGTAACAAGTTTGATCGATTTCTATTTACTGGTGACAGTCTGTTTAAAAAAAAAAAAAAAAAAAATGTTGAATTGACATGGAATGACCTAATAGGGATCGCACAAGCGAACGGAAATTGGTGATAAAACCACGAGACATTGACAACCCAGTGTTGTCTAATTTCTTCCCGTCACCAAACACTGCAAGCAGATTTCACATCGGGCATCGTACAATTCCATGTCGCCGAGAATTCCGCGAAATTAGCCAACACCCCGGCGATCCGTATCTTTGGGGGGCAGTGGGAGTCAAGCAGCACGGCCCGGTCAAACTCAGGACCTGGTTCAATACCACACCATATCTGAAAACAAAACTCTCTCATACTTTCACTGGAGTTAAGCAACACTGCACTGGGTCGGTTATTGGATGGGTGACCATCATACACATGACTAGTTCTGATCGGGAGAGAGGTCGGAGGGATGAAAGTTTAGCAATACTGCGCTGGGTCAGGTATTGGATGGGTGACCATCATACACATGACCAGTTCTGTTCGGGAGAGAGGTTGGAAAGATGAAAGTTAAGCAACACTGCGCTGAGTCAGGTAATGGATAGGTGACCATCAAACACATGACCAGTTCTGTTCGGGAGAGAGGTTGGAGAGATGAAAGTTAAGCAACACTTCGCTGGGTCGGGTATTGGATGGGTGACCAACATACACATGACCAGTTCTGTTCGGGAGAGAGGTTGGAGGGATGAAAGTTAAGCAACACTGCTCTGAGTCAGGTATTAGATGGGTGACCATCATACACATGACCAGTTCTGTTCGGGAGAGAGGTTGGAGGGATGAAAGTTAAGCAACACTGCGCTGGGTCAGGTATTGGATGGGTGACCATCATGCACATGACCAGTTCTGTTCGGGAGAGAGGTTGGAGGAATGAAAGTTAAGCAACACTGCGCTGAGTCAGGTATTGGATGGGTGACCATCATACACATGACCAGTTCTGTTCGGGAGAGAGGTTGGAGGAATGAAAGTTAAGCAACACTGCGCTGAGTCAGGTATTGGATGGGTGACCATCATACACATGACCAGTTCTGTTCGGGAGAGAGGTTGCAGGGATGAAAGTTAAGCAACACTGCGCTGAGTCAGGTATTGGATGGGTGATCATCATACACATGACCAGTTCTGTTCGGGAGAGAGGTTGGAGGGATGAAAGTTAAGTAACACTGCGCTGGGTCAGGTATTGGATGGGTGACCATCATACACATGACCAGTTCTGTTCGGGAGAGAGGTTGCAGGGATGAAAGTTAAGCAACACTGCGCTGAGTCAGGTATTGGATGGGTGATCATCATACACATGACCAGTTCTGTTCGGGAGAGAGGTTGGAGGGATGAAAGTTAAGCAACACTGCGCTGGGTCAGGTATTGGATGGTTGACCATCATGCACATGACCAGTTCTGTTCGGGAGAAGGGTTGGAGGGATGAAAGTGAAGCAACACTGCGCTGGGTCAGGTATTGGATGGGTGACCATCATACACATGACCAGTTCTGTTCGGGAGAGAGGTTGGAGGGATGAAAGTTAAGCAACACTGCGCTGAGTCAGGTATTGGATGGACGACCATCATACACATGACCAGTTCTGTTCGGGAGAGAGGTTGGAGGGATGAAGAAAACAACAAATCAACGCAAAAACTGAGAGTTGAAAGCTCACATTGGCGTAGGCAAGGAAAAACAGCTGTTCGTGCGTGTAGCCTTCGAATCCAGGAAGACTCGGTTCACTGCCTTCTCGACGCACGTACATCTTGTAGGCCAAGAACGCCTCTCGAAGTCCGCTGTTGTCTGCAATGTTCTCCGCTAGAGTTCGCACGCCATCAATCTGTCAAACCGCGGGAAATACGTCACGAGTTCAAACAGCGCCATCTGGTGGCACCTACCGTTAGTTAGCAACAAGTGCAAGTTGCTTTCTAAACAGAAAGTTTAACGCAGCAACTGTTTCACCTTTGCGCCCGAGTCAAGGGTGTAATTGCTATACTGTTTAACGAAGCATTGCTCCCGAGATTGAATGGCAAGCACCGACTCTTCGTACCACCACGACACCTGGCGGCCGTCCGAGTCAAACTTGCGACCCTCGGAGTCGAATCCGTGCGTTAGTTCGTGACCGAGGATCGAACCAATGGCCCCGTAGTTGAGCGCCCTGGAAGTTAACGTTCAACTGACAGGTTGTGACGTGATATAGCGTCACTAGAATCAGAGTGACTGTGAGTATTCACAGCCTCTTGGTTCTACTCCTTGGAGAACTGTCATTCTCATCAAATACACTAAAATATTCTCAAAAAACCAGTGTTCAAGTAGCTCAATTGGTTAGAGCAACACCCGCGACAGGTGGAGATCGGGGTCCAAGTAGCTCAATTGGTTAGAGCAACACCTGTGACAGATGGAGATCAGAGTCCAAGTAGCTAAATTGCTTAGAGCAACACCCGCGACAGGTGGAGATCGGGGTCCAAGTAGCTCAATTGGTTAGAGCAACATCCGTGACAGGTGGAGATCAGAGTCCAAGTAGCTCAATTGGTTAGAGCAACACCCGCGACAGGTGGAGATCTGGGTACAAGTAGCTCAATTGGTTAGAGCAACACCCGCGACAGGTAGAGATCGGGGTCCAAGTAGCTCAATTGGTTAGAGCAACACCCGCGACAGGTGGAGATCTGGGTACAAGTAGCTCAATTGGTTAGAGCAACACCCACGACAAGTGGAGATCGGGGTCCAAGTAGCTCAATTGGTTAGAGCAACACCCGCGACAGGTGGAGATCGGGGTTCAAGTAGCTCAATTAGTTAGAGCAACACCCGCGACAGGTGAAGATCGGGGTTCGAGTCCCCGTTTGGGCATCAATTTTTGAGACGGTTATAGTGTTGTTAATAATAAAATACCCCGCGCATTGCAAGCGTTTGCAATTTAAATACAGATTTCATCTTATATTATCCGGGAAGCTTTGGGAGTCTGCACAACCCCCAGTTAGGGGTAAAGTAGGGGACGATGAAAGTTGCTTACTCCAGACCGCGGTCCAAGAACGGAGCCTGCAGCATCCCGGCCGGGACCACTGCGAGACAAGGAAACAAAACATTAACACTTGGATCTTACAACCAACATGACAACCTACTTAACAGTTAGTTAACGGTCTGTTAAGCATGGGGCAAGGGGTGAAGGGTAAGTCAAGTTGTTACCATGGTGTTGACCACACTTAACAGGTAGTTGACGGTCTGTTGAGCATGGGGCAAGGGGTGAAGGGTAAGTCAAGTTTTAACCATGGTGTTGACCACACTTAACAGGTAGTTAACAGTCTGTTAAGCATGGGGCAAGGGGTGAAGGGTAAGTCAAGTTTTAACCATGGTGTTGACCACACTTAACAGGTAGTTAACAGTCTGTTAAGCATGGGGCAAGGGGTGAAGGGTAAGTCAAGTTGTTACCATAGTGTTGACCACACTTAACAGGTAGTTAACAGTCTGTTAAGCATGGGGCAAGGGGTGAAGGGTAAGTCAAGTTGTTACCATAGTGTTGACCACACATAACAGGTAGTTAACAGTCTGTTAAGCATGGGGCAAGGGGTGAAGGGTAAGTCAAGTTGTTACCATGGTGTTGACCACACTTAACAGGTAGTTAACAGTCTGTTAAGCATGGGGCAAGGGGTGAAGGGTAAGTCAAGTTGTTACCATAGTGTTGACCACACTTAACAGGTAGTTATCAGTCTGTTAAGCATGGGGCAAGGGGTGAAGGGTAAGTCAAGTTGTTACCATGGTGTTGACCACACTTAACAGGTAGTTAACAGTCTGTTAAGCATGGGGCAAGGGGTGAAGGGTAAGTCAAGTTGTTACCATGGTGTTGACCACACTTAACAGGTAGTTGACGGTCTGTTGAGCAAGTTGTTACCTATAGCGTTCTTGTCGCGCGTGTAGAAAGCGTTTACCACCAATGCGTCGAAAGTGTCCAAACTTTACGGAGAGTGACATGAAACAAAAGAGACGAGTTATCAAGCATTGTTGGAGAGTTGACAAGCATTGTTGGAGAGTTGACAAGCATTGTTGGAGAGTTGGCAAGCATTGTTAGAGAGTTGACAAGCATTGTTGGAGAGTTGACAAGCATTGTTGGAGAGTTGACAAGCATTGTTAGAGAGTTGACAAGCATTGTTGGAGAGTTGACAAGCATTGTTGGAGAGTTGACAAGCATTGTTGGAGAGTTGACAAGCATTGTTGGAGAGTTGACAAGCATTGTTGGAGAGTTGACAAGCATTGTTGGAGAGTTGACAAGCATTGTTGGAGAGTTGACAAGCATTGTTAGAGAGTTGACAAGCATTGTTGGAGAGTTGACAAGCATTGTTGGAGAGTTGACAAGCATTGTTGATTAGTTCCAACTCACAGGGCGTCTTCTCCAACAGGTGGCGAGTTCTGACAGGAGATCGTTCTGATGACCTTCATGAGGCGGTGCGACTGAACACGGACCACATTGTCGAGAAAAGTGGCGCCATCAAGCGACAGCTGCAAGAGTTAAATAACCTGGATAGAGCATAGGATCCAGCCAGCTGATCTCAAATAACCTGGATAGAGCATAGGATCCAGTCAGCTGATCTCAAATAACCTGGATAGAGCATAGGATCCAGCCAGCTGATCTCAAATAACCTAGATAGAGCATAGGATCCAGCCAGCTGATCTCAAATAACCTAGATAGAGCATAGGATCCAGCCAGCTGATCTCAAATAACCTGGATAGAGCATAGGATCCAGCCAGCTGATCTCAAATAACCTAGATAGAGCATAGGATCCAGCCAGCTGATCTCAAATAACATGGATAGAGCATAGGATTCAGCCAGCTGATCTCAAATAACCTGGATAGAGCATAGGATCCAGCCAGCTGATCTCAAATAACATGGATAGAGCATAGGATCCAGCCAGCTGATCTCAAATAACCTGGATAGAGCATAGGATCCAGCCAGCTGATCTCAAATAACCTGGATAGAGCATAGAATCCAGTCAGCTGGTCTCAAATAGCCTGGATAGAGCAAAGGATCCAGCCAGCTATCTCAAATAACCTGGATAGAACATAGGATCCAGCCAGCTGATCTCAAATAACTTGGATAGAACATAGAATCCAGCCAGCTGATCTCAAATAACATGGATAGAGCATAGGATCCAGCCAGCTGATCTCAAATAACCTGGATAGAGCATAGGATCCAGCCAGCTGATCTTAAATAACCTGGATAGAACATAGGATCCAGCCAGCTGATCTCAAATAACCTGGATAGAGCATAGGATCCAGCCAACTGATCTCAAATAACCTGGATAGAGCATATGATGCAGCCAGCTGATCTTAAATAACCAGAATAGAGCATAGGATCCAGCCAGCTGATCTCAAATAACCTGGATAGAACATAGAATCCTGCTAGCTGATCTCAAATAACCTGGATAGAGCATAGGATCCAGCCAACTGATCTCAAATAACCTGGATAGAGCATATGATGCAGCCAGCTGATCTTAAATAACCAGAATAGAGCATAGGATCCAGCCAGCTGGTCTCAAATAACATGGATAGAACATAGGATCCAGCCAGCTGATCTCAAATAATATGGATAGAGGCTAGGATCCAGCCAGCTGATCTCAAATAACCTGGATAGAGCATAGGATCCAGCCAGCTGATCTCAAATAACCTGGATAGAGCATAGGATCCAGCCAGCTGATCTCAAATAATATGGATAGAGGCTAGGATCCAGCCAGCTGAACTGTATTAGCTTTGGATAGAGGCTAGGATCCAGCCAGCTGAACTGTAATAGCTTTGGATAGAGGCTCGGATCCAGCCAGCTGAACTGTAATAGCTTTGGATAAAGGCTCGGATCCCTACCCCTTGTATTTGGTTGTCTACGATTTTAGTCTCCCTCTGCTTGCTCGAGTATCCCACGTGGCTGCTGACTTTGTTGATCTTCAGGAGTGTGCTGGACCTCGTGATCGGCATCAGCCAACCAGCGTCGAACACGAGCATGCGTAGTGCATTGCTGACGTCATTCAGCACTCGTCGAACGTGCGAGGTCTGCGCATGTGCAGGTTGCCACAAGCTCAGCGCGTGCGTAGAAGCCGCGGGGAGGAAGTGATGGGTAGCGCGTGCGCAGTACAAACCGCTGTAACCAATCATTGGTTAAATAATTGGTGTCCAGTTGGTGGTTTTAATTGTGTAATACTTTTCTTTGTTACTTTAATCAAATATCACGGCAAGCAAAGCAAACAAAGCATTCTGGAATCAGAGTGACTGTGAGAATTCACAGCCTCTTGGTTCTACTCCTTGGAGATCCGTCATTCTCATCAAATACACTAAAATCATCTCAAAAAGCCAGTGTCCAAGTAGCTCAATTGGTTAGAGCAACACCCGCGACAGGTGGAGATCGGAGTCCAAGTAGCTCAATTGGTTAGAGCAACACCCACGACAGGTGGAGATCGGGGTCCAAGTAGCTCAATTGGTTAGAGCAACACCCGCGACAGGTGGAGAAGGGGGTCCAAGAAGCTCAATTGGTTAGAGCAACACCCGCGACAGGTGGAGATCGGGGTCCAAGTAGCTCAATTGGTTAGAGCAACACCCGGGACAGGTGGAGATCGGGGTTCGAGTCCCCGTTCGGGCATCAATTTTTGAGATGTTATTAGTGTTTCTAATAATAAAGTACAGTTGCATTGCAAGCGTTTGTAATTGAAATCAGATATGACATCATTTACTGCATCTATTTGTTGGTTTTGTGCAGAAAATGTTCTTCTAACTCAGATTGAGTGGAGTCAACTTACCGTGACGACGGCAAATATTCTGGTTCTTCAAACCTCCGCAAGTTTTCACGGATTCTGCGCGCTTCACGCGTCGTATACTTGGACATTTGTGAAACCACCGCCCACCAGAGAAAACATTCTGTAACCAATAACAACCAACTCGTAAACAAACAGGTCTCCATGACAACCATCAACACGTAAACAAACACGTCTCCATGACAACCATCAACACGTAAACAAACAGGTCTCCATAGCAACCATCAACACGTAAACAAACACGTCTCCATGACAACCATCAACACGTAAACAAACACGTCTCCATGACAACCATCAACACGTAAACAAACAGGTCTCCATAGCAACCATCAACACGTAAACAAACAGGTCTCCATGACAACCATCAACACGTAAACAAACACGTCTCCATGACAACCATCAACACGTAAACAAACACGTCTCCATAGCAACCATCAACACGTAAACAAACACGTCTCCATGACAACCATCAACACGTAAACAAACACGTCTCCATGACAACCATCAACAGGTAAACAAACACGTCTCCATGACAACCATCAACACGTAAACAAACACGTCTCCATGACAACGAAGAGTTTGTTTAGATGTGTTACTAACGGACAGTTAGCTCTGGGGTATCTGAGAGCAAATGTGCGACTGCGTTGAAATATTGTGAATTCACTAAGACAATCTTGTCAGCCGACATCTTGAATTGCGTCTCCGCCCCAAGGATCGAGGTAATGAACTCGGCCACGTTGATCTGTTAAGAAACAAAAGCTTGCACTAACCTTTGACTGTCACTCAATGCTTGCTTTAAAATGTGATGATATTTGAAATAATCTCGTACTGTTTTATATTGTGCAAAGCTTGTTTGGGAACCCTTGGTTACTACATCATTAGGTATGTGACGTGGCAGCTGGTGATTGGCTGACCAACTATACGGACACCAATTGGTCTTGAGGCTGACCGGTATTATAATTTAGATGAAAGCTGATTTAAATTGCAAACGCTTGCAATGCGCGGGGTATTTTATTATTATCAACACTAATAACATCTCAAAAATTGATGTCCAAACGGGGACTCGAACCCCGATCTCCACCTCTCGCGGGTGTTGCTCTAACCAATTGAGCTACTTGGACCACGATCTCCACCTGTCGCGGGTGTTGCTCTAAACAATTGAGCTACTTGGACCACGATCTCCACCTATCGCGGGTGTTGCTCTAACCAATTGGGCGACTTGGACCCCGATCTCCACCTGTCGCGGGTGTTGCTCTAACCAATTGAGCTACTTGGACCCCGATCTCCACCTGTCGCGGGTGTTGCTCTAACCAATTGAGCTACTTGGACCCCGATCTCCACCTGTCGCGGGTGTTGCTCTAACCAATTGAGCTACTTGGACCCCGATCTCCACCTGTCGCGGGTGTTGCTTTAACCAATTGAGCTACTTGAACCCCGATCTCCACCTGTCGCGGGTGTTGCTCTAACCAATTGAGCTACTTGGACCCCGATCTCCACCTGTCGCGGGTGTTGCTCTAACCAATTGAGCTACTTGGACCCTGATCTCCACCTGTCGCGGGTGTTGCTCTAACCAATTGAGCTACTCGGACCCCGATCTCCACCTGTCGCGGGTGTTGCTCTAACCAATTGAGCTACTCGAACCCCGATCTCCACCTGTCGCGGGTGCTGCTCTAACCAATTGAGCTACATGGACCCCGATCTCCACCTGTCGCGGGTGTTGCTCTAACCAATTGAGCTACATGGACCCCGATCTCCACCTGTCGCGGGTGTTGCTCTAACCAATTGAGCTACTTGGACCCCGATCTCCACCTGTCGCGGGTGTTGCTCGAACCAATTGAGCTACTTGGACCCCGATCTCCACCTGTCGCGGGTGTTGCTCGAACCAATTGAGCTACTTGTTCCCCGATCTCCACCTGTCGCGGGTGTTGCTCTAACCAATTGAGCTACTTGAACTCTGGCTTTATGAGACGTTTTTAGTGTATTTTATTTTGTAGCCTCTTGGTTCTACTCCTTGGAGATCCGTCATTCTCATAAAATACACTAAAGTCTATAGTCACCTGTGGGTTGTGTTGATTTGTTTTGTTGGAGTTAAATAATTCTTGCACGACTTGCACCGGAAGTAGCAGAGGGCGTTGAGAGGTGTTCCGGAAGTAATGCGCCATCTGTAGACATTTCCACGAAACATAAACAAAGCGATATTTGTCCACCACGCCTTGGTGTTGCATTTCAATGTAACTTCACGTCAAGCTTTAGTTTCTCAAGCCACCGCCAGGCGATCCACGGACTTCAATGGCCAAGAATGACTCGGTTTACAATTAAACGATATTTTGTTCCAGCAACTTTAGTGGAAACATCGCCATCTTGGAATTGTTTTACATTATCGTGAGCCACCTGTCACTTGCCTGGCAACAATGTGATTATAAAATGTTGGCATTTCATTGTTTATTCTCCATTTGTTTCGTTATCATTATGATCTTGACCTGAGATATTTTGTGTTCCGGATTATTCTGAGATATTCTGGCCTGAAATGAGGTCCACGCTAAATATGCAGACATAATTCTTGATTCTCTTGGTCTAAGATTGACTAAATGGATGTGTTCATGAGTAACCTAACCTAGCAACAAGCGATTAAGTTGTTTATTATTCACCATGGAGATTCGCTCCCAGAAGATCAAAGTCTTGGCCGCCATTGACCGGATATCCGCTTTGTCGAGTCGTTGCCACGGCGCCTGCGCGTCGTTGACCACGCCCATCAAGTCGGTGACGTAGTCGAGGGTAGCGCGTGCGTGGTCACGTGGTTTCAAGCGACGCGTGCGAGGCGCGTGCGCAAAGCGCATCTCAGGGGGCGTGAACAACTCGGTCGACACAAAGAACTTTCCACCTGGTGGTGAAATCTACAACCAACAGACACAAGGTGTGACGTCACGTAAACATGGAACATAAGAATAACACAGAGACATTTTCCAACCCCCGGCACCTAGTGCATTTGGGTGACCATCATACACATGACCAGTTCTGTTCGGGAGAGAGGTTGGAGGGATGAAAGTTAAGCAGCACTGTGCTGAGTCAGGTATTGGATGGGTGACCATCATACACATGACCAGTTCTGTTCGGGAGAGAGGTTGGAGGGATGAAAGTTAAGCAACACTGCGCTGGGTCAGGTATTGTATGGGGGACCACCATACACATGACCAGTTCTGTTCGGGAGAGAGGCTGGAGGGATGAAAGTTAGTACAGCAACTTCACTCGCCTTGCTTATCAACCTCTCGACAGCATGGATTTGTGGAGGAATCCTGTTGTTCGCGTTGTACCGTCCTTCGGAAGGGACGTTAAGCCGGTGGTCCCCTTGGTCTTCGACAGGAGTAGGCTACGTGCTGGCACCGGGTTTCCCCTCCTCCCTTCTCGACTAGGTTAGGTTCATCATCATCCACTCATTCACCGACGCCATTAGACCAGTGCCGCATGGACAGATGTCAAAACAGTACTAAGCTAAACACTACAAATAATAATAATAATAACCAAGTACATTGGACTGCTTTCCTCACCACCATCAGATTTTTCCCCGAGTTGACGCTTTGATCCGACGTCACGCTGACAGCCAGTAGCAGGTCCATGCCCAATGTCACCTGGATGCGACCCAGGATTGTTGACAACCGGAAGTCGTCGAGAGTCTTGTTGCTAGGCAACTGAGCCGGCAAACCGAGCGCTCGGAGCAGCTCGATGAGCGGCCCGAAGCCAGCCGAGTCGGAGCCAGCTGTGATCAGTTCCGAATTACAGGATGTTTAACACAAGCACTGTTACTCTGTACCAACCTTGGTCTATACAGGATCTATAGAACAACGCCGCCTGGCGGACAGCCTCTGAACCTTGCCCCCGAGCGACGGGAGTCGACTCCAGTACTCTGTGAAGGTCGCGTCTGATCTTCAGGTTGACAACCTCGAACCAGCTGTGCGAAACAGCGTTATCAGGTGGAGGGTGGAGCCTCGGCCAATTGTTGCAGGCAAACGCGTAGAAGTCGAGGCAAGGGTTCACACTGGTGTCCATCGAGGACATCAGCTGACCAGCTGCCGATAGAACAAAGCATCCAGTCAGCTGATCTCAAATAACCTGGATAGAGCATAGGATCCAGCCAGCTGATCTCAAATAACATGGATAGAGCATATGATCTAGCCAGCTGATCTCAAATCACCTGGATAGAGCATAGGATCCAGCCAGTTGATCTCAAATAACCTGGATAGAGCATAGAATCCAGCCAGCTGATCTCAAATAACCTGGATAGAGTATAGGATCAAGCCAGCTGATCTCAAATAACATGGATAGAGCATATGATCTAGCCAGCTGATCTCAAATCACCTGGATAGAGCATAGGATCCAGCCAGTTGATCTCAAATAACCTGAATAGAGCATAGGATCCAGCCAGCTGATCTCAAATAACGTGGATAGAACATAGGATCCAGCCAGCTGATCTCAAATAATCTGGATAGAGCATAGGATCCAGCCAGCTGATCTCAAATAACCTGGATAGGACATAGGATCCAGCCAGCTGATCTCAAATAACCTGGATAGAGCATAGGATCCAGCCAGCTGATCTCAAAGAACCTGGATAGAACATAGGATCCAGCCAGCTGATCACAAATAACCTGGATAGAACATAGGATCCAGCCAGCTGATCTCAAATAACGTGGATAGAACATAGGATCCAGCCAGCTGATCTCAAATAACCTGGATAGGACATAGGATCCAGCCAGCTGATCTCAAATAACCTGGATAGAGCATAGGATCCAGCCAGCTGATCTCAAATAACATGGATAGAGCATAGGATCCAGCCAGCTGATCTCAAATTTGGTCTCAAGGTCTCACTGACCTGATCTCACGCACAGTTCCGACGTACAAACAGAAGACGGAGTATTATTCCCGCCTGGAATGGAAATAATGCCAAGTCAAGGGATGTCATTAATAAATCTTGTCAGAGCTTTCTATCATCGATCACTTGAAGTCAAAGTGAAGTCAAGCGTTTGTGTTTTGTTACGTGTGATAACCGGAATATACTGGTCTTTGATAAAACTTGGTCAAAAGTTGGTCTCTGTCTGTGTTGGTATCCGTGGTCATTCGATAGGTGGCTCCACTGGCGAGTTGAACATTAACTCACCTTCGTAACGCGACATCCAAGCGATGCCAATGCAGAGGGACACAACGACGAGCAGAAGGAAGACGGCCGCCATCTTGAGTCGTCGCTCGCACGGCGTCATTGTTGACATCCTGAACGTAATGACAAATACAAACCAGTCGGAGCCACTGTCGTATGAAATTTAATTTCGATATTTTTCGTAGGTTACTCGCTTTTGAATATCGTTACGTGTTTATCAATCGTTGAGGTAAACATTGACGGAGATTTTTTGAGCGTGAAAAGTCTTAAAAGCGAGTTAACCTTCGAGAAATATTGAAATTAAATTTTATAGGACAGTGGCTCCACTTAACGTGATGTTCCGGTACTCTGCATTTTTGTCGGTAAGGTAGTCATTTGGCGGCCATCTTTCACGCAGAGACTGTAACATTGACGTTGTTTCTCTACCTATAACCTACACACTCAACGGTTATATATAGATACGTTAGACAGAGAAAGGAAATGTCATTCTGACACAAGAGTATTTCAACGATTAGGGGATTCTCGGCCATGTAAATAATTAATTCAATCATTTTTTGTTTCAATCCATTTTGGTTTGCACTCATGGGTTGTGCAAAAGCTCTTTTGAGAAAGCGGTAAAACCGCAACATGCAATACCAATCTTGCGAATAATAACAAAAACTATTTCAACCGGGTTTTTAATGCTAAGTAAAGGACAACTAAATTTCTCAACGTTTCGTAACTTGTAGGCACTAGTTACATCTTCGAGGGTTACGAAACGTTGGGAAATTCAGTTGTTCTTCACTTAGCATTGAAACCCCAGTTGAAATAGTTTTTGTTAAAACTAGTGCTAAGTTTACATCAAGTAGACATGAGTCTAAAAACCATCGCTTGCAAATAATGTTTAAATTAAAACGATCTTGCAGGGTTGCAGTGTTCTTTTAAACTTGTACCTACCTGTGTTTTCTAGAAGCGACGGCCACCAGGTCAGTCTCCATTGCGCCCGATGTACAATAAGTGACAGGTCAACTTTGATCGCAGTGCAATCTATCGATCAAGTTGCGACAAGCGTGTCGGTCTGCTAATTGAGTGACGACATAATGACACGATCGAGGATGCCGTGTTCAAGTCGTCACCTGGTGGTGGGATCACGAGGCTAACTGCATCTTTGCGTGACTCGCAAGCTTTGCGGCGGCGGCTAATGCAAGAAGAGAAACTCCGATAAGGGGGCGATTCACGTTGACATTCTGCAACAACCAGTGCCATGTTTAGACTCGATTGATTGCCATGAAAACAAGTTTGTGTACCTTTCATCTGACAGCTGTAAATATTTAGTTGATTTTAGCGGGGCAGTGATCAACAAGTATTTTAATCGGGGGTGCCACCCGCAAGCATTAAAGATTTAAGAAGTGACATAGACTTTCAAGCCGGGCTCAAGGAGTTCCTTATAGATAAAAAACTGTATTCTCCAATACCTGACCCAGCGCAGTGTTGCTTAACTTTCATCCTTCCAACCTCTCTCCCGAACAGAACTGGTCATGTGTATGATGGTCACCCATCCAATACCTGACCCAGCGCAGTGTTGCTTAACTTTCATCCCTCCAACCTCTCTCCCGAACAGAACTGGTCATGTGTATGATGGTCACCCATCCAATACCTGACCCAGCGCAGTGTTGCTAAACTTTCATCCCTCCAACCTCTCTCCCGAACAGAACTGGTCATGTGTATGATGGTCACCCATCCAATACCTGACCCAGCGCAGTGTTGCTTAACTTTCATCCCTCCAACCTCTCTCCCGAACAGAACTGGTCATGTGTATGATGGTCACCCATCCAATACCTGACCCAGTGCAGTGTTGCTTAGCTTTCATCCCTCCAACCTCTCTCCCAAACAGAACTGGACATGTATATGATTGTCACCCATCCAATACCTGACTCAGCACAGTGTTGCTTTACTTTCATCCCTCCAACCTCTCTCCCGAACAGAACTGGTCATGTGTATGATGGTCGCCCATCCAATACCTGACCCAGCGCAGTGCTGCTTAACTTTCATCCCTCCAACCTCTCTCCCGAACAGAACTGGTCATGTGTATGATGGTCACCCATCCAATACCTGACCCAGTGCAGTGTTGCTTAACTTTCATCCCTCCAACCTCTCTCCCAAACAGAACTGGTCATGTGTATAATGGTCACCCATTCAATACCTGACCCAGTGCAGTGTTGCTTAACTTTCATCCCTCCAACCTCTCTCCCGAACAGAACTGGTCATGTGTATGATGGTCACCCATCCAATACCTGACCCAGCGCAGTGTTGCTTAACTTTCATCCCTCCAACCTCTCTCCCGAACAGAACTGGTCATGTGTATGATGGTCACCCATCCAATACCTGACCCAGTGCAGTGTTGCTTAACTTTCATCCCTCCAACCTCTCTCCCAAACAGAACTGGTCATGTGTATGATGGTCACCCATTCAATACCTGACCCAGTGCAGTGTTGCTTAACTTTCATCCCTCCAACCTCTCTCCCAAACAGAACTGGACATGTGTATGATTGTCACCCATCCAATACCTGACTCAGCACAGTGTTGCTTTACTTTCATCCATCCAACCTCTATTTTTTAACGCAAATATATAACGCAGTATAAAATAATGAACGCATTTTTTTTAAACTTCGCCTTTGTGATTTTGTGGTTATCATAAAACTTGTAATATATTATATAATAATAATATAATTATAATTATAATTCATCGTCTTGTATTAATATATTAAATAATTAACTGTATTTAAAAACTGTTTTATTTCAATCCATCCAATATCGCAAGTTGTGTTTGTATCAGCTAATGATTCTGCGTGCTGTTGTCGATGAAATATGAGTACTTTCTGTATTTCTTGCCTTCAACGCCTGTTTCTAGGCAAGCCCGCAGTACACAACTGTACGATGAGTTGCCTACCCATCTGTATAGGTAGGTAGTTCGCAAGCGAGATGGTCAAATGATTATTGTATGTATGTATGTATATATGTTTATTGCATGAATAGTTGTTAATACATAATACATGTCAATGGGTCACATTCAAAGTAGTAATATTAGAATAATGCATCCTAACATCACTTTTTGTTGTTCCATGCAACCTTCTTCTATAATTAAGACTATGCCTGTAAGTCTGACTTCTCATCCTCTAGTTGGTACATTTTTTTAACTTCTTTTTTGAATTTTTCTGGTCCATATGTCTTGGTTTTTTCTGGTAATAGGTTATATAGTGATGTTCCAAAGTGTGTGAAAGAGGCGCAGTACTTTTTTGTTCGGTGGTGTTGCGTGGAAATTTGTCCTTTTGAGCGTATATTGATGTCGTGGAGGTCACTTCTTTTGTTTAGTTTTCGTTTGAGGTAATCTGGTTTTCCTGTGACTAGTGTTCTATGGATGGTGCAGAGTGCTTGAAGTTTGAGTCTTTCTGCCATTTTCAGCCAGCCAGCCCTCCGAATGCCAGGAGTTATGTGCTCTCTTTGCTTGATGTTGAGAGAGTACCTGGCACAGGAATTTTGGATTTTTTGTAAATGTTTGAAGTTGTTTTTTGTTATGCCTGGTCCATAGACCAGCGCACAATAGTTTATTTGAGACAGTATTAGGGAGTCGCATAGGATTATTTTTGCTGTTGGAGGTAGTATGGCTTTAAACCTATAAAGTGACCGGAGTTTGAATCTAGCTTTATTTCGCAAGCTGGTGACGTGCGCAGCGTAGTTGAGGTTGCTGTCCATTATCAGCCCCAGGTTTCGTGCGTTGTCGGATAATTTTATATCGGTTCCATCGATTGTGATTTTGAAGTTCAGCTCCATTGTTTTCGCTCTCTGGGTGTTTGTTCCGAACAGTAGGGACACTGTTTTTGAGGGATTTATTATCAGTGCTCTTTCACTCGACCATTTAAGAATGTCAGCCAGGGTTGAGTTTATCACCGCCAGTGCTGCCGGTGTGTCTTGTGGTTTGAAAGAGTAGTATATTTGGGTGTCGTCTGCAAATTGTTTTATTTTGCAGCCTTTGATTATGCTGGGTAGATCCGCTGTGTAGATGGTGAATAGTAGCGGGGCGAGTATTGACCCCTGTGGCACGCCTGAGGGTATGTTAAGCAGCGAAGACTGTTTCTGTGTCGTACCATGTTTTACTACCACACTTTGGCTTCTTCTGGTAAGATAGCTGGTAAACCACTCTTGAGTTGCACCTTCAGAGCAGATGTTGCTGAGTAGCTTGATCAGTAGTGGATGGTTTATCGTGTCGAATGCTCGGGAGTAGTCTAGTAGTATTAGTATTATTATTAATCGAATTGAGTGAATGATCGCCGTGACGGATTTTGACCCGCGAGGGGTGTCAACAGGGGTAGAATTTCAAGGGGAGTTGAATGCACCCCTCTGTTTTTGTCTAAGATTAATATTAAGGGAGTTATTCTAGTTGTAATGTTTAAAATCAATGTAGCGGCTAAAGTAAGATGTTTACGCCCGATCTAAATATCTCATCGTGTTCGGGGGTGCAAACTACCCCTTAGACCACATTATGGACGAATCTTTAAAAATCAAGAAAAAAACGCAAGGGGCCGCATGTTCTTTTTATTTTGCAAGATTTTTGAGTTGGGCCAGATTTTTGTTAGGTAGTTACAGTAGGTTTAGTAACTCAGAGTTGCAAGCAATCGTGTCATTGTTGGGTGTTGAATGGTTGTAAACCCATTTAGAAAATTCTGGCACAAAATTTCCCCTGTTGACAGGGAATTCTTTATGTTTTCATTATTTGACAAGATCCCTGAATTTGACACGATTTTATGCATACTAGATTTAGATTTAAGTTGATACATATTTATACCTTGCCACAGTGCTATTTTTGTTTGCTTGTAAGATGTTTGTAAGATGTTATAATGAAATAAATAAATAAATACCGTCGATTTAGTACGTTGTGTAGCTTTTTCAACTGTAATTCTTGATTGTAGCCTCTTCAAGGGTTCTAAAATATCCGCCATGATCAATCTGAATATGCTGCTGGTTGGAGTCCGGTGAGAATGACCACTGCAGCTCTGGTCCAGTTACTTTCCTGCAATATAATAGGTAAATATCAAACTAAATTGGAGTATGCTATGACAATCATTAAAAAAATCCAACCGAAAATATTACAAACACTCTAGGAATTGAGAAATAGGGCGTTCTTCAACATCTGTCAAAATGTCACAAATTTAAATGCTTCTATAGGTTAGCTGTAGTAGTTACACATTCTTTTTAAACTACCACGTGCAAAATCTCTTTTTTTTTCAGAAAAGGACAACAACGGGGATGTTTTATGGACGTGGACATACCCTTCGGTTACTAATGCTCAGCAAACTCTGATCCTGAGAAAGTGTGGTCTTGATGGAGATCACGCTACCGTCCGGTCCTTCGTATATGGAAGGCAAGGAAAGTCGTGGTATTATATCACGTCTACTGAGGTTTTCGACTCTGACAACCTTCCGTGTGTCAAGCAGCTTGCTCTTGTTCTGTGGACCAAAGACCTCAATCCAGACAAGTATGAAACGCTTGGAAGAATTTTGAGTAAGACTCTGTGCAAGACGGGGAGTCCGGCAGCAATGTTACAGCTGTACATGTCGGTTCTAACTCGAGGATCGTGTACGACAGATGAGAACGGTACTTTTGTAGTCAGAGACTTTGCCAGTAAAGCACCAACCACATCTCTCAAAGGTACAGCCTCTTTAAGAACTTCTAAAATATGAGTAACACATTATTAGTTAACCTAGATATCTACAAATAACCATTCTACACTTCATGATTTTTTTTGAAATTTCAGAATTAATTCAAGCTTTTGGCTTGGAATCGATATTGATTTACACTGCGCTACTGCTAAAGAAAAGAATTGTTGTGTACCACCACAGCTTACACATTTTACTCAAGGTATATTGGAAGTATCTTTGAATAGAACATAACAAAATATGCCATTTAAATTTACAGTAAATAAACTTTGCCTTATGTGGCAGGAACATTGACTAGATATGCAAATGATGCATTGTTATTAGAGTGTTTGAAGGAACAATCAATAAGAGATTTATGGAATGCTTTGCATGGAAATTCAAGTGTAGGTATGAATTTCAGCCAAATTATCACCAAAATGTTACGAAGAGGTTTAAAGCTTAGCATCAATATCAGTAGAGATCCTTTATTTTAGTATTGTCCTTATATTTAGAATGTATAGTGCAACATTATTGAGAGATTTTGGTTCTAGAGCATGAAATGATGGTAGAAATTTCTAACATTTTTGTTAAGTATTGATTGTTTCCAAAACTCTTTGAACGAACTTGCTGGTCTTATAGTCTTATATGGTGTCTTATATATGGTGTCTTGTCCTTAGTGGATTCGAACATTCCCAGCCATGATGGCTCATCGATCTCAATCAGACACATTATTCCCGTGGGTTGACATTTCACACGATGAGTTACTGGACATGAAGGTACGTTCCTGAATTAAGAAAAACAAAAACAAGGTGATCTTATTAAAGTAAAAACAAATAATGGTGTTGTTTTCAGAGCAACACCAACTACGTGGCTGGCTTCTGCGACAGTAGCATAACTTCTCGGACAGAATTGTATGATCTGCTAGTAAACCTTCCTGCGAGAGAAATTACTGTTTCTCCTCATGCAAAAGGTAGGCGGATTTTAATGTTTCAAACACATAACCCTAGTCTACCACAATGCCAACGTAAAGCCAACGTAAAGCCAACGTAGAGCCAACGTAGAGCCAGATTGCCTACTAGCACTAACCACTGGTATACTTGTACCTAAGTTAGAAATCAATAAATAAAATAAAATAAAAATACATCTTAGACCTAGGAACTAGCATAGGCCAGATTGCCTACTAGCACTAACCACCGGTATACTTGTACCTAAGTTAGAAATCAATAAATAAAATAAAATAAAAATACATCTTAGACCTAGGAACTAGCATAGGCCAGATTACCTACTAGCACTAACCACCGGTATACTTGTACCTAAGTTAGAAATCAATAAAATAAAATATAAAATAAAATAAAAATACACCTTAGACCTAGAAACTAGCATAGGCCAGATTGCCTACTAGCACTAACCACCGGTATACTTGTACCTAAGTTAGAAATCAATAAATAAAATAAAATAAAAATACACCTTAGACCTAGAAACTAGCATAGGCCAGATTGCCTACTAGCACTAACCACCGGTATACTTGTACCTAAGTTAGAAATCAATAAATAAAATAAAATAAAAATACATCTTAGACCTAGGAACTAGCATAGGCCAGATTGCCTACTAGCACTAACCACCGGTATACTTGTACTTAAGTTAGAAATCAATAAATAAAATAAAATAAAAATACACCTTAGACCTAGGAACTAGCATAGGCCAGATTGCCTACTAGCACTAACCACCGGTATACTTGTACCTAAGTTAGAAATCAATAAATAAAATAAAATAAAAATACACCTTAGACCTAGGAACTAGCATAGGTCAGATTGCCTACTAGCACTAACCACTGGTATACTTGTACCTAAGTTAGAAATCAATAAATAAAATAAAATAAAAATACACCTTAGACCTAGGAACTAGCATAGGCCAGATTGCCTACTAGCACTAACCACCGGTATACTTGTACCTAAGCTAGAAATCAATAAGCTAAATAGCTATCTGTGTTTTTAATTGTAAGTATTATTACAGAGAGTATGGTGATGACAAAGACACACAAGGATATCGCTGTCTTTATGACGCAATTAGCCGCTAAAGAATCGATATCTGAACAACAGCTGATCAGAGATGTCGCTGACAAGACAGGAGAGCTGCTGGATCAGCTGTCGTTGTTGGCAACAGTGAATGGGCCAGACAACAAAAGAATGGTTACCCTGGAGACGTTGAAAGAGAAGAATCTGCCGCCCGCTCTTGATAACTTTCTGTTCAACTTGGCTGTCGCTGAGAATATGATGATGTTGTAACGTTGTGACGTTGTTTATTGACTTGGGCTTAGTCGCGTTGAACAAAGAGCGTTGACAAGCGATAATTCAGGCGTGAAATATGTTAAAAATCCTGAAAAAAAACTCTTAAAATAGGTGAAAAAATATGGAATGCAAAAACTTGCGGATATGTTATTATTTAGACGTAATACGTCTCAATGCAGTCGATATAATATCAAAATTGCATTAAGTTATGTTAAGTAGCACATATTAAGTTTTAAAATTTTTTGTAAAAATCTAATAAAAACAAAACTACCCGGTCAATAGTTTTCAAAAATGTAGCTGAGCTACCTTCAGTGATTTCCAATTTCTTCTGACATTTTTTTCCAATCAGTCCAGCCATTTAGAACTGAATACAAAAATAAAAACAGGAAATATTTTTTTCAGAGAGTAAAATTGAAAAATTGATGTAGTTGTGATTGTTTATTGGTATAAAATAAAAGAAAAGCACATTGAACGTATTGTACATTGACTGTTGAGATGAAATACATGGAAAGATCAGTAATCTGCAGCGTTGCTGGCAAGGTAGTCTCTACGACCAATGTTTGAAGCTTGCTTGCTCTGGATCGCCTCCAACTTCGGGCAGTCGGTGATACGGTGACCCAAACCTCCGCAGTAACTGCAGCCTCGTTCATCTGAAACACATGCATCGATGTTATCCAAAGTCAAGTTTATAAGTTTTCAAGTTTCGTTATTGATTTATAATTTAGCTGCAAGTAGCACAACTGCTGGTTTAACTTCAGGTTTTAAGATACATTTGAGACGATAACTACATCTCCATGCAATCAAAAAATTTGCAAAATTTTATAACATTTTGTTAGGTGCTTTGGCATTTGTTCATTTTCAAATTTAGCAAAAATTCTTAATTGCGAGTAAAAAAATAATAATTGTTCCCAAAATCATGGCAGGTCTGTAATTATAGAGATGTTAAAAACTGATCTAGCTGCTTGGTCAGTAGCGTAGGAAGAATCGCAATCGCTGAGCTCATCCAATAATTTGACTGACAAGATATCAACAACACGGCATGATTAGTTAAGAGGTTACAAATAAAAACCCGTTTTAAGAAAAATACTATAATTAAGTATAATTTACCTCCAAGATCCAGATATTTTTCATTCTCCGAAGACAGCGCTGCTAGGAACGGAGGCACTTTTTGCTTGGATTCCATCAACAAGTGTTTTAAATCCAATAAAACGGATTCCTCGTTAGCCTTGTTAATGAAGGTCGTGGCTAAACCTGTCTTTCCAGAGCGACCAGTACGACCAATGCGATGAACTGAAGCAAAAAAAATCATTTATTTTCAAGCAAATAAGATAAAATAGTGTTACTAACTACTTTCTAAAGTAATGGGAACAGCGTGCCATGGGGCTGGGTATTTGCTGTCGTGAAGGTGAATGCTAATTACTTGAGATCTAGAAAAGTGGACCACACAATGCCTTAACTACATCTTGGTCGTTTTATTATCACCACAACATTAGGTACTTTCTGATTAACTATTAATCTTGGGAATCTAGTCAAACATTTTCTATCGGCTGTTTTTGGTATAAATGTGATAACGTTTGGTAAATGAGCTTCCGTTCGACTGCTTGAAACTCCCAGTGTACTTTTCTGCTCAGAGAAATTGGACGATGCAATTGAAAACAAATTAATGTAATGACAGCTGGCGTTCATATGTTCGAGTGTAGCTCTCGTTAGCGGCCAACAAAACCCGGTAAGAGCTTCCAGCCCGGTTCAGTTGCAGGTCAGTCAAACACATCTTCTTTAATGAAGATAATGTAGTGATGAAAAGTATTAAGTAAGACACAGGAAAATACTCTTTTTAAAACAGAACGAGTCAAGATTGGAATTAAATGAAGAAATGTGCGATGGAAGAGACCGAAAATAATGTAAATATGTTCAGAAGAAATATCTTGGAATTAGTATTCGAAAATAGTTTCAGTTTTTTTTTCTGATATCTGTATATTACATGGAAATAGCAGTTTTTTCTAGGAAAAAAATTGAATAAATAAAATATCTTTAATTAGCAAGTGATCTGTAACTCGCACGTACCGTAGTTTTCCACATCGTCGGGCATATCGTAGTTGATTACGTGTTGAACGCCGGCGAAGTCAAGACCTTTCGATGCAACGTCCGTTGCTACAAGAACATCTTTCTGTCCTTTGCGGAACGCATCCACCGATCTCGAGCGTTCCTCTTGGTCTAACCATGGAGAGGAGGAAATCAGTACAACATCAATCGTTATATTGAACATACTTAGCTTTTAACAATTTCAAATGAATCCAGAAGAAAATATTTGGACGAGTAGATTAAGAACTAAACGTAATGAATAAGGAAATTTTGATTGTATCACATAACGTTAGGACAACCTAGAAAAAAAACCGGGTGTAGCTGTATCTTATTGATACGGCCGATATTTAAGCGTGACTACGTTCAACTACCGCGTAGGTACGTAGGTCAACTACCGTACTGACCATACTTCACAAGCAAGTTTTACATCTCTCTTTATTTGGGTTGTGTTTTCATATCTAATTTACATGCTGAAGGACTTTACAGATTGGGATGGAAGTGTCATCTTGCGATATATATATTATTTTTTTCCATTAGTCTACTGACGAGTGCCAAAAACGCTGCCTCCTCTCACGCCTCCAATATTTATTTTATCGAAAATAAAAAAAAAGTACTTTTAGAGAATTGTCTAAACTATTAAACGATAATAAGTCGCATTCTGTCCTTTGTTTCCTGTAGGCTGTAGGGGTTGTTACACATTTGCCATTTTGCGTAACATTGGTCTTATGGAGAGCATTAAAAACGCCAACCCCTCTAACGCCTCCAATATTTATTTTATCGAAAATCAAAAAAAAGTACTTTTAGAGAATTGTCTGAACTATTGAATAATAATAAGACGCAATCTGTCCTTTGTTTCCTGTAGGCTGTAGGGGTTGTTACACATTTGCCATTTTGCGTAATTTAACATTGGTCTTATGGAGAGCATTAAAAACGCCAACCCCTCTAACGCCTCCAATATTTATTTTATCGAAAATAAAAAAAAAGTACTTTTAGATAATTGTCTGAACTATTGAATGATAATAAGTCGCATTCTGTCCTTTGTTTCCTGTAGGCTGTAGGGGTTGTTACACATTTGCCATTTTGCGTAATTTAACATTGGTCTTATGGAGAGCATTAAAAACGCCAACCCCTCTAACGCCTCCAATATTTATTTTATCGAAAATAAAAAAAAAGTCCTTTTAGAGAATTGTCTGAACTATTGAATGATAATAAGTCGCAATCTGTCCTTTGTTTCCTGTAGGCTGTAGGGGTTGTTACACATTTGCCATTTTGCGTAATTTAACATTGGTCTTATGGAGAGCATTAAAAACGCCAACCCCTCTAACGCCTCCAATATTTATTTTATCGAAAATCAAAAAAAAGTACTTTTAGATAATTGTCTGAACTATTGAATGATAATAAGTCGCATTCTGTCCTTTGTTTCCTGTAGGCTGTAGGGGTTGTTACACATTTGCCATTTTGCGTAATTTAACATTGGTCTTACGGAGAGCATTAAAAACGCCAACCCCTCTAACGCCTCCAATATTTATTTTATCGAAAATAAAAAAAAAGTACTTTTAGATAATTGTCTGAACTATTGAATGATAATAAGTTGCATTCTGT
Source organism: Protonemura montana (assembly GCA_947568835.1). Lineage (NCBI taxonomy): Eukaryota > Metazoa > Arthropoda > Insecta > Plecoptera > Nemouridae > Protonemura > Protonemura montana. The sequence continues at coordinate 17,195,889 of OX387607.1, read as the reverse complement.
CCTTTGTTTCCTGTAGGCTGTAGGGGTTGTTACACATTTGCCATTTTGCGTAATTTAACATTGGTCTTATGGGGAGCATTAAAAACGCCAACCCCTCTAACGCCTCCAATATTTATTTTATCGAAAATAAAAAAAAAGTACTTTTAGATAATTGTCTGAACTATTGAATGATAATAAGTCGCATTCTGTCCTTTGTTTCCTGTAGGCTGTAGGGGTTGTTACACATTTGCCATTTTGCGTAATTTAACATTGGTCTTATGGAGAGCATTAAAAACGCCAACCCCTCTAACGCCTCCAATATTTATTTTATCGAAAATCAAAAAAAAAGTACTTTTAGATAATTGTTTGAACTATTGAATGATAATAAGTCGCATTCTGTCCTTTGTTTCCTGTAGGCTGTAGGGGTTGTTACACATTTGCCATTTTGCGTAATTTAACATTGGTCTTATGGAGAGCATTAAAAACGCCAACCCCTCTAACGCCTCCAATATTTATTTTATCGAAAATCAAAAAAAAGTACTTTTAGATAATTGTTTGAACTATTGAATGATAATAAGTCGCATTCTGTCCTTTGTTTCCTGTAGGCTGTAGGGGTTGTTACACATTTGCCATTTTGCGTAATTTAACATTGGTCTTATGGAGAGCATTAAAAACGCCAACCCCTCTAACGCCTCCAATATTTATTTTATCGAAAATCAAAAAAAAGTACTTTTAGATAATTGTTTGAACTATGGAATGATAATAAGTCGCATTCTGTCCTTTGTTTCCTGTAGGCTGTAGGGGTTGTTACACATTTGCCATTTTGCGTAATTTAACATTGGTCTTATGGGGAGCATTAAAAACGCCAACCCCTCTAACGCCTCCAATATTTATTTTATCGAAAATCAAAAAAAAGTACTTTTAGATAATTGTCTGAACTATGGAATGATAATAAGTCGCATTCTGTTCTTTGTTTCCTGTAGGCTGTAGGGGTTGTTACACATTTGCCATTTTGCGTAATTTAACATTGGTCTTATGGGGAGCATTAAAAACGCCAACCCCTCTAACGCCTCCAATATTTATTTTATCGAAAATAAAAAAAAAGTACTTTTAGATAATTGTCTGAACTATTGAATGATAATAAGTCGCACTCTGTACTTAGCTTCCTGTAGGCTGTAGAGCTTGTTACACATTGGCTACTTTGGAGAGCAAATCCGTACATGCCTCCCTATATAATGCGCTTTAAGACGTAGTCACGTCAAAAATTGGCGTTTTTTCCATACACATAATTAGTTAGTTAAAAAACGCCAATGTTTTCGAGATTTTATTTCAGAAAATACGTAATACGTTAGTTTTTGAGTTATTGACCCTGATTATTTTATTTAGATGCATTTAGGAAGCTTGAACTTGGTAATTGTTATAATTTTATGTGGTTCTTTTGTTATCGGAAAATTGTCAGGACTGCTTTTACCCTTGAAGTAACTAGTATATGTTACGAAACGTCAGGAAAATTTAGTAGCCCTTTACTTAGCATTCAAAACCCAGTTGAAATAGTTTTTCTTAATATAAAAATGTATTTAAATTTCTTTGGTGACATATCATATTTAAACCTCATGCAGTTCTGGTAATCAGCAATCACAAGTTATGGAGACGCCATCTCATAGAATATCTAAATTACATTGTTTTGATCTACAAAAGATCAGCTAACATTTTGAAATGTTTAACAGCCATCAACTAGTTTTCTCATGTAGTAAAAAAGAATTGTTTTTCATGAAATAATATTACTGTCAAGGTTTTGACGAACTGAAAGTTTGCCATGAATACAATTTCTACAAATTTCAATCCAACAATTTGGCTGCATTTGTTTTATGAAAATTGTTATGAAAATTATCTTTGAACATTTTTGTAAATCTTGATTAGGAATCAAACTGTCAAACCAATTAATAAATCACCTTAAAAATATTATTATAAGTACATTATCATGCAATATCTGTTGTAACCTGAAGGGAAAATTTACCTTAAGTTGTAAATAAATAATAATAATAATAAAAACCCAGGGGTGAGTTCAGAACCGAAAAAGATATCGTGGAAATTTCACAAAAATCAGAGCAGGCTAAAAAAAAACTATTTCAACTGGGTTTTGAATGCTAAGTGAAGAACAACTGAATTTCCCAACGTTTCGTAACTTGTACCTGTTACTTTATCAAGGGTAAGAGCAGTCCTGACAATTTTCCAATAACAAAAGAACCACATAAAATTATAACAATTACCAAGTAATTAATTAGAGAGCGGGCAGTCATTTGACCAGTAGTGAGCAAACAAAGATACAAAGACAAGAAAATGAAACTGAAGATTTGATCGTCTAACTTTGCCCAACAACAATCCAGTGCATAGCAACAATAATCCAGTGCATAGCAACAACAATCCAGTACATAGCAACAAAGTCTTACCTTTCCCTCCATGAATAGCAACAGCTTCAACTCCTTTTAGCAACAGATACTCGTGTATAGCATCCACATCTTGTTTCTTCTCCGCGAAGATCAACACGGGCGGCGCTGTTTTGAGAATGCACTCGAGCAAGTAGACGATCTTAGCTTCTTGCTTGACGTATTCAACTTCTTGAACAACGTTCATTGAGGCAGCCCCAGCGCGACCTACGTTGATCGTGACCGGCTTCACAAGGGCCGAGCGGGCAAAGTTTTGAATCTTTTTCGGCATCGTGGCCGAGAAGAGAAGAGTTTGACGCTGCCCCTACAGGTGGACATTATTTTAGCTCGTTGGGATCGTTAATCCCAAGATAGAATATCAATATCTGCTATATTTGTGCTGAAATTGTAATCCTTCAATTGGGTGCTTAACATTTGAACTGCTGCAGTGTTTCAAGAATATTTTACAAGTCAAGATAAGGGGATTATTAGGTTCTGAATTCTGTATTTTCCGGTGGCAAAGATGAAGTTTTAGGACGCTGCTAATTGCCAAATTTTCTATTTCTTTTGTGACCGCACTCAAAAACAAAACAAAGTTGCAAATTGATGATCCAGTCATTTTTATTGAACAGAATCAGGATCTGTAAGTTGTCAATAGTTGAATTTGTTTTGGTTTACCTTGAAGAAAGAGAAAATAGTTCGAACGTCTTCTTCGAATCCCATATCTATCATTCTGTCTGCTTCATCCATACACAAATACCTGGAACAAATTTCAAACATTCTTCATTTAGAAAACATTCTTCATTTAGACTGCAGCCTTTCAAACAAATTTAAAAACACAATCTCAACTCTGATTATTTTATTTAGATGCATTTAGGAAGCTTGAACTTGGTAATTGTTATAATTTTATGTGGTTCTTTTGTTATTGGAAAATTGTCAGGACTGCTCTAACCCTTGAAGAAGTAACAGGTACAAGTTACGAAACGTTGGGAAATTTAGTTGTTCCTCACTTAGCATTCAAAACCCAGTTGAAATAGTTTTTATTAAAACTAGAGCTAAGTTTACATCAAGTAGACATGAGTCTAGAAACCATCAATTGAATATAATATTTTTTTAGATTGTAGCTCTCCAAAAAGATATAAAAAATGTAATGTCAATCGGATTTTAACTGCAAATACATGCATTTAAAAGTGCTTGTATGCAATGACCCTCACCTGCACACGTCTAGGCGAACCATTTTCTTGTCAAGCATGTCCATCAACCGACCCGGCGTAGCAACCATGATGTGAACTCCGCGGCCGATTGTCTCCATCGACTCTGAAACTGGAACTCCACCGATGGAAAGACAACATCTGATCTCCGGTGAATTGTTCTGTTGCAGGTACGTGCAGTAGTGGGCGATAATGTCGTGGGTCTGCTTTGCCAACTCCCGCGACGGGCATATTATTAGACCTGCGAAGATCACAAGCGCATATGAGTTGGTTGCCATCACTATTCATGCATTACAAATGAAATTGTATTTAAAATCGGTTTTGAATTTGAATTATCATCGCACCGTACGGTCCTTCGTTTTTCATGAACGGTAGTTTTGTTTCTTGCTCCAAGCAGAACATTATTAACGGCAAGACGAAGACCAAGGTTTTCCCGCTTCCTGTGAACGCTATGCCGATCATGTCTCGCCCAGCCAATCTGGAAAAGCACAGTCGTTAAAACTTAGAAGGCACCGGAACATTTCTTTAAAGGGAAGTTGATAAGAGATCACGACTTACACTGTAGGAATTCCTTGAATTTGAATAGGAGTCGGCTTCACAATGCCTTTATTTTCTAGCCCAAGCAGAATACTTTTAGGGAACTTCATTTCCTTGAATGACTTTATCGGCGGCGGTACAGCTTCACCTTCCACCAGTATCCGCATCTTCTTCCGTACCCGCTCGTGCCTTTCCTCGGACATAGCTAATATGTATCTGGGTGGAGTCCAACTCGTTTTTATCGGGTCCTCGTACTGAATTCCTTTCGCCAACTCGGCGACTCCCATGAGGGCTGTTTGGCCGGCAACGCTTTCCAAAATCTTCTCTTCCTCCTTCAGTTGCCGCTCCATTGCACTTTCCTTTTTAGCTGAAAATAATTGAGTTGTTTAGTAATAAGAGGATTTCACACTGAACAAGAACTTCCCAAAACACAGCACAAGTTTGAAAACAATTGTTATTTTATTCCACTAGATAGAAATGCATCGGTGGTAGTGCTGTAAGTTACCTTCAGCAAGCTTTTTAAGTTCTGTGTGCTGATCGAGAAGACTGATATTTGACTTTCGTCCCCAAACTTGTCCTTCTTCTTCTTCTTCATTGTCACGTTCGTTTTCACTTGATGATTTCCCACGCTGACCAAATTCATCTTTTAGCTAAGGGGTAGAAAAACACTTGTAAGATATTTTGAACTAACTTTAGTGGTAAAATCATGGCCGATACATAGAAGTTCGCTCTATTTCTATTTTTTTACCTGGCCAATTCTCCCTAATTTCATTAGTTGCTGTTTCTTTCGTTCCTTGACTGGAACGTACGGCACATACTCCTCATCATTGTCCGAGCTGGATTCAACCACTCGTTGATATTTCTAAAATGAAATAAAACCCATTAAAGGTAGTTCGTGAAAATTGTGATAGTATGTGCTTGAATATTTGCTTTTAGTGTTTTACCCGTTTCTGTGCATCATTTTTCGATTTATCTCCCATTCTAAGATGGGATGATGGGATAACCTTAAAATTATAGTTTTTGACGTTTGGTTAATTTTTGAGGTTAGCTTTTTCCGTATATGAGGTCAAGTTTAACTTTATATTAAAATTAAAATAAGATAAAATTTTCAGACAAATAGAAATGTTTAATAACATTTACCGTAAAATATGAATTACCAGACTGTTTTATGTATGTAAAAAAGTGTTTAGTATTTTCATGCGCATTTGACTCCGTTGCCGTTTTTCCTGTCCATGTTGCTTGGACGTGTTTCGGTGAAATTTTCGTATGTTTCAGTGGTTAAAAATCGATCATTTACCCCTATTTTGTGATTCTTCTCAAGAGAACCAAGTTAAACCAATTCTGTGAATATGGCTCGCTACGGCCAACGGCCTGAAAATGCTCTCAAAAGGGCAAACGGTGAGTCCAAATGCAGGCATTCCGCTCAATATGGGTCCATTGCATGTTAACATGGTGGATCTTTGCACTGATGATTAAGCCTAACTTGCCGCTTTGAAAATACTTATCATATCATGCAATGCTATACGCTTAGTATAATTTGAGATTTTAAGGGACGCTTTCACATTCTAGAATTCATCGAGGTTGGGAAACCTGCAAGAGCTCTCGATACTCTCTATGAAGTTTTCCGCAACAAGAAATGGGCGTACAACTGGAGCGAGAGCGTTCTGGAGCCGATCATGTTCAAGTATCTGGATTTGTGTGTCGAGCTCAAAAAGTCGCACATTGCCAAGGAGGGTTTATTCCAGTATCGAAACATGTTCCAATCGGTGAACGTTTCGTCACTAGAAAATGTCATACGAGGCTATTTAAGAACGGCTGAAGAGCGGACGGAATCCGCTCGCGAACAATCTCAGCAGGCTGTCATTGACATAAATATTGATGATCTTGATATGCTTCAAACACCTGAAAGTATATTACTGAGGTAAGAAGACACCACATATATTTCTAGTATTCGTTTGGATTTCAATCCTTCCTTTGCTCTGTAGATATTTTTGTACTGAAAAAAATCCTTTCTCAGCGCTGTATCGGGCGAGGACGCCCAAGATCGAAGCGACCGAACGATTCTCACTCCTTGGGTCAAGTTCTTGTGGGAATCTTACTGCCAGTGTCTTGAGCTTCTACGAACCAACGCTCACGTGGAAACTTTGTACCACGACATCGCCAGGATGGCATTCTCGTTCTGTTTGAAGTACAATCGCAAAACAGAATTCCGCAAGCTCTGCGACAAGTTGCGTAAGCATCTCGAGGACATCAGCAAGCTGCCTGCCCAAACTGTCAACGTCAGCATCCACAAGGCAGAGACTCAGCAGCTAAATCTGGACACCAGGCTTGTTCAGCTCGACTCTGCCATTCAGATGGAACTTTGGCAGGTAAACAAACGTAGCAAAGTGAATCAGTTGTTGGGTACAAACATCTTCAAACCAAATCTACATGTTTTGGCAATAATTCCGGTCACCTTTTAGTTTGTGTTTTTCAACTCTCAAAATTTTCTACCAATTTGTCAACATTTTATTACCTAGTTAATTACCTTCTGTGAATTTCAAAGTCACCAATCAGTTTGTCGAGTTAGAAACACTGGGCCTCGTAAGAGCACCAAAGTTAAGCAACACTGCACTGGGTCAGGTATTGGATGGGTGACCATCATACACATGTTCGGGAGAGAGGTTGAAGGGATGAAAGTTAAGCAACACTGCGCTGGGTCAGGTATTGGATGGGTGACCATCATACACATGACCAGTTCTGTTTGGAGAGAGGTTGGAGGGATGAAAGTTAAGCAACACTGCGCTGGGTCAGGTATTGGATGGGTGACCACCATGACGTGTTTTCACGAATTGTGTTTGCATTTCAGGAAGCTTACAAAGCGATCGAGGATATCCACGGGCTGATGAACCTGTCCAAGAAGCCGCCCGTGCCGAAGACGATGGCCAACTACTACCAGAAGCTTGCGATGGTTTTCTGGAAAGCAGGCAACTATCTCTTCCACGCTGCAGCGCTGTTCAAACTCTTCCAGCTTTCCAAGGATATGAAGAAGAACATCACTTCAGATGAGACACAACGGTAGGTCCATCAACATATTGACTTATATTCAGTATTATTATTTGACGTGACTATGTCTTAAAGCGCATTATATAGGGAGGCATGTACGGATTTGCTCTCCAAAATGGCAAATGTGTAACAAGCTCTACAGCCTACAGGAAAAAAAGTACAGAATGTGATTTATTATCATTCAATAGTTCAGACAATTCTCTAGAAGTACTTTTTTTTTATTTTCGATAAACTAAATATTGGAGGCGTTAGAGGGGTTGGCGTTTTTAATGCTCTCCATAAGACCAATGTTAAATTACACAAAATGGCAAATGTGTAACAAGCCCTACAGCTTACAGGAAGCAAAGGACAGAATGCGATTTATTATCATTCAATAGTTTAGATAATTCTCTAGAAGTTTTTTTTTTTTTTTTTTTTTTTTTCGATTAACTAAATATTGGAGGCGTGAGAGGAGGCGGCGTTTTCAGCACTCGTCATTAGACTAATGCAAAATAATATATATATATCGCAAGATGACACTTCCATCCCAATCTGTAAAATCCTTCAGCTTGTAAATTAGATATGAAAACACAACCCAAATAAAGAGAGATGTAAAACTTGCATGTGAAGTGCGGTCAGTACTGTAGTTGACCTACGTGGCTACGCGGTAGTTGAACGTAGTCACGCTTAAATATCGGCCGTATCAATAAGATACAGCTACACCCGGTTTTTAAGTAATTTATTTAATAACAACTTTGGAGTTGGTATATAAATTATAAATACATTGTCCGGTGGTTGCTAGACTTGGTAGCTACAGCTGTTATAAGTTACTATTTTTTGGTCCAAGCAACACTCTTTGAAATCATTGCAATGTAAATCAACTTATGTTCTGATGTTTTCATTTGCTTCTTAATTACGATCTGGTTTGAAGACGTTTGCAGCTTAAAAAACGGCTGCCGAACCTAATTTTATGATTGTATTGAAATTAATTTACTTCAGTGATTGAATACTGCATATGCTTTTACTAACTGATACGGTACACTCTACTAATAGAAATACATTTTCCTGGATAAAAGAAGTTGCTTGGAAAGAACTGACTGACAATTACCTTATTTGAAATCTTATTTAAATTGCAAACGCTTGCAATGCGCAGGGTATTTTATTATTATTATTTTATTATTATTATTTATTATTAGGAAAATATAATGTAACATTGTTCTTTATTTTAATAGGTTTAAAAGCTAAATAAAATCCAAACCTACCAACATACCTACCTACCTACCTACCTACCTACCTACCTACCTACCTACCTACCTACATAGCTACCTACCTACCTACATAGCTACCTACATAACTACCTACCTACCTACCTACCTACCTACCTACCTACCTACCTACCTACCTACCTACCTACCTACCTAGCTACCTACCTACCTACCTACCTACCTACCTACCTACCTACCTACCTACCTACCTATAAACAGGCTAGAAGCTTATGAAACTGAAACTCAACTAATCAGTTGTTGCTTCCTGTGCTTCTAGAATGGCGTGTCGAGTACTTCTTGCTACGCTCTCGATTCCGCTGCCGTCTGCGCATCCAGAGTTCGATCGTTTCATCGAGACGGACAAGAGTCCGTTGGAGAAAGCTCAGCGGTTGGCCGTCCTGCTTGGATTGTCCCAACCTCCGACCAGGCTGTCTCTGCTCAGAGATATTGTACGTTACTTCTTGCCTGCAAGACAAAACCTGTCCAGGGGGCTTTCAAACTTCCATGGCAACTGCTATCTTATCTAGGTTATATGAGATCAGTGGTACCAACTGGTAACCAAATACAAACTTCTCTGTCGACGTCAAAGTGTCGCGAAGTACATTTGAAATTATTCGTGGCAGTGTCATTGCCATTGCATGGGAAATACAATTTTAATAGTTTTTAGACTCATGTCTACTTGATGTAAACTTAGCACTAGTTTTAACAAAAACTATTTCAACTGGGTTTTGAATGCTAAGTGAAGAACAACTGAATTTCCCAACGTTTTGTAACTTGTACCTGTTACTTTATCAAGGGTAAAAGCAGTCCTGACAATTTTCCGATAACAAAAGAACCACACAAAATTATAACAATTACCAAGTTCAAGCTTCCTAAATGCATCTAAATAAAATAATCAGGGTCAATAACTTAAAAACTAATGTATTTTGTATTTTCTGAAATAAAATCCCGAACAAATTAGCGTTTTTACCAACTAACCAATTACGTGGATGGAAAAAACATACTGTGTTAGTTTTTGAGTTATTGACCCTGATTATTTTATTTAGATGCATTTAGGAAGCTTGAACTTGGTAATTGTTATAATTTTATGTGGTTCTTTTGTTATTGGAAAATTGTCAGGACTGCTCTTACCCTTGATAAAGTAACAGGTACAAGTTACGAAACGTTGGGAAATTTAGTTGTTCTTCACTTAGCATTCAAAACCCAGTTGTAAAAGTTATTGTTATGGGAATTGGATCTGATCTGATTGGTTTTTCAACGTTGTCTTCCCACTTGGTCCAGGTCCGCGTGAATGTTGTCTCTCTGGCATCTCCCAACCTACAAGAACTCTACGGTTGGTTGGAGATTGAGTTTGACCCGTTGCTTCTATGCGAGCGAGTCAACTCTGTGATCGCCGAGATACAAGCGACTGGAGAGCAACCGTTGCAACAATACGTGGTGGCACTACAAGATGTCACTCTCGTACGTTTAGTACGACAGCTGGCTCAGGTCTACCAGACGTTGGAGTTTTCACGGCTGCTGCAGCTGTCAAAGTTTGCCACGCAGTTTCACATGGAACGACTTCTAGTTGATTGCGTGAGACACAATGATATGCAGGTAACAAGTCTGTCAGATCTTATAATAATAATAATAAAGTCATCAATATAATACAATATATATGAATAATATATGAGATATTTAGGAGAAATAGAAGAAAATTGTTCAAATATTTTGATGTTAAAAATTTCCCCTCAAAAATGCTGACAGAACCATACATAATACAATTTAGTCTTTGTCTAAAATATGTTTCAAATGACTGGACAGATTTGAACTTGCCCTCAGTCAGTAGCTTTTTGAGTTGCACTTTCAGATTTTATTCGCCCTGTAAGCTCATAGATGTCGCGGGGGATCGTTTCAGGAGAAGTTCGGAGAATTTGGACCAAGATTTTCTGAATAAATGAAAGGAATTGTAATTTATATTTCCTAATAATTGGAATGCAGTTGTCAGTTGTACGAAAATTTCAAACTAACCTCAAATTTTCCTTGTGTTAATGTGTACAACGTGTATTTTGTCCCATACTGCGTCCATGAGGTTGGTTCTATTCTTGCAGAACCTACTTTAGATGAATGAGATTTGTTTGATTACAATAATAGCAATAAATTATCAACAGTGAAACACAATAATTTCACAATAATAATCCCAGCAGCGTTCAGTTTCTACTGAAAAGTGTTTAATACTGAATTGATTTCGATAGAATTATTACATAGCATTGCAACAACATAGCATTGCAACAACATAGCATTGCAACAACATAGCATTGCAACAACATAGCATTGCAACAACATAGCATTGCAACAACATAGCATAGCAACAACATAGCATTGCAACAACATAGCATTGCAACAACATAGCATTGCAACAACATAGCATTGCAACAACATAGCATTGCAACAACATAGCATTGCAACAACATAGCATTGCAACAACATAGCATTGCAACAACATAGCATAGCAACAACATAGCATAGCAACAACATAGCATAGCAACAACATAGCATTGCAACAACATAACATAGCAACAACATAGCATTGCAACAACATAGCATTGCAACAACATAGCATTGCAGTGACATAGCATTGCAACAACATAGCATTGCAGTGACATGAGACAGCAAAGCTTAGCACAACTTACACGAGAAGAAAATTAGTGTCAATCTGGGCGCTTGTCAAGAAATTTCAAGATTTCTCGAGGATATTTACATTTCCGTTCGTTGCCTTTGTCATTGTTTGAGATGTTATGGGTATCAGCGTGGCATAATATCTCTAACAATGACAAACGTGACGTGACAAAAAGTTAAAATTCTGGGAAAGCCTCGATTTTTGTTGACAATAGCGCTGCAAGATCCCAATTTTGTTCTCCAGTAAGAAGCCTCTTTCACCTCAACAAATATCCAGCCCCAAATTGAACACCCATAGAACCATACAAAACTGCAAGCTTATTTTCCATGTCGCTGTCCCTTTTTTCCTACACTTTGTTTTATCTAAAACCGATTGCAACGCGGCTCCAGATCCGCATCGACCACGGCTCGCACTGCGTTCACTTCGGCATGGACCTGTCAGAGTCCCAGCGCGAGGACGTGCCCGAGGGCCCGACTCTGCAAAGCATGCCAAGCGAGCAAGTACGCAGTCAGCTGGTCAACATGTCAGTAGTACTACATCGTGCGATGGCAACCATCAACCCCACGCGAAGACGTCACGATCGAGATGTACAACGTAACCAGCTCGTACATCATTACCACGACACCAAGGTGCGCGAACACCAACGCATCCTGGCCAGGCACAAGATCATCGAGGATCGCAAGGAGTATCTGGAGAGGTGAGTTGGCTATGAAGGCTGAAATTTGCAGGGGAAAGCGGTCAAAACACAAATTAACTCTCAATACTTGCTTACTGATTTGTGTAGCTTTGGGATGAGGAAGCCCCGCAAAGGTTTATGACATTCCTTTTTGTTCGATGGCGTTATTTGAGATCAGCTGACTGGATCCTATGTTCTATCCAGGTTATTTGAGATCAGCTGGCTGAATCCTATGCTCTATCCATGTTATTTGAGATCAGCTGGCTGGATCCTATGCTCTATCCAGGTTATTTGAGATCAGCTGGCTGGATCCTATACTCTATCTATGTTATTTGAGATCAGCTGGCTGGATCCTATGTTCTATCCATGTTATTTGAGATCAGCTGGCTGGATCCTATGTTCTATCCAGGTTATTTGAGATCAGCTGGCTGGATCCTATGCTCTATCCAGGTTATTTGAGATCAGCTGGCTGGATCCTATGCTCTATCCAGGTTATTTGAGATCAGCTGGCTGGATCCTATGTTCTATCCAGGTTATTTGAGATCAGCTGGCTGGATCCTATGCTCTATCCAGGTTATTTGAGATCAGCTGGCTGGATCCTATGTTCTATCCAGGTTATTTGAGATCAGCTGGCTGGATCCTATGCTCTATCCAGGTTATTTGAGATCAGCTGGCTGGATCCTATGTTCTATCCAGGTTATTTGAGATCAACTGGCTGGATCCTATGCTCTATCCAGGTTATTTGAGATCAGCTGGCTGGATCCTATGTTCTATCCAGGTTATTTGAGATCAGCTGGCTGGATCCTATGCTCTATCCAGGTTATTTGAGATCAGCTGGCTGGATCCTATGTTCTATCCAGGTTATTTGAGATCAGCTGGCTGGATCCTATGCTCTATCCAGGTTATTTGAGATCAGCTGGCTGGATCCTATGCTCTATCCAGGTTATTTGAGATCAGCTGGCTGGATCCTATGTTCTATCCAGGTTATTTGAGATCAGCTGACTGGATCCTATGCTCTATCCAGGTTATTTGAGATCAGCTGGCTGGATCATATGTTCTATCCAGGTTATTTGAGATCTATCGAACCTACAACAAAGATATGTTTTTCAGGATGAACACGGTTCGTGAGGAGGAAGAAGCTAGGCGACAGGAAGACATTGCTAGACAAGCTCAGCAGGCGGAATTGAAGCGACTGGAGATGGAACGTGAAGAGCGCGAACGCAAGCGTCAGGAGAATGAGATCCAGCAGATCAAGGACCGTCATCTCAAGGAGAAGATGCAGCAGATCTCGCTGACTTCCCACGGACAGAAGATTCTCAAGAATATGGACGAGGAGGTGAGAGTCCCAGAGTGGAACACGTCCCGAACTCAGATCGTTATTTCAAGTCGTTAGCTAGTCTCGATCGTTCTTTAATTCGTTTAGTTTCTGTCTTCTTGGGTATGCAGTTGTAACTGTACAGTTTTGTTTTACAACAATCAGATTTATAACAGTTTTAAATGTTTCAATCCTTTTGGTGCTTTCATATCATTGGTTTGCCACCTGACAGAAACTGGGTTTTGAATGCCAAGTGAAGAACAACTCAACTGCCCTCCATTTAGTATAAAACTATTGTTAAAACTAGTGGAAAGGTTACATAAAGTAGAAACGAGTCTAAAAACAATCATATTGGTATGTCAATACACCTACATATACCATACACCTACATATACCATACACCTACATATGCCATACACCTACATATACCATACACCTACATATACCATACACCTACATATACCATACACCTACATATACCATACACCTACATATACCATACACTTACATATACCATACACCTACATATACCATACACCTACATATACCATACACCTACATATACCATACACCTACATATACCATACACCTACATATGCCATACACCTACATATACCATACACCTACATATGCCATACACCTACATATACCATACACCTACATATGCCATACACCTACAAATGCCATACACCTACATATGCCATACACCTACATATACCATACACCTACATATGCCATACACCTACATATGCCATACACCTACATATGCCATACACCTACATATACCATACACTTACATATACCATACACCTACATATACCATACACCTACATATACCATACACCTACATATGCCATACACCTACATATGCCATACACCTACATATACCATACACCTACATATACCATACACCTACATATACCATACACCTACATATACCATACACCTACATATACCATACACCTACATATACCATACACCTACATATACCATACACCTACATATACCATACACCTACATATACCATACACCTACATATACCATACACCTACATATACCATACACCTACATATGCCATACACCTACATATACCATACACTTACATATACCATACACCTACATATGCCATACACATACATATACCATACACCTACTGTCCTACATATACCATACACCTACATATACCATACACCTACATATACCATACACCTACATATACCATACACCTACATATACCATACACCTACATATACCATACACTTACATATACCATACACCTACATATACCATACACCTACATATACCATACACCTACATATACCATACACCTACATATACCATACACCTACATATGCCATACACCTACATATACCATACACCTACATATACCATACACCTACATATACCATACACTTACATATACCATACACCTACATATACCATACACCTACAAATACCATACACCTACATATACCATACACCTACATATACCATACACCTACATATACCATACACCTACATATACCATACACCTACATATGGGTCATTCCATGTGTAATCACTCACCTCAAACTTTGACCGACCCAGATTTTGATGAAAATTGGTATACTTGTTAAGTTTGTTGACTTAGGGGCTATTTTTTAATTTTTTTTTTTTTGGTCCAACCGTTCGGATATTACAAGGGGGGGAAGTTGGGGTCATTTTGCCCCCCGGGCGTGTAGTGACCACCCTTTCTACGCAATATCTAGGGTTCTATGGGAGCTACAGAGCTGGGAAAAAAATCATCTGAAAGGTAATTTCATACCCTACCTGAATATGGAAACAAAAATGACGATATGTTAATACGAATTTAATTGTGATTTTACACATCTGCATTTTCCAAAATGACCATATCGCTGATGAGTCATTTTTGATTTGCCTGATTTTTTTTCTATATGTACAGAACATACATATGATCATGTGTTCCAAAAATCAAGATGGGTGTTCTACTACTTTCCAAGAAAAAAAAATGTTTTCTGCAAATTCATTCATAATATAAATTAATATGAACTGAATTTAAGACAACATTCAAGAAAATGATCATTACTTACAATCATAGCTACTATGAAGTACAAATTTGCATATCTTAAGAGAGATGTAGTTTACCTTATTGAGGTACATATTTTATAAGCCCTGCTGTTGCCCTGTTGGTGTCTGTAGCCGACAAAAAGTATGTTCGACCAGTTGCCGTGTTGGGGTCGGCCAGTGTTAAAACATCAGCAAAAGCTACAATTAGTTTGTCTTGTACACTGGGATAAAAATATGATGGAGCTGGTCCATGAGGGTGTAGAAAGTTGACTTGAAGTTCAAGAGACTGTGATGATTTTTCAAGAACACACGCTAGCCACCAGTCTTCGTTGTATGCTACAGTGATGAAACTGCCCACGTCTTTGAACTCAAACTCGGGTATTTCTGCTGCTGTTGCTTCCTCCTCTTCTTCTTCTTCTTCTTCTTCTCCTTCTTCATTTTTCTCAACAATCTTCACAATGTTGATTTCTTCAGAAAGAGAAAAGTGTTTCACATGTAAGGAAGTTAGCGATTTTGGGTAGAACGCATGAAAGCTTCTTGTGCCTACGATAGTTTTTAATTCTTTGAATCGTTCTTTAAGTTTGATGCCATTTGCTGTAATCTCTTCATTGGCTACAAACACAAAATTTACAGTCCACACATTTTCTGTTGCCCACCGGTAAAAGTCTATCGGCGTCATTATTTGGTCGGCATATGGTTTCTGTAAACTTGCCCGTGCTGCATTTCGTTTTACAGTCCCACCAACTCCATCGCATGGTCCTTTACCGTGGGATGTGGCAAAAAAATGCCACTCAGCAGTTAGTTCGAAGTCAACTTCATGATGGCACAAGTTGGAAAAATTCTTCTTATTCTTATATTGGGCTGCCGCTCCATCAGAAAAGTAAATTAAATGGGATACATCCGAAATGTTTTGTTTCAGGTGTCTTATCAGGTGCTTTTGGAAAGTGTGCACAGTAACGGTGTCATGAGTTAGCGAGTCAGAAATGACAACGTAACTTAAATGTTGTATGTCTCGATCTTCAGGCTTAAAGTAACACACAAATGGGTGAAGGGTGCATTGGCTGTTATTCCAATGGTAACCTTGTGCAGCATCCTGGAGCACAAAAGAATAATTCTCAGCGAAGTCGCCCACTACTAAAACTTCCCCTGGTTTAAGGTTGGCTTTCTTCTCCTGCATGAATGCCGCTTGCTGCCGTGCAATAAAATCATGATTTCTTAATAAAATGCATTTTTCAATAAAACAGTCAACAAACTCATCTGTAGGTTTCGTAATTGTCTCTAGGGTACATCTGTCTGTTGACAGCCACTGTTTATAAGTCACAGAGTCTATGAAATTTTCACTGAATGAGATTTCTAGCCATTCACGAAGTTCATCGGTTCCCGGACAATTGCCACACTTTCCTACAAAGCAGTTGAGAAGCGGGGGGTTGCACATGAGGCTGGCAAGGCAGTGTTGGTATGATTTGATGGTACCGTCTGAAAGCAAAGGCAGCTTTGCTCCCAAAGCCATCAACTTAACGTTTTGGTGTATCGTACAGACACAGACAGAATGTGTCCCAGCTGCTCCTGCCAGAACACAATGTTTGGGTCTGAGCTCTGCAAACTTCGAGAATCCAACCTTGATGTCAGGATATTTATCTTTGAAGCTGCGATACACTTCACTTAAGTTGCTTAACACTAGTCTCTTCTGGCGGTGAACTCGATTGTCACCCACTTTAACCGAGACAAAATCTTTTTTACCCGGCATGACACGGCTTACATCATCATTTTCATAAAACTCTTCAATCAGTTGAATGCAATCAGGGGAAAGAGTTTTTCCTGCTTTTTGATTTGCAGATGGCAGTATCCCTTGGGCCTTTACTAGTTGTTTGGTTTTACGTACCAAATGGTTAGATGCATTGAACTCTTGCATTATTCTCTTAATGCTCCAACTTTTTGGAAGCACAGATAAAATTGTTATTTTCTCGCTTCTGGTACTCGTCTTAAACTTTTCTTTCAGTTGTGCTATTATCTCTGACCCATCACGGATGCTGTCCTTGCACTCCTCTGAAGATGTCAAATCTTCTTTGCTGATTTCTTCATTACTGGGAGATACTAGTTCCAATCTCTTCTTTACACCTTGTGTTATTTCGCTGAACTTTCTTTTCGAATAAAACATAGATTTACCCTTTAGTTTGGTGGTATTAATAGGTGACACACCAAATGCAGCTAAAGACTGATTCACGGCATCTGCTTCACAGGGTATGTCCACGAAAGGTAGGTCAAGTTCAGTGGATTTAGTTGGCGTTAGAACAGAAACGGTTGTTAGTTCCTTCAGCCTGAGCGAGAGCAGCTTACGGCAAGTTGAGCATAATTTCTTTCCAGGGATGAGGTCGGCAATCTCCAAGTATTTCGTCCTGGATGCTGCATTAATTTCTCTTAACCCATTAACTTTCACTATTCCACAGTGAGCCTGAAACGGATCGCAGCATAACTTGTGGTGACAGCTATACAGACGAAGGAATTTCTTTTCATGTAAATGACACACGGTCTTCACATTATCACACTTAGTACGCAGAGCTAATGATAACTGCTGGTCACTATTGAAACTTTCAATGCTTTTAATCGCTAGATCTTCGATGGGTCCACATTCTTCTTCAAAGAACAGTCCAATTGAGCACATTATGAATCTCTAAATAAAAGGTGCTTGAGAGCAAATTAGCTTCTATCCTCATCAACATGAGGCCAGAGACTGATTGCTTTAGTCCAGACAAGAAATTACCAAACTTTTTACTTGTAACCTGTTACAACTTGATCCATGATTCAGGAGCATGACAAACAATCTATAGTTGTATTCTAGGGAATACCATTTTAAGATTCTTGTAGATGCAAGTCCAGACAAGAAATGAACAAACTTTTGACTTCTATGAACTGTTTCAACTTGATCCATGATTTACAGGAATATGGCAAACAATCGATTTGTATTGTAGAGAATAACATTTCAAGAACATGCAACTGTGCAAACAAAAATCAACTTTAATATAAAATATATGCCAGTGCTCTGATCACAATAATTGTGATCAAAATGCTGTTCTACTGGCAAAAAGGCACTTTTTTATAGAAAAAATTTTTTTTCTTGGAAAGTGGTAAAACACCCATCTTGATTTTTGGAACACATGATCATATGTATGTTCTGTATATATAGAAAAAAAATCAGGCAAATCAAAAATGACTCATCAGCGATATGGTCATTTTGGAAAATGCAGATGTGTAAAATCACAATTAAATTCGTATTAACATATCGTCATTTTTGTTTCCATATTCAGGTAGGGTATGAAATTACCTTTCAGATGATTTTTTTCCCAGCTCTGTAGCTCCCATAGAACCCTAGATATTGCGTAGAAAGGGTGGTCACTACACGCCCGGGGGGCAAAATGACCCCAACTTCCCCCCCTTGTAATATCCGAACGGTTGGACCAAAAAAAAAAAAAAAAAAAAATAGCCCCTAAGTCAACAAACTTAACAAGTATACCAATTTTCATCAAAATCTGGGTCGGTCAAAGTGAAATTTAATTAAAAGTGAGTGATTACACATGGAATGACCCATATACCATACACCTACATATACCATACACCTACATATACCATACACCTACATATACCATACACCTACATATACCATACACCTACATATACCATACACCTACATATGCCATACACCTACATATACCATACACCTACATATACCATACACTTACATATGCCATACACCTACATATACCATACACCTACATATACCATACACCTACATATACCATACACCTACATATGCCATACACCTACATATACCATACACTTACATATACCATACACCTACATATGCCATACACATACATATACCATACACCTACTGTCCTACATATACCATACACCTACATATACCATACACCTACATATGCCATACACCTACATATACCATACACCTACATATGCCATACACCTACATATACCATACACCTACATATGCCATACACCTACATATACCATACACCTACATATACCATACACCTACATATACCATACACCTACATATACCATACACCTACATATACCATACACCTATATATACCATACACCTACATATACCATACACCTACATATACCATACACCTACATATGCCATACACCTACAAATGCCATACACCTACATATACCATACACCTACAAATGCCATACACCTACATATACCATACACCTACATATACCATACACCTACAAATGCCATACACCTACATATACCATACACCTACATATACCATACACCTACATATACCATACACCTACATATACCATGTAATGATGTTGGAAAGACAGAGCTAAGAACTATTTCACGGACTAAGAGCTTGAAACTAATCTTCATTGACGACCCCCAGGACATAAAGAAGTTGGACGCCGAGCAAATTGCAGCTCGAGAGGCCGAGGAATTGCAGAAGGAACGTCGAGAATTGCAACAGAAACTCAAGTCGCAGGAGAAGAAGGTAAGCGTTGTGATCTGTTACTCCAAGTTGTCAACTTCCTCGGTTGAAAACAGACAATTTTAAGGACACGTGCGAATGAATAATTCTGTATCGGCAGAGCTTTTTAAATTATTCGTTTTGGATCATATTTAAGACTATTTGCATACAATTCTTATTCAAAAATAAATCCAGACACGTCGTTGGGCTAGAATTTGTAGATTTACTTTCCATATCAAAATGTGTACAGTACTAATAAAGCGGTATCTCTTTCCAAAGAAAAATAAAAAAATACGGAATTAACTCGAAATGCTTTCGAGAATCGATTTAAGTTTCAGCGCTCAAAGTTTTGGCTTAGAATGCTATAGGATCAGAGTTTAAAAGCAAAAATTGCTCGGATATTTGCAAAGTTTTCGGCATCGATTGATCGTGGAATCCTGTGCCAGGTGGACTACTTCGAACGAGCCAAGCGGATCGAGGAAATCCCGCTGCTGGAGAAGTCGTTCGAGGAGAAAGCGGTGGCCGATCGCAAGTTCGGAGAGCAGCAAGAGAGGGAACGTATCGACCTGGCAGTGAAGGAACGGGAACTGGCCGTGCAGCATCGAGAACGGCTCAAGCGGATGAAGGACGACAAGAACTCGTTCGTCGACAAGCTCAAGTCTGAGCGACGTTCACTCTATCAGGTACGTACGCTTTATCAGGCAGGCGTAGGGAAAAAACAATTTCCACCAGGGTTGTTATTTCCGGTGCTCTAAACCTTCTAAAAATTTGGTCAAATTCTGAGCTAGCAAGTGCTAGTGATTAGTGGTGGTTTTAAATGATGGGCACTTGATATGGAATGACCTGATAGTGAAGGTTTTGAGTGACGGGCACTTGCTATGGAATGACCTGATTGTGAAGGTTTTGAGTGACGGGCACTTGATATGGAATGACCTGATAGTGAAGGTTTTGAGTGACAGGCACTTGATATGGAATGACCTGATAGTGAAGGTTTTGAGTGACGGGCACTTGATATGGAATGACCTGATAGTGAAGGTTTTGAGTGACGGGCACTTGCTATGGAATGACCTGATAGTGAAGGTTTTGAGTGACGGGCACTTGATATGGAATGACCTGATAGTGAAGGTTTTGAGTGACGGGCACTTGATATGGAATGACCTGATAGTGAAGGTTTTGAGTGACGGGCACTTGATATGGAATGACCTGATAGTGAAGGTTTTGAGTGACATGCACTTGATATGGAATTACCTGATATGAATGACATCAACACAGAACCCTAACCCCGCTTCTTTGCTCGGCAGGATAAGCTACGTGACTTTGAGCGGCACGTTGAGGAGGAGCGACGCAAGCGGCTGCTAGAACGGAAGCTCGCAAGACGTGAAGATCGTCGTCATCAATATCTGCAAGAGAAGCAGCTGGCGGAAGAACGCAAGCTTGCAGAAGCCGAGGAACGTGCCGCCGAGGAGGTGAAGAGGAGGGCCGAGGAGGAGGAAGCAATACAGGAGGAGAAACGCAAGGCCAAGCAGGAAGAGTACGCCAAGATCAAACAGAAGTTGGACCAACAGGTGAGGGAATCAGCCAATAATTCATATTGTGTCCTGATTAGTTGTTCTAATGCCAGTACAAGAACATTGCATATTAATTAATCTGAATCTCTTACCATTTTAAAAGTTACAAATACGTATTCCAGTCTTTGACGGGATCCCGCCCGGCAAAGACTGGAATATGTCTGCCCAGATAGCTCTTTGTCTCTCTTTTACCGAGTTTGTTTATACAGGGGGTTTTACCGTTTTTAAAACTCGCGGTTAAAGTGAATGTTTAAACATTATCCTGGCTACTTCCAATAACTTGCCATGAGATCTAAATGTTCATTTGAATTAGAAACTTGACTTGAGAGTTGAGTAATGAGGTAATATCGGGACTTCTTTGATGACCTCACTTAACTTTCCACTGCTTTTGTAATAAGCTTAGCGCTCTAAAGTTGATAAAATCAGCACAAGAAGCGTTGATCCGCGTGGCTTAGCATGCAAGACCTGTTGAACTAAACCCCTGACCTTGCCGAGTGCAGGCGGAGATACAGAAGCAACGTGAGATCCTGGCCGACGAGAAGATCAAGCGTGAGTCACAGTCTCTCGGAGGCGGAGGCAGCCGCGGCGGAGACAGCTGGCGTCGTGACGGAGCCAAGGAGTCGGACCGTGAAGCTGGCGAGGGCGGCAAGAGCGAGTGGCGTGGACGCGATGCTCCTCCGCGCGAAGTCAAGACAGCAGCGGAGCCTTGGCGCCCTAGCGGAGCTGGAGCTGGAGGTGGAGGAGGTGAACAGCTTGCACAGATATTCCATCTTTATGAGGCAAAGACTAGCAAAGATAAAGCTTGCACAGATATTACATCCTTATGAGCCAAAGACTAGCAAAGATAAAGCTTGTACAGATATTACATCCTTATGAGCCAAAGACTAGCAAAGATAAAGCTTGCACAGATATTCCATCCTTATGAGGCAAAGACTAGCAAAGATAAAGCTTGCACAGATATTCCATCCTTATGAGCCAAAGACTAGCAAAGATAAAGCTTGCACAGATATTCCATCCTTGTGAGGCAAAGACTAGCAAAGATAAAGCTTGCACAGATATTACATCCTTATGAGGCAAAGACTAGCACAGATAAAGCTTGCACAGATATTCCATCCTTATGAGGCAAAGACTAGCACAGATAAAGCTTGCACAGATATTCCATCCCAGGTTAAAATTGTCAGACATAACCTCGGGTGATTGCATAAACATGTAAAGTAATATCGATGGTATTTCCCTTCTCTGTTCCCCTTCAAGACTTTTTTGATGGGCGGTTTTATTTTGCAATCCAGTCTTCTCTCACTTGCTCTGGCGTAGCAACAAAACAGTTATTTTGTTTTACATCAGAAGATGTCTTTATTTCTTTCTTATGACAGCGATGACGACAGAATTCTAGAATACTTTTCTTTGCGTTGAAGGTGTTTCGAGCTGGCGTCGTGGTGACGCTGAGCCCCGCGTTGAGAAGCTTTCCTCCGAGCCGTCGGAGAAGCCTTCAGATCGTGAGGATCGTCCCGCCTCTCCCCCGCCCGCCAAGGAGGCGGGGCCTTGGCGATCTAGTGGTCCTCGTACGGACGACGTCAGGGAGTCGAGGGACGGTCGCGGAGGAGGCGGCGGCGGCTACGACAGGGACGCAAGGGGCCGCGACGGGCCCCGAGGCACTGGCTTCGAGCGCGACGGCAGAGGGGGCGGCGGCTTCGATCGCGAGGGGCGTGGCTTTGACCGAGACGGTCGAGGAGGAGGCGGCTTCGACAGAGAGCGGAGGGACGGTCGCGGGGGCGGAGGGTTTGAACGGCGAGATGATGGAGGTGATCGCCCCCCGGCCAGCAGCTGGAGGCGGGCCGGGCCAACTGACGAGGAGGACAGACGCGGTGGCAGCGGCAGCAACAGGTAACACATAACCTCAACTGATAGCAATCTTTTATCTGCAAATATGCATCAAGTTTGTGTGATGCTTTCCTCAAGGCAACACGCAATAAGTGTTTCACAATAATAAAATACCCCGCGCATTGCAAGCGTTAGCAATTTAAATAAGATTTCTACATAAATACAACAACGAATCCAACGTCAAATATTGAGTTACTCGAGATTGACAGGTTGTGACGTGATATAGCGTCACTAGAATCAGAGTGACTGTGAGTATTCACAGCCTCTTGGTTCTACTCCTTGGAGATCCGTCATTCTCATCAAATACACTAGAATCATCTCAAAAAGCCATTGCAAGCGTTTGCAATTTAAATAAGATTTCTTTCTAAAAAAACTCTTGGACTTCTCTGCTTTGGATGATAGAATGGAGATGAAAACAATTATTTTTGTGTCCTTTTCTTTTGTTCCACGATAAGTTAAATGTGTATCGATGAGGAGATGGATTCACTTTCCCCGGCTTCAGTATCCATGGCAACCTGCGCTGGGTCAAACATGTGACTTTTTCAGTCGTAAATAATTGTTGTGGAAGCTGAAAGTTTGTCGATGGTGCTGACGGATGGCGAATGTTTTCCCAGACGTGACCCTCCAGCGAGGGGCGGCGGCGGCGGCGGCGGCGGGAAGGAGGGAGGTTCTGATTGGAGGTCGGCCAAGGAAGTGGGAGGAGCTACAATCAGGCGAGCGGAGGAACCACGACGAGCTGAAGATGGTGAGGACTTGCATTTGATTTCACCAGCGACATTTGTTGGCTGATTGTTCTTAGACTCGTGTCTACTTGATGTAAACTTAGCACTCGTTTTAACAAAAACTATTTCAACTGGGTTTTCCATACACATAATTAGTTAGTTAAAAAACACCAATTTGTTCTGGATTTTATTTCAGAAAATACAAAATACATTAGTTTTTTAAGTTATTGACCCTGATTATTTTATTTAAATGCATTTAGGAAGCTTGAACTTGGTAATTGTTATAATTTTATGTGGTTCTTTTGTTATCGGAAAATTGTCAGGACTGCTTTTACCCTTGAAGAAGTCACAGGTACAAGTTACGAAACGTTGGGAAATTTAGTTGTCCTTTACTTAGCATTCAAAACCCAGTTGAAATAGTTTTTGTTGATATTTGTTAGTTATTTCCTGTTGATTATTCAGTTGGAGAAGATTTACCATCTCTAAGTCCTCTATGATGTTTCTTATGGTAAAAATAACTCCAGCTTTGGGAACGTTGAAGTTTGTTCATTTATTTTTACAAAATACATTGTTTTACAATTAATTTAACAATATATCTGATACTCATTACAATTATTACTAATTCTAAACAAGTGATTGCTTGACTGTGAATTCTCTGATGCAGTTCGGTGATAATTTAACCAAGTGTTCTTTTAATTCTGAGTTTAATTTGAAATCTTGGTAAAAGTGATAAATTGTTTTTTTCTATGAATGTGAATAGAGTGCCACGAGGTGGTGCAGGGAGGGCAACTTGACAGAGAAGAAAACTAGCGTCGTCGAGTACATTTGCCGAGAAATTTCTAGAATTCTCGTTTGTTAACAGTCCGTTAACTCACTTAACGTGCCGCTAAAAAAACTGGCACACGTTCTGTGTCGTTGAACTTTGCAATTTATCTCGCGAACCTAATCCAAGCAAAGATAACCTGTGTACACAAGCGAGTTGTAAGGTTTGTTAACCTGGATTTCGCCGCGATTCAAACCGTTTGGTTTGTTCAGTTCGCAGGCCTGTCCTGGATAAACGACCCCAGGACAACGAACCTGAGGCTCTGAGAGAAAACAGACGTAAGCTCGGCTCAGTATAACTTCGCTTGTCGAGTAGAACTTAACAAGATTCATGTTCGTCAATATCACGTGCAGTTATTTTAGTAACGTGAACGTAGCTTGATGTCTAGTTGACCTACCATATACCATATACCCAGTAGGTACCACATCGACGGCTGGGTAGGACCCCGACTCTACTGATATCACAGACGAGTGCCACAAGGCCCGTTGCCAAAATACTACGTTGTTATGCCCCTTGGAGATCTGACATTCTCATCAAATGCACTAAAATCATCTCAAAAAGTCAGTGTCCAAGTCTTCGTTTGGGCATCAATTTTTGAGACGGTTATAGTGTTGTTAATAATAAAATACAACGTCGTTATCTCCCGCTAATCAAACGCTCGCTGATTTTCAAGCCCTACTTTGAAGTGTGCTAAGACCGCTACGTTGTTTCCTCTCCGCAGCCGTGGCGCCCCGGCCCGCTGAGCCCGCCCCCGGCTCCGCTCCTGGCTCCGCCCCCGCTGGCGGTGAAATGGAAGACGGAGACTGGCAGAAGGTGGGACGTCGCTAGGGCGACAAGAGTCTGCCGGCGGAAGTACGTCTCGTAAAACAACTCTTTCGCAATTATTATCGAGACGGTATTCAAGTTAGTTGTGGTATCCATGGAGATAGTTTTATTTTAGTTTGTCGATTGCGTCCGGGATTTGTTTCCGGATGTTTCTCGACTTCACATGCGGCTCTAAAGTTTCTTGATTGTTGACAATTTTGCTGCATTTCTGTTGTTTTTTTGGATACGTTCAGTTGTTCTGTTTCATGGCATATGTGGCAGATTAGCTTGATTTTTTTACAACTGTTTCTTTCGACATTTCGTAAATAACTTTGAAGCTTTTGTTCGTAGAACGCCGACTCAGTTCCCGGATGAATTTTAGCTCCAGCAACGGGAAATGCTTTTCGATCGGAGATCACTCGACAGTGCGGTCGAGGAATCGTGTTGGTGCTGATTGCGATTCAATTACAAACTTTGACTTGCACTTCTTCAAACTGGACATCCAAATAAAATTAATTTCCCTATTTTTTTTTTTTATCAACAAGTTAAATCTATATACTTTGAACTACAGTTGATGCATTACTGCTGCCCATAAGCCTGCATGATTCACAATATCTCTAGTAATTAACCTAATAATCGATGCACATTATGTCACTTTCAAGTAATAATGAAAATAAAAACAATTATAAACCTGCTTGAAAGTTGTTTTGTTTGATGATGATTTTATAAATGCTAATCTACAATCTTTGTATCCGATAATGGTTTTTGGTTCACTTTATTTCTGTATGAAATATTTATAAATATAGCTTGTAAACTTTGTATTTGATGTCAATCCGAACTATGAAATGTAACTTTACAAAATTACTTTTGTGTCATTTCTGTTTTGTTAATAAAACATGTGGTTAATTGGAAATGCATCGAGGAATTTGCATTGATTAATCCCAGGCGTGTTGTAGCATCTGTTTTCCATCTTTTTAAATCCATATTCAAGTAGTTTTAACTGAAATTGCAGTTAAAATATAATGAAGCACTGTTTTGAAAACAACTTGACTTGGCACAGCGAAGAGAAATATATCCGTAACATCGGCTTTACTTTGATTTGATGTTTCTGTCCGATTGAATTGCTTGATTTAACGAGCAACTTTTGTGATCTGAATCCTGTTGGAATGCACAAATAAGTGCATCGATGATGATTTTAAATTTTACTAGCCTGGAATATTTCCGTTATTTATCATGGATGCATTTCATAATGCTGGGATACCAAATCATTTTCAGATGCTATTTCCAGTATTTGCTTTATGTGCCAAGATACTACTACAAGGTACTACTACGTGGTACAACCAAACTCTATCCAAGTTCAATTTATTTCATTTACAATTGTGGCAAAAAATCATTTAATAAAATATGAATAATGTTTAGTTTAGCTGATGCTGAGTAATACTGTAAAGCTGTCAGTGGGGACGTCTGGTTAGGTTACATATTCTATATTGTGACATTCCAGGAAGTAAATCAGCAGCTTGCCTTGTCATCATTCGCTTGCTCCATGTTTGACACTTTGGTCAAAACTACGCGGAGCTCCGCTTGAAATCTTGTAGCCCTGGCAACAAGAAGAAATCATGTTCGTTACCAAAGTTGTTGTGTAAAGTGTGGTTATATACTTGACTCCCATCTAATTATTGGGTAGAATAGAATATCAAAAAAGAATTGTCGTTAATACTTTGTTTCTGACTCTAGCAGGCAGAAATGTATCCTTATCATTAGTTGGGAACTAACTCACAGTCAATCATTCAAAAGCTAAAATATTTTATCATTTCGAAAGTATGACCCCAAAAAGTTACAGTATTTTCTAACTTTATAATAACTTAATTAGGTTATTTTCTTATCGGAAAATTGTCAGGACTGCTCTTGCCTCTTACCCTTGATAAAGTAACAGGTACAAGTTACGAAATGTTTGGAAATTTAGTAGCCCTTTACTTAGCATTCAAAACCCAGCTGAAATACTTTTTGTCATCGTCCCACCGACAGCCTAACCTACAAAACGCTAAGAAAGTGTTGGAGTTTCTTTACAAGTATCTCACCCATACGTAAGACTCGATGTGAGATTCTCCGTCGCTGCCTGTCAGTTTAACATATTCACAGATACCGTCTTGTTGACGGTAGAAATACTGAGTCCCGTCTGCCTCGTAGTTGATTCCGATGGGAACTTGAGGAACGTATGCAAGCGCTGTCAAGACTGCGGTGAACTGGAATGTGCGATACAGGAACGCCATCGCGTGGGCGTTGCAGCGCCCGTTCACTGGCAATTTTGTAAGCTAAATATTTCATGACGTCAAGGTAACATATTGCATGATATTGTTGCTGAACTACGTTTGTTGACATCAATTGGCACTTATATTAGAACTAAAGTTAGTTTACAATTATAATTATCCAAGGAATCATGAAGGTAATCTTTGTTGGCTGTTGCTACGCTACGCCAAGGTAAAGTGCTCGACAGGTTGATTACGACTAATCTGGTAATCAAAGTCGATATTAACTAAATGGGAAAATTACAGATCCTTTCTTTTTGAGGATGGAACTTCCACCTTCAAGCTTCCATCTTTCATTCAGTATTTCACCAAAAACTTTAAATTTGATTGGTTTGTTGAATTTTCATCACTGCAAATCAAACCCAACAATGTGACTGCGTTTGCGTCCTGAGCTGGAGTTTTTAAACGTTAAATAATTCCTGATTGGTTAGGAAACTTTTCTAACTCGATTGCTGCAAAGTTCAAATGTTAAAAAATATTATAACAAATTATAGTTCTTTATAACGTGAGCACGGCAATAGTCGAGAAATCAACAACTTTTACGCGTTTTGTAATCGGCCTTTCCCATCTGTAAAGTTGGACATCTCCTTCGTTTCTCTTCTCTCAGCATTCAAACCAGGCTTTTGGCTCTTTACCAAATTTGTTGGCACAGAGCATTCAATCCCATTATTTACATATAATGCATTGTCCATTAGTGAAAAAAAATGCTTAAATCAAGTCTTAGTTTATATGCTTCTTGTCCAATGAAAGAATAATATAAATGTAGTTATCCTGGACTGGTTCTCAATTAATAAACATTTTTCCAAACACTTTAAAAATCAGATGACAATCTTCCAATTAATCTCAAGTGCAAACATCAGAATTCACATCTGCCATCAAGATTCAAGGGCATCTTTCCTAAAATGATGAAATGTTCCAAACGCTATTATTAAATTAACAAACAAATAAGATTAAAGTTATCTCCTCCATGGTTTCGTTGACCCATGTCCAGTCGACTGGATCACTATATAAAGTTCAAGGGTGTCAGGGTAAGCTCTAGAATTAAGCCCAACGTGAGAAGACTACAACGTACCGGTGCAGGATAGGAGGTCACACTTTGCATATCAACGTCCATCATGTCTGTCTTGGTCATAGATGCAGGATTAGCCACGCAGTTGACAAATCATGTTCAAAAAGTCGTCGACGGAAATCCGTTGTGGGCGTCTAGTTTTCTTGCTTCAGATCCGGAGGCTGTAATGCAGACCCATCTAGACTTTCTTAGAGGTGAGTTAAGCACTTCTACATCCACATTGCAGACTCTCAAACTTACCTGAAAAGTGTTGATATTCATGTCTGCAGTACGATATCATTTTAAAGAAACGGTGTATATTTCTTCCCATTGACAGCGGGTGCCGATGTAATCAGGACTAACACTTATCAGGCCAGTGTTGGAGGTTTTATGAAGTACTTGGGACTCAACGAGAAGGAAAGCTTGAAAATGATCGTGACTGCGGTGGATCTTGCCAAGCAAGCCCGTGATATCTTCATGAAAGAAAACGGTGGAAACTCAGGTATGCATACGTTTGCAGGTACATATTACCTCAACAGCAGTATGACAGAAATCAGCTGACTGCTGATAAATCAGGGCTGGTAAACTAAAGATTTACTTTGGCTTATTAAACAAACTGCTTTACATACAAATATACCTCTAGCACCTCTAGGCAATCTGTGCCTCTAGTTTATGACAGCATTGAATTTTAGGACCAGAAACTTGAACTGGAATCAAGATTATAACTAGAACCAGAAAGTACAGAAATGTTTGTGAAGGCAAGAACCAAAATGAATCTCAATCGAACCCCAAATTAATAGTTTTCAAGAACCGAAATCAGAACCATATTGATTTGGATGTCGATCCCTGTTCAGGGCTGAAATCTAGGAATATCTAGGAACATTTTAAACCAACAAAACTTAACTAAGTTTTGTACTAAGTTCCGAAACTAATAATTAGTTCCTAGTACCTACTAGTTAATGTAACTAATTGTAGGTACAACATTAAATTAAATAAATAAAATCAGATGTGTTCCTTACAATTATGTGTTCCTAGCAATTATATTTTGTGTAACTATATTTGTTATTATATATTAGATGTTTATGTACTCATAATTATAATTATTTGTTGGTCTATGGATTATAGTTGTAAATATACATTCCATGTGTACCTATGTACCTATTGTCATAACGTGGACTGGGATGAATGAAGTTAATCGGTAGCGAATACGCCACTGCCACCATCCTAGTAGTGTTGAGCCCCTAGGCGAGCATGAGAAAGGAAATAGAGCGGTTGACTACTGGTTTAGAGGTCCGTCTGAGACAATACTCAGAATAGTTGGGAACTGAGGCGAAGCAAAGAGAACATTTGTATTGACAATTACAATATAACGATAATTTAATATAAACTCACATGATGAAGAACACAGTGAAACACGTCGAGCTCAGACGAGAACCAAGATCAGAGTCCCTGAGACCCTACACTTCGAGTTGCTCGTACCCTGCGTGACCCAGTTACATCCCCTCTCCACACTCTTAGCTGTCCCGTTAGGGTGGGCCTAGGTGTAGAGTGAGGATGGCTTGGTGCCGCAAAGATAGGAATTTAGAATGCTGCTAAATTGGAAAGCTTTTAGAAAGGGAAACTGTTATGAATGTCATAATATGGCCATTGTGCCACAATAATAATAGATCATGAAGGAATAGGAATTTACATCCCTTGGTTCATGTCTCTACATATAAATGAAATAGTAATGGAATAGTATCTAATCTAGGAAATAAACATCCACCCATATATTAACAGACACACGACACTATGTACCTATGTACCTATGTACCTATTTACTTATGTACCTATGTACCTATGTACCTATGTAGTATGTACCTTAACACAGTGCAGCAAATGCACATTTGTAAGAGAAAAATAAATAAATAAAACCATGTTGGTCGGTCTCCAGACAAACCTAGACCGCTGATTGCAGGCTCGTTGGGTCCGTACGGTGCAGCGTTGCGGGACTTTTCCGAGTACTCCGGGGATTACGTTGACCGCGTTAGCAAAGAAGTGATGAGAGACTGGCATCGTCCGAAGATGCAAGCTTTGTTGGATGCAGGGGTCGACATCTTGGCAATAGAAACTATCCCTGCCCAAGCAGAAGCTGAAATGCTAGTAGACCTGTTAAAGGAGTTCCCAGGGAAGAAGGCGTGGTTATCCTTCTCTTGCAAGGTGAGGACTTGCTCTATTTTTTGTGGCAAATGGTCAACTTTGGAAGCTGCTGAAATAAAAACAAACGGAAACTTTTTTTTATTATTATCAACACTTTAACCGTCCCAAAAATTGATGAGCAAACATCCCCGTTTGGACATCAATTTTTGAGACGGTTATAGTGTTCATAATAATAAAATACCCCGCGCATTGCAAGCGTTTGCAATTTAAATCAGATTTCATCCACAAACGGAAACTAGTTAGCATATCAAAGATTACAATGCTATTGTTATAATTTTACAATGTTCAGTTAAAAAATTATGTCAATTGAAAATGAAAATAAAAGTATCCGATTGGTTGTGACCATGGAGATGAGTCTTCAGCTTGCAGTTAGGAAATTGGCCCTTTGGATCCAGTAAGTTTTGTAATCTACGCAGATGCATGTAGGCTTATAGCCACGACAAGAAAGCTGTCCTAAAAGTTTCCAGGACGTAACGTAGACCTGCCTTTAATTGAGTTAATTTCTCTGACTGCTAGGATGATAGTCATGTGAGTCATGGAGAGCTGTTTCAAGATGCAGCTAGAACGTGCTGGGACTTGAATCCAACGCAGATTATTGCAGTGGGAATGAATTGTCTGAACGCCAAGCTAGTGACACCTCTGATCAGCGGCATCAACAGGAATCGGGAAAACAACCCGGTGCCGTTGGTGGTCTACCCTAACAGTGGGGAGAATTACGACGCAGCCAGAGGAGGGTAAGTTCCACGCGAAGATACAACTGGAGATAATAATAATAATAATAATTCTTGTCCATTTGCATCATAAAAACAATTTACAGAGAGTCATTAATACAGCAAAGTGGACAAGTTTCTTCTGAGAAATTTAACTTTTAGTTGAAATTGCAAGCAACAATGAGGGCCATATCTAGACAAGACCAAGGAATAAGAATTAGTTAAAACAACAGGATTCCTCCAAAAATCCATGTAATATCTGACCCTGCGCAGTGTTGCTTAACTTTCATCCCTCCAACCTCTCTCCAGAACAGAACTGGTCATGTGTATGATGGTCACCCATACAATACCTGACCCAGCGCAGTGTGCTTAACTTTCATCCCTCCAACCTCTCTCTCGAACAGAACTGGTCATGTGTATGATGGTCACCCATCTAATATCTGACCCAGCGCAGTGTTGCCTAACTTTGGTGATCTTACGATAACAGGTGTTTCTAAAATGCCGAAGTGTTTGGTTTCCGTCATTCACTTCCACATATGTGGGCAGATCTTTATGTGAATGTGAACTAAATGAGACACCAGGAATTAGGAATCAACTGAAATAATGTTTGCCATCAGGTGGGTGGATACTTGTGAGCCAATCGAGACATATGTAAGCGAGTGGCTTGATCTTGGAGTCAGGTTTGTTGGGGCGTGTTGTCGAACATATGATAGTGACACCAGGAAAATCTGCGCTAAAGTTGACGAGTGGACGGCCAGACAGTCAATCAATTGAACACTTTATTGTGTCAAGTTTATCAGCTGGCATCATACAACGTTTTAAATGTGATGTAACACATTACCTATACAGTTGGTATAATACTTTTTCAATAGAAATAAATACAATACAATATTTAGAACCATTTTTTTTTCAAACATGATTTTTTAACTATGTTTTTTAACCATTTTAAAATGGACTAAACTTTCCTGATTTGTTTAAAACTTGTTCCTGTAACTTTATCAATTGTGTGACTGTTAGTTGACCTCAGGAAATTGGGGACAATTTTGTTGGTATCACTCAGCATTTAAAAATCCAGTTTTCCAACAGTTTTTTTGAAAACTGGTGTTAAGCTGGCGTAAAGTAGAAATGAGTCTCAATTTGATTCCGATATTTTATTAAATGCAAACCAAAGGAAATGTGGACAGAACACACAAATCAAGAAAAAATGAGTTTTTAGCCAAGTTTACTAACGGCATAATGACAAAAACTTACTTTCACCTCCAAAAGTTGATTGAAAAGTAAAATCACCGCACTTCCAGGTAAAAATAGTAAAGAACAATTCAGGCAGAGAGAAAAATGTATTTTATTTGACAAAACAGTGCATTTAAGAAGTGAATTTAACATTAACATGCTGTTGAATTGATGCATTACAAATTCCAAGTTCATTTAGAAATACAACTTTATGACATTCTTAGTTGGGTCGACTCCCTTCAGAGACTTTAAATTGATGTCATTTTATTTTATTTTCTATTTTTTAACACCGAAATGATCTCGGAGATTTAAGTGCAAAAATTGCCACATCCTGAATAGATATATCATATGTTCATATATGAACAATCATCAGTTACTAGTTTTTAGGTTTTAAGGGATTTCAGTTTTGCTCAAAGAATTTGCTACGGTGGTCAAACCACACAAAAACACTGGACAGGCAGTTGAAAATTTACACCCAGACGAAGCAATCCTTGCAATGTCCAGGTACACCTGAAGGGGGTCACCATAAATCTTCAGCAAGCTTTCCTCCCGTTTGTCAGTTGGTCCAAGACTATCCTCGATCCACTCTTCTTTCGTAAAGTTATCGTAGATGCCTTCCATTGCGGTTGTCATATCCTGCTCAACTTCCGATATCAAAGGCAACCAGACGGAGATCTGCCGAGTTGCATTATTCTGAAAGTCAACGTCGCCGAAAGTTAATCGCCAAGTTCCATCGTTCATATGGAATACAAGAACAGAACGGTTTAGAAGTTACCAGAACCGGGCAAGGCAAGGCGCTGCGACCAAGTTTCTTCGGAACGACGTTCAAGAACTGCTTGACAGTTTGTCGAACTGAGAACAGCTTCTGGGCCGCACGTAGGACGCCGGCGCCGGGAAAGTCACAGTTTATAGGAGCTCCCAACGTCACGGCAAACGATTCGTTGCATCTGAGCGTTTCCACAACGCTGCGTGGGGCAGAAGTTGGTACTGGAAGAACTGAACCTGCAGGGACAGGTGCAAGCTACATTTCATCTTTCACATCTAGC
Source organism: Protonemura montana (assembly GCA_947568835.1). Classification (NCBI taxonomy): domain Eukaryota; kingdom Metazoa; phylum Arthropoda; class Insecta; order Plecoptera; family Nemouridae; genus Protonemura; species Protonemura montana. The sequence goes on along the minus strand of OX387607.1, from coordinate 17,161,900 downwards.
AAAATATCCAACGTGACATATACAATTTACGTAAATAACTCAAATCTTACAATGACAAAGGCAACGTTAAAATTCTTAGAAATTCTAAAAATCTTTTGACAAGTGCTCAAGGCAGCTTCTATTTGTATCACAGTTAAGTTTTGCTGTTGCTTCTCTCTTTCCTAGTTCACGGTTTCTAATATGAAACATGTTGGACAAAGCAGTGGAAGTCTGCAGCAGGTTTTTACTAACCGTTGATGGAAAGTGAACGCAGGTACGCCAGGTTGACAGCCAGGGAAGGAATGCTAACGGGAAGCAACTCGCACAGAGGATCGGTGTGGAAATAACGCTGCCATCCTGTGATCATGATCCCTTTAAAGACGAGTCTGTCTTTATATTCTGCCACGATACCCATCCACGAGCGGTGGTTGTCCAGGTGGAAAGCTGCAATAATTCTCACTTAAAGTTCTGTAGCTTTGCACTTGATCGAAATATTACAGGTTTTATGCATGATTTGTGTGATTAATTTGTAAATGTAACTGGTGCTAAGGATAAATCAAGTAAACATGAGTCTAAAAACCATCATAGATTAAAATGTGATCTTGGGATATTTTGCAGTAAACACTTTCACGTTGAAGGAATATATCAATTTTTCAAATATTTACAAATACCCGACAAGAAATCTGGTACGCATGAGTCACTCTACTTTCAAAGATACATTTTTGAGCGAAGGTTACAACGATGGTCTGTGAAACTACAATAAAAGATAAAAAGATTCACAAAATCAAAGCTAGCTTCGTCAGCGGTGGACATTTATGATGTCAACAGAAGCAACATTTCAGTTTTTCATACAGGTTTAGAAACCTCATCATTAAAAAATGAATGCAAAAAGATACAATTTATTTACTGAGCAAATAATTGTTTAAATTTCATTTTTTAACCGATTCTTTTGCTGTGTTTTTAGGTAAAATGCAACAATGTGTATTTCTTATGCAATCTGGTCAAGACCGCAGCGAGGTGGTGTTTAGCAATTAATTTTCCTAGCAATTATATTTTGCGTAACTATATTTGTAATTATATATTAGATGTTTATGTACTCACAATTATAATTATTTGTTGGTCTATGGACTATAGTTGTGAATATACATTCCATGTGTACCTATGTACCTATGTACCTATGTATCTATGTACCTATGTACCTATGTACCTATGTACCTATGTACCTATGTTCCTATGTACCTATGTATATATGTACCTATGTACCTATGTATATATGTACCTATGTACCTATGTACCTATGTACCTATGTACCCATGTACCCATGTACCTATGTACCTATGTACCTATGTATATATGTACCTATGTACCTATGTACCTATGTACCCATGTACCTATGTACCTATGTACCTATGTACCCATGTACCCATGTACCTATGTACCTATGTTCCTATGTACCTATGTATCTATGTACCTCTGTACCTATGTACCCATGTACCTATGTACCCATGTACCTATGTACCTATGTACCCATGTACCTATGTACCTATGTACCTATGTACCCATGTACCCATGTACCTATGTACCTATGTACCTATTTACCTATGTATCTATGTACCTATGTACCTATGTACCCATGTACCCATGTACCTATGTACCTATGTTCCTATGTACCTATGTATATATGTACCTATGTACCTATGTACCCTACCACATTGCAGCAAATGCACATTTGTAAGAGAAACAACAAATACAAATACTTGAAAGCCGTGGCTGATTGAGACAGTTGACAGGTTTGTGAAAATAAAGAAATGTATTCCCGATGACTTACTCATATCGGTTATGTACTGCTGGACTCCCGTAGCGCCCTTGAATGCACTTGCTATCCAAACCGCTGGGAAAACCGCGGCGTATTGTTTCAAAACGCTGGGTGTTATTATCTCGGATACGTTTCTACCGTAAGCCCACACGACGGGCTCCACGAGGTCAGCCAACTGCCACGAACGCAGCTCAGATTCTTTGTGTGTACGCAGGTGGTCGTCCCATATCAACGGTCGTACGTTGGGATAGCGCTCTGTCACGTACCTGCGCTCGATTCATGTTAGCAACGAGGAAATAACACACACAAAAACCTGGCTCACTTTCGGTTGTATTCTTATTGTTAGCTCGGCTTTAATGGCAAGAGGCAGAAACACCATTGGTTGGTTGTAACAAAAACTATTTCAACTGGGTTTTGTATGCCAAGTGAAGAACAACTGAATTTCCCAACGTTTCGTAACTTGTACCTGTTTATTTATTTATTTGTGCTTCGTACAATTACAAGGTAGTTGTGTGAGCCTAAGTAGTAGGAACTTCGTCCATAAAGATAGAAATAGGAATATAAAATTTTAACAATGATTTATAACTAGGGATAAAAGTAATAATAATGATAAAATGAGATAATAGTAGAAATGAAAATAAGAATAAAAATAGTGGTAAAATACTAGAAGTAAAAGTGGTAGATAATAATAAGAAAATAACAATGGTGAATATATAAGGTAATAATGGTATAGATGGTTAAGGTAAGGTACCCATCTTGAGATCTGAGAATTACAGTCTTATATTCCTTAAGTATTAGTTTTGTTTGTGTTTAAGTATTCCTCTAAAGAATAATAGGGGTTCTGGATTAGGAATGCTTTGAGTTTGGCGTCGAAAGTGGGGCGAGTTTGCGAGTCGGTAATACATGACGGGAGATGGTTATAAATTTTGGTGCAAAGGTAGTGTGGGCTGTGTTCAAAGAGGGAGTGGGAGTGGGTGGTTGATTGGATTTCGTTACTTTATCAAGGGTAAGAGCAGTCCTGACAATTTTCCAATAACAACAGAACCACAAAAAATTTTAACAATTACCTAGTTCAAGCTTCCTAAATGCATCTAAATAAAATAATCAGGGTCAATTACTCAAAAACTGATGTATTTTGTATTTTCTGAAATAAAATCCCAAACAAATTGTGTTTCCAAACTTAGTGGGTTCACTGGCTTGCAATACGCTTGTAGAATAAACTAATATTCACTCCCAGCATTATAGCTGTTAGACCGTTGTCTACTTTATCTAACTTTGGCATTTGGTTTGAAAAAACTATTTAAAACTGGGATTTTAAATACTACGTAAAAACAACCAATGCCTGTAACTTCTTCGACTGCTTTCACCCTTCATCAAGTGACAGGGTTTTGTTGCAAAACTCTAGTTTGCCTGAAAATTTTGTCGATTTCTTGATTTTTTTCCCCTAAAAAGTAGATTATTTCAGTAGTAAAATGCAATAAATGTAAATTCATGCACTACAGCCAGATGCTAGTCGTGTGGTTGACAGACTTCGAGACAAATTTAAAAAGCGCCAGTTGTGGAAAGGAACTGAATTGAACTAGCAACTTGTTGTGGGTAACTATAGTTCTATTAGATGTTTATGTATGTACCTTACCACAGTGCAGCAAATGCACACTTGTAAGAGAAATAAATACAAATACAAAACTCTTTCCACGTTGACTCGGGATCTGAAACTTACTTTGCCGTCCGTGTAACATGAGATAAGAAGAGATCAGCGTTGGTCCAGTTGTTGTCTTGCATGCGTTGCTGGCACAAGCCACACTGACCAAGCTGCAAGACTTCATCACATCCTATATGCAAGTATCGGACACCAGGGTGCACTGACATCACCTGATCCACCATCTCAGCAACAAGACGGAACGTTTCATTGTGTGATGGACAGATCGACTGCAACGTTCCCAATATTAGTACCATTTCTTTATTTCAATTTCTTTCATTGGTTAAGAAATTGGTTAATAATAATTATTGTTATTTTGATAGGTACCTTCAAGGTACCTACATTTCATAATTATGAATTATAATATAAGTTTGAACTCTTCTATCGTCCTCGCCATATCTTTGAAGGTTTTCCTTTATTTTATTCTGGTATAGTTGCACCTTCAAATGAATACCTTCCAACATTTGTGCTATGGCTTCAAACAGCATAGTAGTATAGTATATACATATATATATATATATATAGTATAGTTTGTTGGCAAAATTAATTCCATTAAGATAAACCACGTTGAGATTTTTTTCCCTGATAAATCTAGGCTCCGAAATACAACGATTGGTCTGAACAAATGAATTTGCTAAAAACATCTCTCTTCACAATACATGTTTGTTTGTTTTCAAGTTGTTTATTTAGCAAAACAAATGCAGTTTACAGTACATGCATTGTTGTCGGATATTTGGTTTCGTGCAACTACGGCTTCATTTGAGCTCAGATTGAGAGTAAAATTCTGCTGCTGGTTTTTAGTCAACAAAACTAAAACTTTGAAAAGTGTGCTGCATTTTTGCTGCTATTGATATTTTTGTCGTGGTTTTTTTTACCTACCTTATTAAAAAGTGGAGATTCCCGCAATTGAGCATATTTCTGATGTTTTAACACAAAATCCAGGTGGCCGAAAGTTTGTATCAAAGGAATGACTTCAAGCCCATTCTCTTTTGCCAGCGACAAAATTTCTTGAATATCCGATTTGGAATGTGGAATATGATCGCTAGAAATACAGTCTTCGAGGAGACCGGAATATGGAAACATATCTTCGTATTCTAGTAGTACGCCAGTAGCTCCCAATTTTTTTAAAAGTGGGAAAAATTCCTCGTAATATCTCATGCTAACCGGAGCTCCCTTCAGGTCAAGATGAACTATGCGATATCCCGTAAACATTGGTTCGCATTTTCCCAGTTCACTTGATATGTTTGCATTATTCTCAATGCAGCTGAGTAAGCTTTTAGATCGGTTCAATTCTTGGGCTTCATGTTCTTTTAAGCTTTGTGCTTTCTGCAAAGCTAAAGTTTGTTTATTATTCGATGTTGAAATCTTGTTTTTATTGCTGGTATGTATGGGTTTGCTGGTGGTTAAGTGTGTCACAGAATTTGGCTTCATCTCCTTCAATGAACGCTGACAGGTAATTACCACTAGTGTTAATAAAAGTGCGATGATAGCCGTCACATTGTTTTTTTGTAAAAAAACTGCCCGCTTTACTGAGCGCTTGCTCTGCATTGTGATTTGTTTCACGTAAATATGACTTGGTTCTTGAGCTAAATTTCTCGCAAGGCCTTTTAGAGTTCACTCTAAGAAATTTCTAGCCTATTTCGTACTTTACCTTGGTAATCACTTGGATAAGTTTTGACAGCGAAGGTACTGAAAGCAAACTGAAAGCACAGATTTTCTGTGAGTTCTGAGCAATCAAACAATTATCAACATGCCGCCACAATATGTTGCACACAGATGGCGTTGCGGGCGTTACTTGACAGTGTCGTGCGAAATTCGGTGTTGCCTCATCTTGCTCGAAATTATCACAGTTATTTTAATTTCGTGTGCGATTGATTTTCCAATTAATAATCTGATTAATTAACACTTTTAACTACAGCTTATAATAGTGCTTGCTATCTATAAAACATTAACTGCGAAGTCAATTCCTCATGAAGCAAATTTGCGTACCATTTCGTTGAGGTTACGTTGTGTTTTTAGCCAAGGTGATTCTTTGAGTTTGTACTAGATTAGGTACTAGCATAGAGTACTGAGTTACCTTTCAACGTTCCACAAATTTTTACTTTTCTCTCTGAATATATTTTTAATAGTAACTTCTTTCTTTTAAGTAGTTAATTGATCCCATGACATGCAACCTAATTATTTAACCAATGCTGGCAAGTCGGGAATTTGTTGGTAGTACGGCATGGTAGTAGCAACTTTTCTATGGTAGTAGCACAGATAGACATACACAGATTGTCCACTGCTATGCTATTGGGAGCTACGCGAAAGCTTTTGCCCCGCAAGATTCTCCCCAATCCCCTCACCAACAAGCTAAAATAGTTTCCCATCTGGACACGATATGGCGCTACGTTCGCTCCCTCTCAAGTATACTATCTGTTCCAAGCTTGCTCGGTCATCGGTCTAAAGTCCTTTCGCTCACATTCGCTCCCTCTCAAGTACCTATACTATCTGTTCCAAGCTTGCTCGGTCATCGGTCTAAAGTCCTTTCGCTCACATTCGCTCCCTCTCAAGTATACTATCTGTTCCAAGCTTGCTCGGTCATCGGTCTAAAGTCCTTTCGCTCACATTCGCTCTCTGCGCTGCAGCTCTCCTACTGTTTACAGGCGAGAGCTGCAGCGGAGTTCGAGCAAGTCCAACATTGAAGAAAAATGTAAACATCCCAGAAAATAATTATAATGATGCTCTCGTGCATAGTTGGGGAAGATCGTTTTGAAATCGATCTTGTAAAAAGATCAAGATCCTTGTCAAAAAACGATCGCGATCGAAGATCGAAGTTCGCGATCGTTTTTTTTTTTAGATCAAATTCAATTTCGTTTCAAGAAAAGACCAAGTTCATTTAAAAGATCGTTTTCAAAAAAAAATCATTTGATCTCTGAAAAAAAATTGTTTTTAAGCACTGATAGGTGCTGGTAAATGCAATATTAAAATAGAAATAGTAGAAACACAATGCGACGAGGACTAAGACTTATAGTCAAGAATAGAAGAAGAACACTTAACAGTCTGTTAACACTTAACAGGAACAAAAATGGCTTGCATGTTGTTTACAACGGACAGTGGTTAGTTGAACATAACAGAAAGTGGGCCTCGAATCTCGATGACTTAATTTGAGACAAGTTGTGGTCGTGAACAGCACGGTGGACAAACTAGGCAGCATTTCCACGCATTAATAAAACTAATTAAAGTTAAACTAATAACTATTTGAAATCCTGGAAACACTTTCAAGTCTTTGAAGGAAACTGTAAGCTATGAAAAATTATTCCATTTGTCATTCAATTGTCAAGTGTTGTACAACAACAAACACCAAGAAAAGAACGACTGTGCAAAAGATCTTCATCTTTAAAAACTATATTTTAAAAAGATCGCGGACAATTCGATCGCGATCGAATGAAAAGATCGTGAGATACAAAAAAGATTGGATCAGATCGAAGATCACTAAAAAAAGATCGCGATCGCACGATCGTGATCTTTTTAAAAGATCCTTCCCCAACTATGAGACTGGTGCTGATAAACCCAGGGCATCGAACCGAAATTAATATTGGTTCGGGTTCAGTTTCAGGTTTGGTAAATGTGAAATTTTGGTTCGGGTTCAGTTTCGGGTTTTTTAAAGTTTGCTTATTATGGTTCGGGTTCAGGTTTAGCTTCAGGGTCAAGTTTTTTCAAGGATTTCAAGGATTTCAAATGAGTATAGTTACGGGCACAGATGTATGGGTTTAAGTTCGTTCAAGCGATAGTTTTCGCAAATTTTGTTTATTATATTCTTCCAACAAGAAAGTGATAGACATTTAAATGTTTGCAATAATGTACTGGATGAAATTGGTACTTTTGGATCGATGTTTAATTTTGATTAGGTAGTATAAAAGATATCAACCAAGTACAATATGGCCACCTCCTACGACGAATGAAAAAATACTGATACTGACCGAGCATGCCGAGCAAGTTGTGACAAAATAAGCGGGTAAGCCCTAAATTTTAAAAGATGCATAACTAGAAACAATTCACTTGATACCCAACCCAGTTTGTCTTTGTTTTTGTTCCATACTGTCGCATTGCTTTGTCGACACTGGCCGACAAAGAGTAGCGGCGCGATATAAAAGCGAGTTGTTGGTAGAACCACTGTTGATATTCAAGAGAATCTACAAGTTTGCTGATAGCCACGCTAACTTTACAGGTTACAGCTCTCGCAGGTTGAGTTTCTGCAGAAATTTCAAAAGATTTCTGTAGATCTCGATATGTATGTTGCATTAGCCTCTGCAACGCCTTGTTTGCATGCTCATCTCAATTTGAACACCCTCTTCATTATTCATTAACATCTCGCCGGAGGAGGTTCAATTTTTGCGAGAAACAAAATATTTCAAAATGGATAAAAATCGCAATCATTGCCGATGTAGTTTTAAGAATTGTGCGAGTTCATCAAGAGCGTCAAAAATTCTTCGATATTTTCGATTTCCCGCAAAGAACAGAGAAAGGTAAGATCACACAGATTACCAATTCTATTATACAATAGATCAATGGTTCTCAAACTTATTGGATCCATGACTCCCATTCCGCACTTTGATGGACACTCACACATTTAAGTTTATCTGGTAAGAATCTCTACAGTTTGCCAGGGCGTATTGCCCCGTGGTGGGATAAGTGATAGAAATGAACGTATATTTTTAACATAATGAAAATTCAGACATTAAGTTAATTAATTTGATTTTTTAGGGCGTTAGAATGGATCACCTTATCAGGCAACGACTCACTTCTAGATCTCACTGAATCTCAGCTTATGAATCGACTCGTTTGCTCTGATCATTTCCTGCCGGAACAGATTTTTCCATCGGGAAGGCTATTCCCTTGCGCAAGACCAAGAGTGTACGACATTGCCTATGAGGGCGCCGTCGACGAGAGAGGTGTCTTTGCAGCCGACGCCGATGCCATCGAAGGCGACGCCGATGCCATCGAAGGCGACGCCGTCGAGAACGTAAGAGGCGTCGTTGCAGGGGTTGAACGCAGCCCAGAGTTGCTGCCATTGCCAAACGCTTCCGATTCGGATGATGATTGGTCTGCATCTCAACACAGCGATGACAGCGATTCAGATAGCGATGACGCCGACTATCACGAAGATCAAGAAATCGTTAATGACAGCGAGGCAGACGCTGATTTGATAACTCCACGCAACATGAAATTGAAGCGTCAAATCAGTACGCTGCAAACCCTCAACGCTCGAAAGCGAGCGAAAATCGCCAAGCTCCAGCGCCAGGGACATGATCCTGCGATGAGTAACGACAACGCTATCAAAACGCTCATGGCAGGAGCGTCCACGGAGGCGGCGGCGGCGTTCATACGCATGCAAGGTCGTTCGGCTGGAAGCAAGTCACCTTGGACGAAGGCGGAGAGGGAGCTCGCATTATCAATGCATTACAAGTCGCCCGCTTTGTACGCATACATGCGCGATGTCATCAAAATGCGACTCCCAGGCTACTCGACCATCGTCAGGTGGGTGCAGCAGGTGGACCTGAAGCATAGTTGGGGAAGATCGTTTTAAAATCGATCTTTTAAAAAGATCAAGATCGTCGTCAAAAAACATTCGCGATCGAAGATCGTTTTTTTTTTACGATCAAATTCAAATTTGTTTCTATAAAAAATCAAGATCGTTTAAAAGATCGTTTTCAAAAAAAAACCATGTGATTAATAAAACCAATAAAAGTAAAACCGATGAAAGTATCGGTTATAGGTAGAGACAGAACGTCAATGTTACAGTCTCTGCGTGAAAGATGGCCACCAAATGACTGCCTTACCGACAAAAATGCAGATTATCAGAACATCACATTAAATGGAGCCACTGTCTTTTGAAATGTAATTTCGATATTTATCGTAGGTTAACTCACTTTTTAATATCGTTACGTGTTTATCAATCGTTGAGGTTAACATTGATGGAGATTTTTTGAGCATGAAAAGTCTCAAAAGCGAGGTGGTGCACGCATATCGGCGTGCAATGGTGTTTCCTACGTTTAATCGCGAATGCTGTAAGTGTCAAACTATTTCAAACCTCGGGGAACTAGAAGGTACGTTGAAAACACCGATTGGGTCCCACTAAGATTTCATAATGTTTATATCCTTACCTATCCGTTTATCGGAAAAAGTTTAGGATGTATTGTTAAAATGCTCTGGTCATTCACTCTTACCTTCATGTACCTTTTCAAATTTGAAGAGTTGGTGCTGTTAGCTGCAATTTCCTTATGCACCGGCATCCACAATAAACACTTTACTTTGAAAACCACCTCGGGATCGGGAACATTTCCCTCGTGGAGAAAAAAGAATTTCTTTAAATTTCCCCAAGGCAGAGCATTGGTCTCCATGGCCGCGAAATCGTGATTGACCACTTCGTCTCCGTCACCCGAATCAATCGAACTCATTTAATTTAAAAAAAAATTGAACACGGCTTCCTTCGACCAAGCGGGAGCAGCGAGTGGTTGGAAATTCTCAGTGGTACAACCGTGCCACATTTAATGAAGTTAAAGTAAGTTAAGAACACCTTATATACGAAAAATGTGAGAAATATTTTCTATGGTTGACATCGGTGATAGAGAAATGTTATGAAATTTCAGCAGAAACCTCAACCTGCGAACTGTAACTTGTAACGTTCGGTCGTCAGCTTGGCTAGCAGCGTATTAGTAGGTTCTCTTGAATATCCATAGAGCTCGGAGTACCATCGACTCGCTTATCGCGCTTCTACCCTTTGTCGGTCAGCGCCGACAAAGCAACGCGACAGTATGGAACAAAGACAACTACTGGGTATAGGGTGGATTTTTTCTAGTTACTGAATGAGAAATTGTAGGCAAAATAGAACATTTACGACGAATTTTATGCTTGATAGGATGTATTGCCGTTTAGGATTTTTTGGCATAAACCCCCCCCTCCTACCAATAAGGGCCCATTTGAAAGGTTTGCTGACAGCCTTTTGAGTCTTAGATCCGCCCCTGAGCGCAAACACAGCTTATTTCGAATGAGTCAATCGCCACTATCCAGCTAAAGCTCGATTTGAAAATGCAAACACATCTCTTACTGCTAAGTGCTAATATCCCTGTTAGTATCTTTTCGAAATAAGAACTGCTAGACTCAATATTTTATTGCTGGTATGTATGGGTTTGCTGGTGGTTAAGTGTGTCACAGAATTTGGCTTCATCTCCTTCAATGAACGCTGACATGTAATTACCACTAGTGTTAATAAAAGTGCGATGATAGCCGTCACATTGTTTTTTTGTAAAAAAAACTGCCCGCTTTACTGAGCGCTTGCTCTGCATTGTGATTTGTTTCACGTAAATATGACTTGGTTCTTAAGCTAAATTTCTCGCAAGGCCTTTTAGAGTTCACTCTCAGAAATTTCTAGCCTATTTCGTACTTTACCTTGGTAATCTTGCTTAAGTTTTGACAACGAAGGTAGAACAATCCATAACCAACTGAAAGCACAGATTTTCTGTGAGTTCTGGGCAATCAAACAATTGTCAACATGCCGCCACAATATGTTGCACACAGATGGCGTTGCGAGCGTTACTTGACAGTGTCGTGCGAAATTCGGTGGTGCTTCATCTTGCTCGAAGTTAACACAGTTATTTTAATTTCGTGTGCGATTGATTTTCTAATTGATTATCTGATTAATTAACACTTTTAACTACAGCTTATAACAGTGCTTCCTATCTATAAAACATTAACTGCGTAGTCAATTCCTCATGAAGCAAATTTGCGTACCATTTCGTTGAGGTTACGTTGTGTTTTTAAGCCAAGGTGATTCTTTGAGTTTGTACTAGATTAGGTACTAGCATAGAGTACTGGGTTACCTTTCAAAGTTCCACCAATTTTTACTTTTCTCTCTGAATATATTTGTAATAGTAACTTCTCTATTTTTTAGTAGTTAATTGATACCATGACATGCAACCTAATTATTTAACCAATGCTGGCAAGTCGGGAATTTGTTGGTAGTATGGCATGGTAGTAGCAACTTTTCTATGGTAGTAGCGTTGGTAGTAGCATAGGAAGTTGTGTAGTAGATACACATTTGCTTACTTATTTTGTTAAGTCCTTCTTTGAACTTAGGAACAAAATACCACTACAATAGAATTCAAGCCATTGATTTGAGCAAAGACCAATCATTGATGAAACTTGGATTTAAATGTTACAACCAATTATTATATAAAAAACATCAAGTCATCTTATTATTAACAACACTATAACCGTCTCAAAAATTGATGCCCAAACGCGGACTCGAACCCCGATCTCCACCTGTCGCGGGTGTTGCTCTAACCAATTGAGCTACTTGGACCCCGATCTCCACCTGTCGCGGGTGTTGCTCTAACCAATCGAGCTACTTGGACCCCGATCTCCACCTGTCACGGGTGTTGCTCTAACCAATCGAGCTACTTGGACCCCGATCTCCACCTGTCACGGGTGTTGCTCTAACCAATTGAGCTACTTGGACCCCGATCTCCACCTGTCGCGGGTGTTGCTCTAACCAATTGAGCTATTTGGACCCCGATCTCCACCTGTCGCAGGTGTTGCTCTAACCAATTGAGCTACTTCAACCCCGATCTCCACCTGTCGTGGGTGTTGCTCTAACCAATTGAGCTACTTGGACCCCGATCTCCACCTGTCGCGGGTGTTGCTCTAACCAATTGAGCTACTTGAACCCCTCCACCTGTCGCGTGTGTTGCTCTAACCAATTGAGCTACTTGGACCCTGATCACCACCTGTCGCGGGTGTTGCTCTAACCAATTGAGCTACTTGGACCCCGATCTCCACCTGTCGCAAGTGTTGCTCTAATCAATTGAGCTACTTGGGCCCCGATCTCCACCTGTCGCGGGTGTTGCTCTAACCAATTGAGCTACTTAGACCCCAATCTCCACCTGTCACGGGTGTTGCTCTAACCAATTGAGCTACTTGGACCCCGATCTCCACCTGTCGCGGGTGTTGCTCTAACCAATTGAGCTACTTGGACCCCGATCTCCACCTGTCGTGGGTGTTGCTCTAACCAATTGAGCTACTTGGACCCCGATCTACACCTGTCGCGGGTGTTGCTCTAACCAATTGAGCTACTTGGAACTCGATCTCCACCTGTCGCGGGTGTTGCTCTAACCAATTGAGCTATTTGGACCCCGATCTCCACCTTTCGCGGGTGTTGCTCTAACCAATTGAGCTACTTGGACCCCGATCTCCACCTGTCGCGGGTGTTGCTCTAATCAATCGAGCTACTTGGACCCCGATCTCCACCTGTCACGGGTGTTTCTCTAACCAATTGAGCTACTTGGACCCCGATCTCCACCTGTCGCGGGTGTTGCTCTAACCAATTGAGCTACTTGGACCCCGATCTCCACCTGTCGCAGGTGTTGCTCTAACCAATTGAGCTACTTCAACCCCGATCTCCACCTGTCGTGGGTGTTGCTCTAACCAATTGAGCTACTTGGACCCCGATCTCCACCTGTCGCGGGTGTTGCTCTAACCAATTGAGCTACTTGAACCCCTCCACCTGTCGCGTGTGTTGCTCTAACCAATTGAGCTACTTGGGCCCTGATCTCCACCTGTCGCGGGTGTTGCTCTAACCAATTGAGCTACTTGGACCCCGATCTCCACCTGTCACGAGTGTTGCTCTAACCAATTGAGCTACTTGGACACTGGCTTTTTGAAATGATTTCAGTGTATTTGATGAGAATGACGGATCTCCAAGGAGTAGAACCAAGAGGCTGTGAATACTCACAGTCACTCTGATTCTAGTGACGCTATATCACGTCACAACCTGCCAAACTCGAATAACTACAATTTGACGTTGGATTCGTTGCTGTATTAGGATGAAATCTGATTTAAATTGCAAACGCTTGCAACGCGCGGGGTATTTTATTATTATCAATTCTGTAACCGTCTCATCGCAAGACTGATGTTTTCACTTTTCATTGCTCTGAGCTTGAAGCAAGGCAATAAAATACTCAGCAAAATTCTTAGAGGAGATAAAAATTAATACATTTAAAATCAATTGATTTTTTGATTTCAATTCTTTGGTGATTATTATCGTAACTGCATTGACTCGCAACTGATGATCGTTTTTTGAACGAACTTCATAGTCAATTTTGACCGAGGAATAAAAAACCTCGTGAGATGCCTCTGGTGGATGCATTTTAAAAATGTCTAGAATCTTACCAAAGATACAGTACACCTATCATGTATTCAATGAACGAAAAGTTGGCACAAACTGACGAGGACTCTTATAGGTGGCCCACCACTGGTAAGCCAAGAATTACACTGCATTTCTTTGTAGAATTATTACGCTGAGCACTTTAAATTTCACTTCTAATTATTTTCCCACGTGTGCCTCACTTAGATAAGAAATAAATTGTGTATCGATGGTTGCAGTGTGAAATATCAGATTCCTGATCGGTTCTGGTAATTGGCTAATTTTTCGTCAAACAGAACATGGTTTGAAGATTTTATATCCTCGAATGACGTTTGCGTACCGTGTTGCAATCTGTGAAGAAATAATGTACAGAACCCGAATGAAATACATGTCTAATTGCTCCCGCTCCTTCGCAAAATAATAATGTGGAATTGAAGTCTGGCAGGCAAATCATACTTGCTACACACTCTGAAATCGCGCGCTATGTTTACAAATCTCAGCTCATTCATTAGGGAATTAAAAAAATTCCACTCGAGGATTACAGCGATAAGACCAATTGCAGACTCTCTTGCCTCATGAAAGACTGCAAGGTCGCGCTCGAAGTAGCTGGTACAACTAGCTAGCAGGCACTAGCATCAGCCTGAATGTATGCAATATGCATTTTTTACGACTTCGACTTGTCCGAAAAGTTGCGCCTCGCAAGCGTTTACCTGGCTCAAACTAGTACCTACATCGTTCGTCCGATCGTGATGGAACACAAATATTTGAAATCTGCATGCTTCAGGCTTTATGACATCCTTATTATTAGTTTAATGGATCATTTATTGTGCAACTGACAATCGGTTTAAAACCAGAAACTTTTTTTAGATTAAATGAAGAGTTTTTGAAAATTGATATCTCAATCAATTTTAAAGCTGTGACTTCCAAAATTGTTTTGTGTGAGAAGACCATGTTGAGGCATTTTGGAAAAAAATCGCGGACTCTTTAACTCGTGTTTTTGCAGCGCTGATTTGCGCCAAGGATTTTATTTTTAATTTTCCCGGAAAACTCACCAATTTTCCGGAACTTATTTTTCCTTGTCGTTAACATAATACAAACACTATATATCCATTTGAGACCCATTTTTAACGATTTTACCCGCGGGAATGATGGGCCTTAAGTCCAGTGTTTGTGCTCATGTGTTAAAGGTCAAAATCACAGCTAAGACAATGTCTATGCCGCAAGCTAGCACGAAGCACATATAGTATAGAGGTTATTTTTCAAGAAAAAGCAAGAGACATCAAACAGTTTATTTAAGAAGACGCAAGCGTTTGCAGGTCACGAGGTAAGAGGTATATCCCCATTGTTTCTCATCACGGAACAGTTTGTCGTGTTGGAAACACAGGTCCTCGTGAGATCACCGAAGTTAAGCAACACTGCGCTGGGTCAGGTATTGGATGGGTGACCATCATACACATGACCAGTTCTGTTCGGGAGAGAGGTTGGAGGGATGAAAGTTAAGCAACACTGTGCTGGGTCAGGTATTGAATCGGTGACCATCATACACATGACCAGTTCTGTTAGGGAGAGAGGTTGGAGGGATGAAAGTTAAGCAACACTGCGCTGGGTCAGGTATTGGATGGGTGACCATCATACACATGACCAGTTCTGTTCGGGAGAGAGGTTGGAGGGATGAAAGTTAAGCAACACTGCGCTGGGTCAGGTATTGGATGGGTGACCATCATACACATGACCAGTTCTGTTCGGGAGAGAGGTTGGAGGGATGAAAGTTAAGCAACACTGCGCTGGGTCAGGTATTGGATGGGTGACCATCATACACATGACCAGTTCTGTTCGGGAGAGAGGTTGGAGGGATGAAAGTTACATTTGCATACGTTGATGATAAATTGGATTTAAATGCCGCAACCAATGCATTAGACATAAATTAACATAACGTATCATTACTCAAGCGATAGTTTTCTTCACAACCGACCAAAATCTTCAAGCGTACGCCTCGTTCAGCGCAAAAAGTATCTCCTCCTCAAAAGCCCGCAATCTTGCAATTGGGATAAAAATCTTCAGTTGTTTCAGTTGCTTTTCTTATTGTTTTACAAAGCAGGGCAGTGTTAAACGCATCCGGGGGAGTAATACGGGACGCGGTGTGCATTTTCCCTTTCCACACATTTTCTACCGTGTCACAAGGGGAGTGTATCACGTGGGTGTCTAGCTATGCGTCTAGATTTGATTGGGAACCATATGATACTGAATGTATAAGCCGATTTGCGATATAAAATGTTCCGAGAATCGTTAATACCAGAGCCATTTAACTCTAAAATACATCTGATGCTAATAATTGTATTTCGAAAATTTTTAAGACACCATTACATTCGGCTTCGAGACTTAATTTCAAAACAGTTAAAATGTTTGTTCTAATGTTGAAACTTCCTTCTCTAGCATCAATTTAGCGTGATCAACCAGCAAGGTTACTGGACTGCTCGTGCTCTTTCTCGCCATACCATCGTAATCGCCTGGCGATATTATTATAAAACCCAGTAATGCGGGAATTCCAAGAAAATCAACATTGAGATAAGCACCTGCCAAGTCAAAGTACCTATCATTTGATCGATTTCTGAAATTTGAAACAATCCGCATTACTTTCCGAAATTTTCTATGCGGATATCTTTTTTGAACGACATCCTAGCCCCAGATTTAGCGATTTGACATAACTTCTCACCCAAAAATTTCAATGTGACTTGGTCATGGTCGTGAATTTATGCAATGAGAGACTTACAGCGAATTTCAAGCAGCACAAAGTGTTTTTATAAAAAATATCCGCAGATGACTAAGTCTGTATTGGACTGCTAGATGGTATTACAATTTAGTTCAGTAGTAATCATTTTAACCCCCCCTTCCCCCCCCCCCCCCCCTCTTTTTACCAGCTAACTATATTTGGTGCATTTTCACTTGTTGGCAAATCGAGTAGGAGCGGTAGACGGTGCTGAGGTTCGTGATTGGCTGAACTGACTTTGATAATGTCAACGCAGCAATGTGCTAGCGATAGAAGTAAGCACATAAAGTACGGGGGTTCTTTTTCAAAAAAGAGAAAGAGACGCTATAACATAGAAAATTTAAGAAAAAAGAAGTTTAATCAAGCCTCAAGGTAAGCATTCCACTTTGCTTGCGTTCACAATCACCTTCAATATGCACCATTCGCAATACACACCCGGCCAATGCTGAAAGGGTAGCTAATAAAGTTCCGAAAGAAGAATTTCCTTCCACATTCTGGACAAGCAAACGAAGGAATAAAATATTTCTAGAGATGAAGATGATCTTGAAATGGACCAGTTTGATGTGAATAGAAATACAGACCAACAAATTGCGTTCACAAGCGCTGTCGGGATATGTACCTACCTACCTATACGCAGGTGGGCAAAGTTATAGTAACAAAAGAAGTGAAATTGTAGCGAAATGTTGCATTGTGAATCGACGGAGAGGATTAGATGATTACAATCAAAAATAATCGATTAGTTGATGATTCAAAATTATTTGGGTAGGTGCAAGTGTTCTCCTACCGCCCTGTACGTTTCAATCGATTCCAATCAATATTCTTTATGCAATTGATCGAAGGACTGAGGGACCGAGGGACTGTTTTTCAGCTCATTCAAAGATTGCCACGAAACGACTTGAGCTACAAACTTGAAATTAAACACTTACGTTGTTGACAGAAAAAAACCACGTTGCAGATCCACGATTTGGTTTCACACATAAATGCATTTTATATTTTTTTTACAAAATTGCTGATATATTTTTTCTGAATGCTAACTTCGCATTGAAACTACTACCGAACACTATAAGATTATGTAAATATTTGTTTTGAAAAAAATCTCGAGCGATATCTTAAATGAGCTAAGCGGTACACGTGTAATACCTAATTGTAAACACAGAGGGGAATCGATGCAATTCTCTGAACAAAAACTGCTAGTTTTCCCCTCTCGCGGCTGTCGAAGCAGCGTTATCGCATTCGAATTCCTAGCGCAAGACGAAAATAGCTCAGGATTATAATAATTGTTGAAAGCGCCAGACACCCACGTGATACACTCGCCTTGTGCTGAGGCTCGAGGTAGAAATGCGTGGAAAGGGAAAATGCACACCGCTACCCTCGTACAGGGAATCAACTAAATATTCACAGCTAAGACAATGTCTATGGCACAAGCCAACACGAAGTACATAAAGTATAGAGGTTATTTTTCAAGAAAAAGTAAGAGACATTATCAAACAGATAATTTAATAAGGCTCAAGCGTTTGCAGGTCACGAGGTAAGAGGTTTACCTCCCAGTTTTTTGCATCCTAAATGTAAACTCAATCTTGCACCGCATGTTAAAAATTGTACGTGTTTTCTTATGATTGATTAATGTGTGGTGTTTAACGACGCAAGGTTTTGACATCTGGCCATGCGGCACTTGTCTAATGGCGTCGGTGAATGAGTGGACGATGATGAACCTAACCTAGCCGAGAAGGGAGGAGGGGAAACCCGGTGTCGGCACGTAGCCTAATTCTGTCGAAGACCAAGGGGACCACCGGCTTAACGTCCCTTCCGAAGGACGGTACAACGTGAACAACAGGATTCCTCCACAAATCCATGCTGTCGAGAGGTTGATAAGCAAGGCGAGTGAAGTTGCTGTACTAACTTTCATCCCTCCAACCTCTCTCCCGAACAGAACTGGTCATGTGTTTGATGGTCACCCATTCAATACCTGACGCAGCGCAGTGTTGCTTAACTTCCATCCCTCCAACCTCTCTCGCAAACAGAACTGGTCATGTGAATGATGGTCACCCATCCAATACCTGACTCAGCGCAGTGTTGCTTAACTTTCATCCCTCCAACCTCTCTCCCGAACAGAACTGGTCATGTGTATGATGGTCACCCATCCAATACCTGACTCAGCGCAGTGTTGATTAACTTTCATCCCTCCAACCTCTCTCCCGAACAGAACTGGTCATGTGTATGATGGTCACACATCCAATACCTGACCCAGCGCAGTGTTGCTTAACTTTCATCCCTCCAACCTCTCTACCGAACAGAACTGGTCATATGTATGATGGTCACCCATCCAATACCTGACCCAGCGCAGTGTTGCTCAACTTTCATCCCTCCAACCTCTCTCCCGAACAGAACTGGTCATGTGTATGATGGTCACCCATCCAATATCTGACCCAGCGCAGTGTTGCTTAACTTCGGTGATCTCACGAGGCCCAGTGTTTCCAACACAACAAACCGTTCAGTGTTTTGTTATGCATTTAAAAAGCTACACATGAGGAGTAAGAGTTCAATTCTCATGACGACCCGCCCCCGTTCTATAATCAACGTAATCGGCTAGAATAAAGTAAAAAAAAAAAAAATTGTGCCGCCCCGAAAATCTTGGCAAAATTCTGGGTGCACGCACCCTCTCACATTCTCACATGCCGCAAGGGCAAGTCCCTTCTGCTTGCTTCCACTCATGTATTTATAGGAAAGTGTTAAATCTAGGAAGGAATTACTCACGGGCTGGAGGACATAGATTGCCTTTTACTCGCTCACTTCTGACATTCGAATTGCGTTAGGAAAGATATCTTGGATGACGATCAATTCTGTTGGTAACATTGACAAAATCAAAGATTGAACATTTTATTTAGTAGATTCAGTTCTTTGCTAGACGCGACGGAATCTTGGGAACCAGCAAGCCATTGTTATTAAAGGTATGTCAGGCAATAAGCTGTTTTTATAAGGTAGACAAATATTACAACTTTTATTTGTCAAATCAACAACATTTGCTGAATCGGAATTATCCAAATAAGGAAATTCTCATTGAGATAAACGCAGTTTAACAAAGTTATTTGAAGTTGAGCAACGTTTTGGAATCATTCTGAGCCAATGGCTGTTGCACGGCATTATTTGCGTTGCCTTCTACACTGTCTTTGTTTTCTTCATGGAATTAGGATCCAGATAGAAAAAAAAATCCGCATAACACCTGAAAAAGGAAGCTACTATTTCACACATATTTGAAAGAAAAAAATACTGGTAAAAATACACATATTTGAAAGCTTTGTGCGACGACTTCATGAGTTAAACCGAAGAAAAAAAATAGCCACTAGGACTATAACATTCAACCCCAAAGTCAGGCTGCTTACAGGGGTCTACATCCCCAAATGTTGGTGGGACTTGTTGTTTAAGTTCGCTAAGCGCTAGTGGATTGGAAACTTACCAACATCGAGACTAAAATGCTAAGCGATCCAGGCAATTTATGATAGAAGTTTATCTAATTGCGTTGGATTCTTGGTCGCGATTTTAGGTACTGTGATTTTTAGGTACTGAGGTGCGTAGATATTTTTTTTTTGCTGCCTTCAACTCCTGTTTTCTAACAGAAATATCAGAACTTTTTTAAATCAGGATTGCACTGCAGAACCGAAATGCGTCAAGAGCTGTGGCCAGAACCTGAACAGTTGCAAAGCAATCTCTTCATACGGGAACCGGAACCGTGATTATGAAGGTTCTGAGTCCCGTGGAGCATTTCAACGAATTGTTCTACCAAGATTCAGCAAAATAATTGCGATCAAGGTGGCTCTTGGAAGTAGGAAACAATTGACATGCATATCAAAATTGCGAGCGCAGCAAAAACTCGATTTGGGTTCCCAGATTTTTATTTTTTTATTCTGTGTGTTTTTTTCTGTGAGCAGCATTGCGTCTTGGCTTAGAGCATGTCCCCGCAAAAAATAATCAAATTCACAGAAACAGTTGAGTGCAGGTTCTAGGTAGAGAAACAACGTCAATGTTACAGTCTCTGCGTGAAAGATGGCCGCCAAATGTTTACCTTACCGACAAAAATGCAGAGTACCGGAACGTCACGTTAAGTGGAGCCACTGTCGTATGAAATTTAATTTCTATATTTTTCGTAGGTTAACTCGCTTTTGTGACTTTTCATGTTTAAAAAATCTCCATCAATGTTTACCTCAAGGATTGATAAACACGTAACGATATTAAAAAGTGAGTTAACCTACGAGAAATATCGAAATTAAATTTCATACGACAGTGGCTCCACTTAACAAGATGTTTCGGTACTCTGCATTTTTGTCGGTAAGGTAGTCATTTAACGGCCATCTTTCACGCAGAGACTGTAACATTAACGTTGTTTCTCTACCTATAACCTACACTCAACGCTGAAACAGTTGAAAGACGCTCGCTTCCCTTCGTTCCCAAGTTCATGCACCTGAGATTTAAGCAAAGATTATGAACAGACACAAAAAGGTCCAGTAGAAAGATGAGAGCTGAATTGACCTCCATGCGCAGGGTTGGCAAGCTTGGTATGAGGGGTATAAGAGCCAAAGATTCGTGCATTGAACACTTTATAGTTGTACGTTCCTTTCTCTAAGGTTGTACCTACTGGTGTCGGTCCCTCGTGAGCTGTGAAAGTGTTCGAGTGAGTTTACAACTGCACGTGTAAAGTGAAGAAAGTGGTCAATGTTACCTAAGCGACCTCTTGCAAAGCCTGGCAGACCTCGGAAGCGTACGAAACGTGCTAGAATTGCTAATCGAAATGCAAGAGAGAAGGTTTTAAAACTTGCAAGAGATCGGGAAATTAAAAGTGCAAGTTCTTCGAGGGACCCAGGTTCGAAATCAGATCCAGAGGAGAGTTCATCATTGTCTCTGTAAGTAAATATTAACTATGGTTGTTGTTTGAGTTGTACCGTTCTTCGGAAGGGACGTTGTCTTATCGCTTTGATCCTCGACTGGCATTTTCTATTCCCTCATTGAATGAGCTGAGATTTATAAACATAGCGCGCAGTTTCAGAATGTGTAACAAGAATGATTTGCCTACTAGACTTCAATTCCACATTATTATTTTGCGAAGGATCGGGAACAGTTGGACATGTATTTCCTTCGGGTTCTCCAATAGTAGCGATTGACTTATTGGTGCTACATATTATTGTAGCTAAACATTATTCATTCACAGATTCCAACACAGGACGTCATTCGAGGATATCAAATCTTCAAACCATTTAATGTCTTGCGTTTAATTAGCCAATTACCAGGATATTTTATATTGTAACCATCGATACACAATTTATTACTTATCTGAGTGAGGCACATACCGGTGGTAAAATATTTTGAAGTGGAATTTGAAGTTCTCAGCGTAATAACTTTACAAAGACAAGCAAGAGCAGCAGTGTGTCTTGGCTTGACAGTTTTGGGGCCACCTATGAGAGTCCTCGTCAGTTTGTGTTAACTATTCGTTTATTGAACACTTGACAGTTTGACAGTTCTTTGGATGTACCTACTGGTGTCGGTTCCTCGTGAGCTGTGAAAGTGTTCGAGTGAGTTAGCAACTGCAGGTGTAACGTGAACAAAGTGGTCAATGTTTCCTACGCGACCTCGTGCAAGGCTGAGCAGACCACGGAAGCGTACGAAACGTTCCAGAACTCGCACTAGAATTGCAAGAGAGAAAGCTTTAAAACTTGCAAGAGATCGGGAAATTAAAAGTGCAAGTTCTTCGAGAGACCCAAGTTCGAACTCAGATCCAGTGGAGGGTTCATCATTATCTCTGTAAGTATATAATAAAAATGATTGTTGTTTGAGTTGTACCGTTCTTCAGAAGGGACGTAAAGGCCCATCATTCCCGTGAGTAAAATCGATAAAAATGGGTCTCAAACGGGTAAATAGTGTTTGTATTATGTTAATGACAAGGAAAAATAAATGCTGGAAAATTGGTGAGTTTTCTGGGAAAATTAAAATTAAATTCCTGTTTGAGTGGTTGTTTTCAGAGGGTTTAAAATATGGTTTAAATCCTTTGTACCAACCAACACCGTAAAAACATGAGTTAAAGAGTCCGCGATTTTTTTCCGTATTGCCTCAACATGGTTTTCTCACACAAACAACTTTGGTAGTCACAGCTATAAAATTGATTGAGATATCAAATTTCAAAAACTCTTTATTTAATCTCAAAAAGTTTCTGGTTTTAAGCCGATGGAAGGTCCATGGAAGTAGGTACATCTGGACCTCGAGGGCCGTTCACTTCTGGATACATATAAATAACACCGTGAAGAATAGCGCCGTATTTTATGTCACTTGTACGCCAAATTAGTGCATGCGCCTTGCCATAAACAACCGGTTCAAAGATATAATTGTGCATTTTTTCAACGCTGAACTTGTTCCAGTTCCCTTCTTCCGTTACTTCCTATAGTCCTCGAGGGGACAATAACGACTGAAAATCTTCTATGATGCGAATTTATCTCTATTATGAGTGTTGCTCCATATTCTGTGTACCTAATCTACGCAGATTTTAGCGCGTACATTTCTTTCAAAGTTCTTGCAATTGCGTTGAGTGGTCAATAGAGAGATTGGATTTTACCGAATTGGAATGTGCGTAAGATTCTGGACAATTTTACCAGCGACATCTCACGATGGCCTGTGGAGCGATATATGTTGACAAAGTTGACCCATGAATTCCTCGGGAGGTTCATACTATTATTATTCCTCGGGGGGTTCATACTGGTACCATACACAGACTTCATCGAGATTGTCAACTAAGCGTCTCGCCTAGCCCCATGGTATAAGGATAGGATAGGGTCAAGCCAACTATCCTTATACCATGGGCTAGCCCTGCCTATTTCGTTAGAATATAGAGATTTTTAGACGGCGGTCGATTTCCAGCCGGTATTGCTTTTATTGGTTGAATATAAATACTGACGACGGTTATTACTGCAGTTACCACAATGTAAATACCTGAACTCTGATAAACTTGAAGAGAAACTCTTATAAACTGCGATAAACTCAGTGAGATTTTGCATAAAATTATGTTTGAAGAATTGCTCTGCTGCAAATGTTCCTAAAACAATAATCCACGTTTTTTTGTCCATTCTTATACTTAGCGTTTGTCTACAACGACACCTTTGGCATGCGCGAGTGGAAATAACTTACCTATTATTTATATTATTTAACATGTTTTTATGGTTTTTGTAGTATTATTCTTACAATTACAGGATTTTTTTTTAAATTTAGATCGATTCACAATATCATTTTGTGCAGGTAACCATTTTCTGAATATTACAACCAAGTTTTGTTCCTTTTTTCAATTATTTGTATTTCTGTTCTAATGAGCATATCATGTTGATTTATATTTTAAAATTCGTGTTTGCACCAGTAGATTGCACCAATAACCTCGGAAGTATGACGGGATCACAAGTTATAAACCTGGTCTTGACTAGTTTTCACTGTCAGTTCGTTCGTGAGCGCTTTTGTCTGGTTCGGTCTGGTTCGGTCTTATCATTTGGTTTTGTTTGTTCTAAATCTGATGATAATGCCTCGTGTTGGACGTGTATTTAAGAAGCGAAAGCCATTTCATAAACCGCGAAAAGTTGTGGAGATCAGCGCAAGTTTTCAAGATATAAAAGCAGAAGTGGGGTTAGTGTCACTACCAGAATAGTATTCTGCACAACCCCAGCCCAGTGCTATCCAAAAACTATAACCTCCAAAAATATCAACAATTAGCTTTGTATCAAATTTCTGATTCCCACACTTATTTTTATTTTCTAAATTGCTTCTCAGAAGTTGTGTACAACGTACCCAGAATTTAGATGCAATCTTATTTAAATTGCAAACGCTTGCAATGCGCGGGGTATTTTATTATTTGGAACACTATAATTGTCTCAAATCTGAATGAGAATGAGATCTGTCATTCTCATCAAATACACTAAAATTGTCTTAAAAAACCACTGTCCAAGAAGCTCAATGGGTTAGAGCAACACCCGCGACAGGTGGAGATCGGGGTCCAAGTAGCTCAATTGGTTAGAGCAACACCCGCGACAGGTGGAGATCGGGGTCCAAGTAGCTCAATTGGTTAAAGCAACACCCGCGACAGGTGGAGATCGGGGTTCGAGTCCCCGTTTGGGCATCGATTTTTGAGACGTTTATAGTGTTCAAAATAATAAAGTACCCAAAATTGTTGACTTAAAGTTTTATGTCATTTAGTTTAGTCAGTTTCAGTAACACAAAATTTACCAAATGAACAAACCTACTCTGCATATGTGGGTCTAGGTTGCCTCTAGCAGAGAACCATGAATGTGTACATTTTCCTGCTACCCATTCAGAGTGATAATAAATCCCACAAAAAAAAAAAAAAAAAAAAACTATTAGATATTCTTCGAGGGCGGCTTTGCTTGTCAAAGTTGAAAGTTTTACCAAAATCAAGATGCAGATTTGCCGAAATTGTTTTTGCTTCCCTGAAAATTTCTAAATGCTGTATTAGCAAAGTCAATTAGGACTTTTTGAAGTCCTGTGGGCTTTAAAAGTCCTGCAAATTAACACATAGCCGTATTTTCAAGAAACAAAACTGATCATTTAGTGTAATTCGATGCTTGGAGATTATAAAAATGTCTGAAATAAAAACTGACTATGCATTTCTCAATTTCTTATAATTTCTCATCAGTTTAGTAATTTAATGAAGACTTATTTAAAGTGGCATTCCACGCAGTCTTTTGGTAAAGAAAGGTTTTTGATCAAATCTTCCAGCTGTGTTAGTTATCATTTTTACATTGAATTTGTTGAAAAACTTGCTTTGTTTCCAGTTTTTGCTGGAAATTGATGCAGTTCTCATTTTTCCCGCCAATGTTATCTCTAAATAAAATGTTTTTTCTTTGATTGCAGAGGCCTGGACGACCCTGGGCTGGAACCACAAACGCAGGATGAAATCGCGACCAACTCAAATCCAAGGTAAGACTTCATTTAAATCCCCAGGACCCTTATTCACTAACTTTTCTTGTCGCCAATGCCCGGCAATGGGAGTCCAATTGCGAGAAATGGAAATCTCGCCTAAAATTGGTATTCGCTATCTAGCAATGCGATCCAAAGCCGCGAATTGGAATTACAACCGGGACTTTCGCTTTCCGAGTCGACCGGACCCCGTAAATGAACTAAGTTGGGTTAAAGGTTGGCAAATAATCATCGTCAAAGAATCAAATCCTTTTCAAAGTATCCCTTTTATGTTCTAATTAAGTATATATTGTGAGAAGTGTCGTGTTATGCGTTTTACAAAGTTCATGTGATTATGTTTCCGAGAAAAAACATGCGTAATTATTTAGTGTAACAAAGATTATTAGAACGTAAAAATATTGTAGTGACGGTGATGCGCAAAGTATTGGCCTAGAACAAGGTTATTACTCTATTCCACTAAAAATTAAATGAAACAGTTTATTGTAGCTCCCTTTGAATATTAAAATTATTTATGTATATGGAATAATGTATGGCTATGGTAATTTACAACGTATGTGACAACTATAAAAGGTTGCTGAGTTTAAGGAATGCATTTAATAAAATATTTACAATTAAATAGGAATAATCTTCTGATTTTCAGGAAAAATTTTAAGGATTGATGTGGTGTTTGGCTGAGATTTTTTGTTGTTGCAATTATAAGGAGGTGCAAACGGAGAATTCTTGAAATGTCAAAAGCGAAAACAAATTCATAATTCAGCAGTATTTTATCAGTTTTCCACTCTGCCTTTGTCTCATTGACTCTGATTTCCCCTCTCGTGCCTTGGTTTCCATTTACCCGCCCGAGTCCATTGCCAAGTGCATAGAGAATACCAACTTTCTGGGCATTGGCATTCCCGCAAATTCGACAAATCGTCTAATGCCGGATAATGGAATTCTGACCGAATATTCGGAAAGTTAGTGAATAAGGCTCCAGGGGTCAGATCTTATATGGAAAACTGTTCAATTTCCTGTTCTGCTTCTTTTTTAATTTTTGTAATTATCCATTCTGTTTCCTGTGCCAGTTTTTAGATTCCTTCAAAATTGTTCTGCTTTCAGTTCAAAATTTTGAAAAAAAAATGTTAAGGTTCCAGTTCTGGTTTTGGTTCTGGAAGATTAAAACGAGGCACAATAAAATAATACCGAACAGTTTGGTGTGTTGGTAACACTGGTTCTCATGAGATCACCAAAGTTAAGCAACACTGCACTGGGTCAGGTATTGGATGGGTGACCATCATACACGTGACCAGTTCTGTTCGGGAGAGAGATTGGAGGGATGAAAGTTAAGCAACACTGCGCTGGGTCAGGTATTGGATGGGTGACCAGCATACACGTGACCAGTTCTGTTCGGGAGAGAGGTTGGAGGGATGAAAGTTAAGCAACACTGCGCTGGGTCAGGTATTGCATGGGTGACCATCATACACATGACCAGTTTATACAATGAAATAATAACTATTTACCAGGAAAGATATCTTTAAGACGGTTGTTTGGGTCCCTGGTTTTAGAGTTGCTGGCTCAGTTTTCTTCCAGTAATTGCAACAATCTCTTCCAACAGTTCACCGGCTGCTTCTACGGGACCAAAGTTCGAGGAGGTGTTTATCAAGCCGTCCCCTCCATCGTCTCCATCGTCTCCAGCGAACAGGTTTCTCATTCCGTTGCATTCCATAATTTGTTGAACCTAAAATCCACCCAAAACCCCATTTGTTTCCAGGCTTATCTTTTTTTTTCATTTCCTACCCTCACAAATTATCTGGTACTAGTAATTGAATGATAACATTCATGTACGGACATTCTTGTCTGGGTTAAGCAGCTGCGATGTTTGAATGCATGTCCCGTTCCGTGATGTAAAATAGTTTTGATGAAGTACCACCCTCACCCCATCAAAAATATCAATATATATATATATTTTTACATTTTTATTTATTCCTGTTTGATATTTTACAAAAAATACAATCAATCACATTTAAATATGAATAAATACCCACTTAAGTCTTCGCTCGTGTGTAGAGGGAAAGGTAAAAACATTTCTAATTAAGTGAGGTTTTTGTGCAAGATGGTATTTATAACATAACATTGAAATACACTTTTTATCATTGGTTCTTTGCACGATGGTCTGTGCTAATTGCCGTCACCCTTGAATATGAAACGGGCGCAACATGCTAAACATTTGTTAAACAACTCGTTTTACTTAGCATTCAACAAACCAGATTTAATTAATTTTTTTCATAAGATTCAACGATTTTTTTTTGTATTTTCCAGCGGAATCGATTGCTTGTCCAGTTCAGAACCAGCGACAACGTGGCCCGAAAAAAACTGTCTTGCAGATTGCACTCCAACCCGTCGAATCATCAACTTGGCCCACTTTACAAGAGAGCTCATGTATCTTGGAGAGCATCCTCTACACTGCCCGGGCGGCAGCTACCAGCTGGTCCAGGAAATAATCCGGCAGTTGGAGAGTGATTTCATGTACAGTTGCTACACGTGCGGTGCTTCGTGCACGATATCAACCGACCCCGAACTAGAATCCATCAACGACGCTTTCATTTCCGGCGGCGTCTCCATGGGGATCCAGTACTCGCAGCTGCAAGAAGTGCTGACCATTGCTGAGTTGCCACAGATGTCAGAGATTAAATATAATAACAAAGAATCTAGTTTTCATATGGTACGTTTACATGTTTTACACCCATTGAGATTATAGTTCAGATGACAGCTGTCATTAAGAAAAACGCCAACCCCTCTAACGCCTCCAATATTAAGTTTATTGAAAATTAAAAAAAAATTTACTTCTAGAGAATTATCTGAACTATTGAATGATAATAAATCACATTCTGTCCTTTGTTTCCTGTAGTCTGTAGGGCTTGTTACACATTTGCCATTTTGGAGAGCAAATCTGTACATGCCTCCCTATATAATGAGCTTTAAAACGTAGTCACGTCAAACATTTTTGAAATGGGTTTTGAATGCTACGTAAAGGGCAACTGAAGGGAAATTTAGTTGTTCTTCACTTAGCATTCAAAACCCAGTTGAAATAGTTTTTGTTAAAACTTGTGCTAAGTTTACATCAAGTAGACATGAGTCTAAAAACAATCATAATTTTCTCATGTCAACACTGGCATCTTTGTTTCAGAATTTTGATCTTCCTGAGATGGAAGCTACGCGATTGATCTGCAAGGAAGAGAGAGAAACAGACTTTTAGTTTTCCGAGCGGAATCGACCGCTAGAAATACAAGTCTGATCGTTCACTTCAATGTTGTGTAATTTCAACATGAATTCGTGTTCGTCAACATCTCAGTGCTAATCATTGGGGCTTGTACCAAACTTGCTAAGATCATCAGACAAATCTTTAAGAAACATTCCTACAATTAAAGTTGAAAAGTGATCAAGTGATACAAATTATTTACGATTCGCTCGCGTAAATAACTGAAAAATGTCGCCAAAAATTGATGGATGTAAAAAAGACGGTCAAAAATGTAGGAACGGTACATTTTGTTGTTCCATACCAAAAAAAAAAAAATACTACGAAATGTGAAAATAAGTGAATTTTCCTTGATTTTGATTGGTGAAGCCAAGCAATTTTACTGTTTTTCATACAAAAAAATCTTCAATGTGAATAAGTGAAGAACTCAGAATATAAGAAAAACTATTTCAACTGGGTTTTGAATGCTAAGTAAAGGGCTACTAAATTTCCCAACGTTTTGTAACATGTACTACTTACTTCTTCAAGGGTTAGAGCAGTCCTTGAAGAAGTAACTAGTATATGTTACGAAACGTTGGGAAATTTAGTTGTCCTTTACTTAGCATTCAAAACCCAGTTGAAATAGTTTTTGTTAAAACTAGTGCTAAGTTTACATCAAGTAGACATGAGTCTAAAAACAATCAACTCAGAATATATATGTTGAACATTATTGCAGCTATTTGGTTGTCAACTCTGGCCAAGGTTTCAAGATCGTTGTCAATGCTGATGGTTGACAGGAGATGAAATCTTAAATCAGTAAACCGAGGTTTCAAATATTGTATTCATATCGCTTGGCTTTGTTCTAGCAATGCATTAAACTACTCTGCATTTACTATTGAAGTCAATCCATCTTAAAGCAAATCATATTGAGTCAACATTTGTTTTAATTGGAGGTGATCAACATTTTCCAAGCCATGTGGATTCATTTACAAGTGTTTTTACTCTGTAAATAAATATTGTAAATTTAAAACAATCAATTGCTAAATTGGCAGGTATGTGTTTTTGTCGAAGACAATGAACAGATATTATTATAATTGTTGCTTATTTCTAAACAATTGCTTATCTATACTTTTCATACTGAATTTTCATTTCCACTTCAAGCATTTAAGTACGAAAACATTAATGAACTTTAAAATATTACGCACTGTTCAACAGACTTACAGAACTGGATCAAAATTCAAGATTCAGGTCTGCATATACCTGTTAACTTTCAGTATTTTCAGAAAACAAATCATCAAAGTAGAACCTTACGACTACTTGGGTCAGTTAATTTTTAATCCATTCCAGAAATGACTTGAACAGTTTCTAGCCACATTGACCATCGCCTGACTCGGATTGAACGGCCCAGCAATCGCAGGAGAAGGCTCTACAGCGGAGACGAACTAACCGATTACGTTTGCAATTGCTACGCGCCCGGCAACGGTCCAGACCTTGCAACGATTGCGCCTCCACCAGCTACGACGACCGGCAGGCACGGCCGGGTGGATCTCCCCCGTTACCCGATCACATTCAACGATGTCCACCGTAAGCTGGGCAACGACCGGGACCACGCTTTGTACGGCAGGCATCATATAGCGACCGACTGCAGCCATTGTTTCCACCTGACCGGCAGAGAGGGTCACGTTTCACTGCCTTGGTATCTTGAAGTTAAGCAACACTGCGCTGGGTCAGGTATTGGATGGGTGTCCATCATACACATGACCAGTTCTGTTTGGGAGAGAGGTTGGAGGGATGAAAGTTAAGCTACACTACGCTGGGTCAGGTATTGGATGGGTGACCATCATACACATGACCAGTTCTGTTTGGGAGAGAGGTTGGAGGGATGAAAGTTAAGCAACACTGCGCTGAGTCGGGTACTGGATGGGTGACCATCATACACATGACCAGTTCTGTTCGGGAGAGAGGTTGGAGGGATGAAAGTTAAGCAACAGTGCGCTGGGTCCGGTATTGAATGGGTGACCATCATACACATGACCAGTTCTGTTCGGGAGAGAGGTCGGAGGGATGAAAGTTAAACAACACTGCGCTGGGTCCGGTATTGAATGGGTGACCATCATACACATGACCAGTTCTGTTTGGGAGAGAGGTCGGAGGGATGAAAGTTAAACAACACTGCGCTGGGTCAGGTATTGGATGGGTGACCATCATACACATGACCAGTTCTGTTCGGGAGAGAGGTTGGAGGGATGAAAGTTAAGCAACACTGCGCTGGGTCAGGTATTGGATGGGTGACCATCATACACATGACCAGTTCTGTTCGGGAGAGAGGTTGGAGGGATGAAAGTTAGTACAGCAACTTCACTCGCCTTGCTTATCAACCTCTCGACAGCATGGATTTGTGGACGAATCGTGTTGTTCGCGTTGTACCGTCCTTCGGAAGGGACGTTAAGCCGGTGGTCCCCTTGGTCTTCGACAGGAGTAGGCTACGTGCCGGCACCGGGTTTCCCCTCCTCCCTTCTAGACTAGGTTAAGTTCATCATCATCCTCTCATTCACCTACGCCATTAGACAAGTGCCGCATGGACAGATGTCAAAACAGTGCTATGTTAAACACCACAAATCAATCAATTGGCTGTCGCTGCGGCGGTGGAGGCGCCAAGACTGCTTTGCTGGTTGCGTCGTGCGATCTTACTTTGGTTCTAATGAAGGCGTCATGAGTCTGAATCCATTTCTAGTTTGTCATTTATTTGTTGTGTGTAACGACGCAATGTTTCAGTGATTGGCGCTGTATGACTTGGTCTAATTTTTCGTTGGTGATGATAAAACTAGCCTAGCCTAGAAGGGAGATAAAGAACCCGGTGCCAATACCTAGCAACTCCTGTTATCGGTAGTTGTCATGGTAATTAATTTAACTCCTACTTTATCTAAGAGTTAAGTATATTGTAAGCAATCCTAACCTAACCTAACCATTCAACAAACAAAACCAATCAAGAAACCTAAACATTCCTAAGTCAAGTTCTAAATACTTTCCTTACATAACCAGTGATGAGGTTAGAAAAAGTGAATAAAGCACAAAACTAAGAACATCTGCCAACTCTAGTCAAGTTTTGTTTATTTTTCATTCACTGAACTTCTAATGTCCAGTGCCACGTGGTTCCCTGCAATTGTTTTGTTTTCATGATTTGCAAATATCATTTACTCTTTAACCAATGGTCAGATTACTTCAATTAGTTTTATATGCAATCAGAGTCCCAGTGCTAATTCTAAAAGTTCTGCTAAGAAAACGAGCCTAAGAAAAAAAGGCAGCTGTCACCAGATGGCGCTGGCGACCGTCTTTTTCTTATAAATCTTTGTTAATCACCACTTAAAACATCATCAAATAAGTACATAAGTTATCGAGATTACCGTGAATAAAGATTGTTTTCAATTTTTTAGAAAAACTATTTGAGTATAGTATAGAGTAAAGGGCTACTAAATAGTAGCCCTTTACTTAGCATTCAAAACCCAGTTCAAAAAGTTTTTCTAAAAACTTGTGCTAAGGATAAATCAAGTAGACATGAGTCTAAAAACCATTATTGTTTTCAATTTATGATCTTCAAAGCGACGGATGGCTCATAAACCAATTATAATATTTTTAATAAGCTAATATTTTCCTGGTAAAATATTATCATTAGCACTGGGTCTCTAGCTCAAGTTATAAAAGCAATGATACTTCCTTTAAAACCATGTCACGAGTACACAGAGTTATTGATGCAATGAACTAAGGTTTGTTTAGTCTTTGTTGCTGTCATTTAATAATAACTTTAAAGCTTAATTACACTTAAATCAGCTCTAAATAAAACAACATCTCAGATTGTACACAAAGTATTATTTCTGCTTCTAAATTCGTAAATACGAGTATGAGTTAATCATGGCGAATATTATCAATAAGTTGCTAACTAAATTCTAAATTACAAAATCGTGAAAAAATATTTCCTAAACGAATTAAAAATAATTCAGTCTTGCGGTGTGCAAGTAAATTGCGTAATCACTAATTACCACTGAGCACTTGAACGAATCAAAGTTTCTTCAGAGATAACTTCACTTGTTTTTCCAACACCGACTCACGTGCGCCGTGTTTTTCAACCACTTATTCTACTTTATGACAGCATGAAAATAACAACACTTCTTTTAAACTAGATTAGATGGTCGGTCATATGAGTTATTATTTTTGGCAATTATAAGTTCATGATCGCGATGACAATCTGTACAGAGATTGTGTCAAATTATTTACTTCACTTTCGATTACATCCGAGAGAGAAAATGTTAAGCCAGAAACAAAATGAACGTGAAGAGATTGTAAGTATCGGTATCTTCATCTCATGTTAGTTTGATGAACCAGTAGCACCAGGACTTTTAGTACAACATAATCGCCCCGTTGGTCTTCTCTTCGATTATTGGCTGCGGTATTTGTTTCTCTCTGGCCTCGCCTGTCCCAATGTATATAGAGACAATGTTCAAGAAATGAACGACAATGGCACCGACAACAAACCAGAAGGAATATCCATACGAGGCCATGTCTTCAGATGTCCACATGTTGCCGATATCTTCTTGACTCATCACGTTATACTGAAGCTTCTGGTAGAACTGGATGGCCCATAAGCTGACGGTGCCAGCACCCAGTAGCACTGCAGGGAAAGATACAGGTTTGTCAGTCATAAGCTGATTGTGCCGGCTGACAGTAGCACTGCAGGGAAAGATACAGGTTTGTCAGTCATAAGCTGATTGTGCCGGCTGACAGTAGCACTGCAGGGAAAGTTACAGGTTTGTCAGTCATAAGCTGATTGTGCCGGCTGACAGTAGCACTGCAGGGAAAGATACAGGTTTGTCAGTCATAAGCTGATTGTGCCGGCTGACAGTAGCACTGCAGGGAAAGATACAGGTTTGTCAGTCATAAGCTGATTGTGCCGGCTGACAGTAGCACTGCAGGGAAAGATACAGGTTTGTCAGTCATAAGCTGATTGTGCCGGCTGACAGTAGCACTGCAGGGAAAGATACAGGTTTGTCAGTCATAAGCTAATTGTGCCGGCTGACAGTAGCACTGCAGGGAAAGATACAGGTTTGTCAGTCATAAGCTAATTGTGCCGGCTGACAGTAGCACTGCAGGGAAAGATACAGGTTTGTCAGTCATAAGCTGATTGTGCCGGCTGACAGTAGCACTGCAGGGAAAGATACAGGTTTGTCAGTCATAAGCTGATTGTGCCGGCTCACAGTAGCACTGCAGGGAAAGATACAGGTTTGTCAGTCATAAGCTGATTGTGCCGGCTGACAGTAGCACTGCAGGGAAAGATACAGGTTTGTCAGTCATAAGCTGATTGTGCCGGCTGACAGTAGCACTGCAGGGAAAGATACAGGTTTGTCAGTCATAAGCTAATTGTGCCGGCTGACAGTAGCACTGCAGGGAAAGATACAGGTTTGTCAGTCATAAGCTGATTGTGCCGGCTGACAGTAGCACTGCAGGGAAAGATACAGGTTTGTCAGTCATAAGCTGATTGTGCCGGCTGACAGTAGCACTGCAGGGAAAGATACAGGTTTGTCAGTCATAAGCTAATTGTGCCGGCTGACAGTAGCACTGCAGGGAAAGATACAGGTTTGTCAGTCATAAGCTGATTGTGCCGGCTGACAGTAGCACTGCAGGGAAAGATACAGGTTTGTCAGTCATAAGCTAATTGTGCCGGCTGACAGTAGCACTGCAGGGAAAGATACAGGTTTGTCAGTCATAAGCTGATTGTGCCGGCTGACAGTAGCACTGCAGGGAAAGATACAGGTTTGTCAGTCATAAGCTGATTGTGCCGGCTGACAGTAGCACTGCAGGGAAAGATACAGGTTTGTCAGTCATAAGCTGATTGTGCCGGCTGGCAGTAGCACTGCAGGGAAAGATACAGGTTTGTCAGTCATAAGCTGATTGTGCCGGCTGACAGTAGCACTGCAGGGAAAGATACAGGTTTGTCAGTCATAAGCTGATTGTGCCGGCTCACAGTAGCACTGCAGGGAAAGATACAGGTTTGTCAGTCATAAGCTAATTGTGCCGGCTGACAGTAGCACTGCAGGGAAAGATACAGGTTTGTCAGTCATAAGCTGATTGTGCCGGCTGACAGTAGCACTGCAGGGAAAGATACAGGTTTGTCAGTCATAAGCTAATTGTGCCGGCTGACAGTAGCACCGCAGGGAAAGATACAGGTTTGTCAGTCATAAGCTGATTGTGCCGGCTGGCAGTAGCACTGCAGGGAAAGATACAGGTTTGTAAGTCATAAGATGCAAAATACTGATACCATCTACAGAAATACAGATAAATAATGTATAAAATAATAATTATTTATTTTTTGCCTGTGTTGCTTTTCACAATTGTATTTGTTTTCAGTGTTAAACCCGTTTTTTTTTTTTTTTTTTTTTTTTACCTTTTTACATATTTTTTTCATATTCATGGTGCCCTTCTGGCTAATTATTTAAAAGGTCTTCGTAACTGCAAAGTAAAAAAAATTAAAAAATTAATTTATATTTTCGGAAGTGTTCAAACCTCGGTTTGGATCCAGGAAATTCTATTTTGCAGTCCAAATAAAGACAAGATGTTATAAAACACAAGAAATCTATACCAGATCTTGTCGGGTATTGATCCTGAACTCGGGTATCGTAGACCTACTTGCTATTGTATTCCACACGTAAAGTCCAGGGACGCCGGTCACCGTCCCGTAAGGCGTCGTGGCGGTGTTGACGACGGCGAAGATGGCCGACGCTGCTGAGAAGATGACGGCGCCGCAGAGACATCCTATTGTAGCGATCCAGAGGCTGTAGAGGAGCAGCTCACGATCTGTCTGGACCAATTCCAGAACTAGAACAGGCGAGCACAGGAGGCGTTAGACAGTTCATACAATTCAACCTTATCATAATTGTTTTTATAAACACTACTACACTTTCAGATTGATTACTCAACGGGGGAATCGAACCCTGGTACTCACTTCAAGCCGTCTATAAATAACTACAACTATCCATGTGTGCTAATTGGGCTCTATCAATTTGACATGACATATTTAATGAGTAGCAAAGATCTCCGGAGAGAAGAAACATTGGGTAAAAATGTTTGGTCACTTGTGATAACAAGTCATGGCCAGCACTCGAAAATGTAAGTAATTTGCTTTGTTTTCTGCTCGTTATTCTGTAACATTTTTCGCTAAATTAAAAGAAATTTATGATTTTCTAGGAAAATTAAGAGTTAAAAGAGTTTTTTCTGTGAATGACAGGTACCTATACCAGCAAACAACGAAACGTTTTGAAAAAGCATTGTATAGTAAATAAAGTAACATTTAAAAGAACACTAATTGCAGTTTTTTTTTTGGTTTTCCTGATGACTTTACTTCAGGAGCTGAAACCAGCAAGCGATGGATGGAAGGCTAAACTGGAAACACGTGAAACCGAACCGGGACACGAGCCCGGGACCTTTCAATTGCCGGTCGGTGCTCTACCAACTGACCTATCCGGGCAAACATATTCCAGTTTTAACAAAAACTATTTCAACTGGGTTTTGAATGCTAAGTAAAGAGCTACTAAATTTCCCGACGTTTCGTAATATATACTAGTTACTCCTTCAAGGGTAAGAGCAGTCCTGACAATTTTCCAATAACAAAAATCAAATAAATCAAGTAATAATAAATCAATAATAATAATAAATCAAGTAGACATGAGTCTAAAAACCATCATATTCCAGTTATCGCGGGGTCGGAACACAAGGGATCCCCTGACAGGGAGGAAGAGACCGAGACTCGTAATGAAGAGTACTAATTAGCAACTCTGTAATGAGTCGCTTTAATTGAGTGACTCAATCGATAGATCTCAGACGTAACAATGACTTTACAAACGTATCTAACTTTCAGCGGGTAAATACACAAAATAAACTACCAACTTCTGCCACTTTCTAAGCAAACAACTTTTTATACTTGTGTACTTTTTGCATCTCATAACAGAAACCGCTCGCGCATCATTGCGATAAAACCAACAATTTCACCGACCTCCGAGTTCCACTACAAAGTCGGAAGAACTGCCGCGGGTTGGTTTTACTTTTTATTCTCGAGTCCAACAGGAATTCGCCGGCGATCGGCTTTCATTTCCGCGGTGAACCTCGATCCTCTTGGCTGCTTCACAACGAAATTACGTCATCATAGCGATGCCACCGCGTGAATAAATTAGCGTTGCATTGGCAGACGTGATTTGCATGAACATCACGTGCGCACGTGAGGTGTTAACAGGAAAAACACGGGTCACCGTCATTACACGACAAACACGTGACATGAACGTGCGATCGAAATTATACTGATTTGCATGGTCTTGAGTTAAGAAGCAAAAAGTATTGAGAATCGATTAGCACCATCTCTGTAACATCAGTTTCTAAGTCCTAGCACAGTGGCGCTGTCAGAGTCCCAAGTTCGATCCTGGTGGCCGGCTATCCTGGTAGTGAGAGCGCCATGTCTGCCTTGCATTCGAGAGGTCCCAGGTTCGATCCTGGTGGCCGGCTATCCTGGTAGTGAGAGCGCCATGTCTGCCTTGCATTCGAGAGGTCCCAGGTCCGATCCTGGTGCCCGGCTATCCTGGTAGTTAGAGCGCCATGTCTGCCTTGCATTCGAGAGGTCCCAGGTTCGATCCTGGTGCCCGGCTATCCTGGTAGTGAGAGCGCCATGTCTGCCTTGCATTCGGGAGGTCCCAGGTTCGATCCTGGTGGCCGGCTATCCTGGTAGTGAGAGCGCCATGTCTGCCTTGCATTCGAGAGGTCCCAGGTTCGATCCTGGTGCCCAGCTATCCTGGTAGTTAGAGCGCCATGTCTGCCTTGCATTCGAGAGGTCCCAGGTTCGATCCTGGTGCCCGGCTTTCCTGGTAGTGAGAGCGCCATGTCTGCCTTGCATTCGGGAGGTCCCAGGTTCGATCCTGGTGCCCGGCTATCCTGGTAGTGAGAGCGCCATGTCTGCCTTGCATTCGGGAGGTCCCAGGTTCGATCCTGGTGGCCGGCTATCCTGGTAGTGAGAGCGCCATGTCTGCCTTGCATTCGAGAGGTCCCAGGTTCGATCCTGGTGCCCGGCTATCCTGGTAGTTAGAGCGCCATGTCTGCCTTGCATTCGAGAGGTCCCAGGTTCGATCCTGGTGCCCGGCTATCCTGGTAGTGAGAGCGCCATGTCTGCCTTGCATTCGGGAGGTCCCAGTTTAAACCTGGCGGCCGATTTTCTTTGGTTCTATGGTTTTCCAAAACCAATTCAACCACACGTTGGGATAGTGTCTTTATTTTTGTGAATGATATCCATCCTTCGCTGATTCCCAACCCCTAATGACAAGACAATTCAATCAATTATAACTGCCTCACAGTTTAGTCCTTCGCTCACTGACATAGCGAGTTCTTATGCACTTTTCCAACTAACACGTTGACCTGGTGGCCTGCAAATCTAAAGATGAATTATTTCTTTTCATGAATGCAGCTCATTTTTTGGAGCTATTCGTGCCCACCGATCTCAACAAAGCATTTACTTTCTTTGTCTTGCATTCTTATCAAAAGAAAAACTTGCAATAAAATTGGTCGACAGCTAAGTGTGAAAATGAGCACGAAGTTGAAAAAGCAAACACTCGTTTCGGTCGAGTTGTTATTTGGAGCATCATCACTCGGTAGAGTTGCTAATCAGATTATCGTCATGTGCTTTATTATTATTATTACAATATATTGTTTGTCTTTCATGTCAAACGCTATCGTCGAACTTGCAAAGTGAAAACATGCATTTGCGACCGGTGCGTTGACCGGAAAAATTTGGGACGTTTTTCAAGACAATTGTCTTTGCCAGTGTAATTATGCCGTTTAGTTCGTTGTCGTTGTTGTATTAATGGAATTCAGTGCATCCGATGACTGAACTGGTTCGAACCTTACCTAACCACTGAGTAACAATTAAGTAGTACAATGTTTTCTTGGTGATTTCGATGCACTCAAGATGCCGTTATAAAAGCGTGCCTTTCTAATTTGCAATGTTTTACAATGATAATTATTTAAGAGTCTAGTTTATGTGTAGCTAATATATATTTCTTTGATGTCAATGTTAACCCGTAAAGCAGAAATGTACAGCGACTTCTTTTATTTAGTTACTACAACTTGTACAGATGTAAAATCAAGTTTTACCAAATCATAAGCAAAGTCGTCATTTCAATTTTATGTTCTGTAATCTGTAGGTTACATGCATGTAACTAGTCACGTCTAGTTTTTACATTGCCTGATGTCTGTTACATTGTAAAGATTACAAGCCGTGAGCCTCTCAGCTTGCTAGAAGTTTCTCAGAAGCATCTCAGGCAACTAGGTTATCCCGTGGTTATACCTTAGAGTCTTGCTTCAAGTATACACAGTGTTTACCTTCCTCTTAAAGATGCGTCGTCGATTTCTTAGTCACGATTCTGTACAGATTACGTCACCGAAAGCGATCGAAATTGAAAGACTCGGCCGTGGAACTGATCTGAATTACCCTTATTATGCTAATTGGTATCGATCTCAATCGATGCGATTGTGTGGGAATTTTTGCAATCGCCACTTTAAAAATTGTTCTTTTTTTTTTTGGTAACGGTTTCGAAGAATTTACAATCTCGATTACTGAATTAAAGAAGTTGATAGGTCAGGTCATCTAGACGCACTTTCACGCCGAGCAAATCTTTCTTGTCTTCTTTTTTACTTCAGTTTTTTTGTTTCTTCGCGCTTGGCCCAGCTCTTGAATGCTCAAATGAACTAATTTTGTTCAAGTCTATAGTTTTAATGCCAGCCATTATAATTTTTCGGCCACCAGGTTAACAGGGGCATTGTTCTAAATGCAAATGATGGACAAATTTAAATAATACATCCTTATTATTATGAAATTATTTTAAAACACAAATTACAGTTATAGCAGACAAGATATGACGTGTTATTAATAAGTTTTTAAAATAAACAATACATGGTTTATCTTAATGCACTTCAAAGACTTTGCTAATGTTGCACAATATAGAAATGCATGTAATAAACATAATTAATGAGACATAATGATATGGCTCATTACCGTACCACATTGTTATGATTGGTTAGAAAGCTGAACTTATGAAAAGGTCAAACATATAATCAATAAGATTGTAAATAAAGAATTGGTTGTTTGGCTCAGGAAGGTATCACAAAATTCTTCAGTCAAAATCTTCAATGAAAATTATTCCGTGAATGTAATAGACATGTCTTGCCATGCTGAGTTGGGCGTCGACAAAACCATTCAAATAAATATTATATTTCAATTTCGTTGAATCAACGGAAAATGAAAGAAAATTAATAAGAAGAATCCTCGTGTGATTTTGGACCAAATTTTTCAAGATTTTTCAGATTTTTAAAACGCTACAAATTGAGTATGTATGTAAACAACGAAATAGATCAAATATAGCTCAGGTTTTTATTTTCTAATCGACAAAATAAACCCCCAAGAAAGGAACATTTTCAACCAAAGTTCAGGACAACGTACGTTAAATAAGACTCATGTTTGACCTAAATGTAAACTCTTAAATCTACAAAATTCTCAATGTTTTATAGCGTTATAAAAAGCCCAGGTCTAGACTGAAAATATTTCCTGATTTTTCCCTTAAAAAGCTGTTTATTTGGGCAGGAAAATGTAGTTACCTCCTTTTTTAGAACCCAAAGAAAAATGCAAATACGAAGCCTCCAAAGTCTTGGATGTTGAAGGAATGTGAAACTTTTCAATGTTATTTCAAAGCAACTTTGGATGTTTTTTGTGTGCCCCTGAGCTAACAGCTTAATCTGAATTAATCTGAATTCTATCTGAATTAATCTGAATTCTATCTGAATTAATCTGAATTCTATCTGAATTAATCTGAATTCTATCTGAATTAATCTGAATTATATCTGAATTAATGTGCAGAATGTTTTCACTACGTTGGTCAAGTGTGTTTAATTCGATGACTACTTCATGATTTTAACAGCGTAACTTGCAATGATGGCTGAACTATCCTCCATTAATCACAAGACAATTAAAATGGTTTCTCATTACAAGAAGATACTGCAGTGAGATTAAAACAAATGTTAATTGTTAAGATTTGTCAAGATTAGCACAAGTCGCAAGGTTGTTGCTAGGTTTGCACGCAGTAATAATAATTAGTTACAAGTCATTTTAACACGCATTGGTTACACGAGCGTTAGAGACGTTTAGCATTTTGGAAGAGGAAATATCAGAATATCATAAAAGATAGAATAATATCCTTTATAATTTAGAGAAAATTTGCAAGCCAGACGAGATAATTATTCAATCTCACCACAGTTAAGCTTGCATATGTCCTTCCCATTCAGTCAGGTAAAATACAGCGGAGTCTTTCTTAGTTAGTATTAGTAAATGTATCTAAAATCAGATTACTCTATGATGGTTTCCAGTCTCATGTCTACTTGATCTAAACTTAGCACTAGTTTTAACAAAAACTATTTCAACTGGGTTTTGAATGCTAAGTGAAGAACAACTGAATTTCCCAACGTTTCGTAACTTGTACCTGTTACTTCTTCAAGGGTTAGAGCAGTCCTGACGTTATGAAAAGTTGGGTTTATTCAGTTGTTCTTCACTTAGAATTCAAAGCCAAGTTGAAATAGTTTTTGTTTTAAGATCGGACCACCTTTCAACCAGACAGAACTACGAAGAAAACGAAACTGAAAACGCAAGACAATGAAACACTTGACGTCATACGCTAGATTGTTTCGTTTTCATTCGCTCTGTCGTCACAGTTTTGTTTGAAATTAATGTCGTTCTGGTCCGGCGATGTAATGAACATCTGCATCCGTTCCACGAGGAGCACATGCCGAGATGCAATGTGCCACAGAGGGAACTGGAACTGCTGGAACTGCTGGAACTGCTGGGTCAAACAGTTCCAAAGTTCAATCTATGCGTTTGCGACAAGATTTGACTCGCACTTCACCGGTTATCGACGTTTCGCGAGTTTTGCTTCTTGCCGAATCAAAGAAAAGTGATAATTTTGTAAGACGGGGGAACATAAGACAGTTGGCGGTGCAGGTTCAGACAAAGGGTTTGTTCAAGATGGGTTTGTTCAAGATGGGTTTGTTTGAGATGGGTTTGTTTGAGATGGGTTTGTTCAAGATGGGTTTGTTCAAGACGGGTTTGTTCAAGATGGGTTTGTTCAAGATGGGTTTGTTTGAGTTTTGAAATCGTGTGGATGAAATAGTCCTCAAACGTTTGGCGGTCGCCGTTGCTTATTCTTAACTTTAATGTGTGTCATTGTCGAATGTTAAGAGTCATTTGTCCACGAGGATTCTACAAATATCCTCGTTTTCCCGGTGTAACTAACTTCTCTTTTTATTTAATAACTTTCAAAAAATATCATATATTTTTTATAGTAAATTAAACTCAAGCGTACTTGAATTTCTTTCATATGACAGCTATTTTTTGACTCAAGAGGGATCACGTTCAATGATCATTGCTACTTTTATTAAAATAACACGAATCACATTCAGCTTGACCTTGTTACTATACGTTTATGAACGACAACACATTCGTTCCCTACCCTAATATATAAATCTAAAACTGAGTAATACTTTTGACTCACGAGCAATGAAACAATACAAAAACAACGCTGAATTGACTTGCGTTGTTCGGTTTAAAATACAAATGAGTTGGTAAAGGTAATGGTTTGTCAGTTGGTCAGTCGTTCTATACATCCGGTGAAATAATCGACAATCCAATTAACAAGCTCACCTACTGCTAGGATATCAATACATATAAGGTACAACCATTCAACGTTCTTTGCCTTCCAAAGCGTCGCTATTTCGGGCACCGATCTGTGTCCACGCCGAACTATTCTTCCAAGCGTAACGCCCCTGGTCACGCTGATGTACCCCTCGCTGCCCACTCGACAGAGACGTCATGGTTCAGCCCAATTACAATATCCGGTGCAACCGACCAAATAATAATAATACGATCCTCAAAAGATGATGGATATTGACAAATACGTAACTCACTCCCAGC
The DNA here is from genome assembly GCA_947568835.1 of Protonemura montana. NCBI lineage: Eukaryota > Metazoa > Arthropoda > Insecta > Plecoptera > Nemouridae > Protonemura > Protonemura montana. The sequence goes on along the minus strand of OX387607.1, from coordinate 17,119,249 downwards.
AGACGACCAAACAATAGAATTGGAATTAGAATATGGTTTCTATTTAGGTGAGGTGACGTAATGAATAGCACTTTTGTTTGATTGACAGATAGTGCCGGGTGTATCTGATGAATTGCTAATTTGGTCGAAGAAGACGAAAGTTTTACGGGCCAACTAAATTAAATAGCAAGGTCTTCTCTGTTTTGTCTTCGTTATTCCATAGCAAAAAAAGAATTCGCTTGCAATTCTGTCTAAGCATCGTCCTTGCAACAAAAATAAATCTCCTGGTGTACGCTTGTGACTTACCATTATAACGCTGATGTTATCGATATTTTTCTTGATCTGCAGGTCATATACATTCAATTAAGTGACCAGTTGCCGTAGAGATTGTCTTTCATTGCATTAACCTATAAGGTTTCTATTCACTCGGCCTGTACAGAGGCCATAGCCCAAATGGTCACCTGGAGTTCAGCTAATGGGCTCAAGCTCAATAACAGTAAAACTGTGCTAATTAACTTTAAACAAAAACACAAGACCATGGAGTCTAGCGTCTCCCCTCTATTATACCTAGAGGGAAAAAGTATTCAGGTACTCAATGAAACGAGGTTCCTCGGTCTGATCATTGATCATAGGCTAAAATGGGAAGCCCATATTAATAAAACCGCACTATCGGTTGCCTCTGGTTGCTACCTGGTGAGCAGGACCATGAAAACTTGCGACTTCCATTCAGCTAAAGCTGTTTACTTTGCGTATGTACAGTCCAAGTTACAATACGGCATTGTACTGTGGGGGCATTCACCACTAGCCGAAAAATTATTCAGGTTGCAAAAAAGAGCCATCAGATTCCTTGCCAATGCCAGCTTTGACCCTACGACCCCTGGTATGTACTATAAAGACTCTAGTAGGCCGTTTTTTCATAAATTTAAAATAATGCCACTTCCTTGCCTTTACATCTACTATATTGTAATGTATATAATCAATAATAACGATGTCAAAAAATATTTGGGAAACCATAACTACCTGTTAAGAGGTAACGCAGAAGTAAATCTAACAGCATCAACTAATGACATTAAAAGTCCTGTCTCTGCTGGGATAGTTATCTTTAATAAACTACCCAACATCATAAAAACCAGATTAAACAAACAAGACTTCTCAGTAAAACTTACACAATTCTTGTTGGAACATTCCTTTTATTCCCTAAAGGAATTCTACAATATATCCACACTGTAAGACAATTCTGTGATATATTTTATGTATGTTTTTTTTATGTATGTTTTTATGAATATGTTTTCATGTATCTGTTTATATATAATCTTAGTGTTTGGACAATCATGTATATCCATGTAATTCATGTTTAAGACTCGCCCAATATTACATAATGTAATCGATCTGGTCAAAATAAAAATTATTATTATTATTATTATTATTTACAAGAGGTCAATATGCTTGATTCTCTGCAAGAAAGTTGCATTGCATCTCCTGGAAGATGACATCGTTGATAAAATTGAAGATGTATTTATTTTATTTTCATCTATTTATTTATTAATAGAGTCTTAAAATTGTTAAACTATAGGTAGGGTATACGTTCAGCAGAATGTACAGACTATTTTATAAAATGAACAAGGTAAAATGAACATAAATTCAAAGAATAATTAACGATAGTACATAATAATAACAATAATAATAATAATAATAAAGTTAACGATGGATTATACCAATAATAACCGTCTGTGTGTCACGTTTCGTTTTGTGTTTCATCTCTCACATTTGAAATCAACGTGCTGTCATCTCGGAACAGATGCGATCTACAGAGATGAAGTGATATCTCGCAAGGGTCTTTGCTCGCAAGTTAAAGACTGCGCTCGATTCATCAGCTGTTTGAGCTGTCAAAAAGTAGGCCAAGACCGGGAATGCAAAGCGAAGCACGCGAGTCACGTCACATTCAACACGATTCAACCAATAGAACCTACAACACAGACTGAAGGTAATGAGTACGTTATCTCCGTTAACTCTAGTTTCAGATTCAAATATAAAAACTCCATCTTCAGTTTCTTGTGCCAATAACTGAACATCCCGATCAAACGTGTTTGTAATTGCATATTTAGAACCTGAATTAACCGCCAATTATAGATTTGACGAAATCGGTTTTATGCAAAATATTAATTGCAATACCTCCGGCAGGTGTTTCTTTAACCTTACAAGGCAGTTTGCTTTCCTCATGAGTCTAACGATCTGGATAAGCGAACTAGTTTAGTTAATGTCTACCATTGAAGGAAGCTGGTTCAGTTAGGTTACAGTGCATGCCCGCATAGCGGGTGCCAAGCTTGATCAGCTGTTCAGCTGTTCAGCTGTTCAACTGTCACCGCGATCGCGTGCGTTCTTTGAACAACCACTTCTTTCCAAGCTCAAACCGAAAGAACAATGTTTTCTTTGGGACATTCTTTCGCTGCATCAGGTTACAGACAGAAAGTACAGAAAACAGATTTCTCGTCGTAAATCGCAGAACATCCGTGTAAGATTTTAAATATTTCATATAGCGATGACTTTGCCGAATTGTTTGAACGTCATTTAGTGCTTGCAGTTTTCTTGTGGCAAGTCTAGGTTAAAAGTCGGACCGAATCGAAGAGATTTCTTCATCAATTTGCAACTGAGAATTTAATTCCTGTTCCTCATCACGCGGATGGTTAATTCTTACGGCTTTTGATAACAATCTTAAATATATCCATGCACTTTTATTGCATTTTTGTGTCGAATAATAAATGAGAAAGAACCCTATCTAGCTTTAACTCGATTAACTTGAATAACTTGATTTAAAATTATTTCTTATTTGAAAGTTGAAAAGAACTTGCGTATCAGTTACCTACCTATAATTTATTTGAAATATATTTTAACATACACTCGACGAATATCTGCAGCAAGCAGTATGTGAAAGGAATATGTCATGCAACCCCGATTACTTTCTTCAATTGTTGAGAGTGAAAACACTAATTTCCACCCGGAAAATATGCCAAGGGCGTACCTTACCATTATCTTAGAGTGACCGACCTGTCTGAGGTCATTTCTCCCAGCCGGGGTCATTTCTGATGCTAAGTTTACTAGGAATCGCCGTGAAAAGGAAATGACAAACAAATTGCGAAGGAATGGAACGATTCAGTGAATCTGCTAATCACTTTGCTACCCAGGCTTTAGTGAACCATGCACAGCGTTCAACTGCAGCGACGTATTTTCCTCTTGAATTTCACAGAAACTTACCGGCAACATTTATTCTAATTACAACCCAGGGGCACTTGAATGTTGCCTTGTTTGCATCACAAGTTAACATACATACAATGAAAAGAACGCGAACAAAACTTAAACCCAGTGGTAGAAAAATGTGGGAATATCATTGCTAAATAATCTTGGAGGAAGCTCAATCAGTATTTGAAATACTCTCAGGACGATCTTAAAAAAGCATGAAATGACTTTAGCTTTCATCTCATGATTTATCTCGCCTAGTTTTCGGTCTTGATTTCGATTTCTTCTGCATCGCTATGCGACTGTAACCATCAGGAAATTATGTGCCATCTAATTTGACAAGAATCTAAGTACCTACCAACTTCTACTTAACTCAGTTGTGATATAATCTCAATCTTCTCTAACTTTACAAATACTAATTAACTGCTAGAAGAAATACAATTCAATACTGACTTGTATTTAAAGATTATCACAGAGTTCGATCTTATTCGGTAATTCTATCACACCTTTACTTCGCTAGATAATGTAATCTCAGGACTATCTGGTAAATAATCTTCAAGATCTGATAATGTATTCCTTGTGGCTGGCAACTAACGGTAAATTATAAAATCCGATCCACGCGGCTTGTTCAGCTATATTATCTTGAATACCACACGAATGCGAGTGCGAGCTGGACAACGGTTCTACGGTTCTAACTTAGAGTGGTTTTACTACTTCTGTGACAATCTTTACCTGTGCATTACAACAGATATGCTTTGCCCGTCAATTGCTTTTCCATTGAAGATAACGTCGAGTAGGAAGTACGTGCACGTCTCACATTATGTTACAAAAGAATAAGTGTTTTTTTTTTCATTGAGGGAAAGTAATTTGGCAAAATTACGTGAACTTGTAAGTGTAATTGAACAACGCATCTCGCTTCGTCTGAGAAAAGGTTTTTTTTTCGTGTGATTGTGTGAAAATTTGAGAAGTTCGTGGCAAGAGAAAGGCACAAAAAGTCATGTGACAGATGATCTTCGTGTCAAAGAATAAGTTCTTGAAAGAATTTGTTGAAAGAATTTGTTAAAATGGCAGGAAATGTTTTTCTCACAACGGCGAGAGGTTGTTTTGGAGATCGGTTCGATTTCATAGCACAGAAATAATAACGATAATCTTCTTTGCTTTGGGGACGAACAAAAAGCGATCCCGACATGGCATCATTTTATAATTATATTTATAATACCCGTATGACAGTCAATTTCCTATGAGACGCCATAAACTTGCCTTTCTTTGCGCTGAAATACAAAATGATATGGTTCACTTGGCAATCATTCCTTTTGCGTTCACTTTTTTAGAGACTTTTTGTTTAGAAATTTGTGTTTAGATCATATAGGGTTGCCACTCTGTTCTGTCCAATCAGATATTGAAAAGAGATCTCAAAAAAATATTGGCTTCTATAAGCTTTGCTAGGCATGTTATTTTCTTATGGCAAAGTAACAGATTACATCTCAGAAATTCAGGACTCAAAGAGATATTCTGCAATTAAAGCGTTAATGCGTTTGTTGCTTTAAAGACTACAGTAGCTCAAGACAAATAACCGATTCTTTTGTTTTGCTTGCAACTTGGGGAAAGTGAAGAAACATTACCTTGTCCAGGTATTTAACGAGTTGCTGGTAATAATATTCGCCGTGAGAATCGAGGTCTCAGTTATAATATTTTCAATAATATTCGCACCAAAATGTGAACCCACATTAAGTTTACTTTCTATAGTTTATTTTTATCCACGTTAACAATGCACATTCGGCCGCAGACATAACTTGTTTGCATTGAAATGCGTATAGACATTAGCAGGTGGGTGGCAGTAACTCTCACTGATCTTTAATTTATAAGTTAATAATTCTCCCACTATTACCGTGAGTCCAGTATTTATTAAAATCAAACACTTTCATTGAATTTCCAACAGGATTTCATTGGAATTCTTCGTGGGAGTTGCATGAAATGAATTCGTTATTCTTACGTTAGTACATTTTTACTTTTCGCTCGGAAGGAACCACTTTTAGTATCCTAGACGAGTTGGCCTAGACAAGGTATATCCCATCGGTTACCATGAAAATTAGAAGCCATCTTTTCATTGAGTTGGAAGTTTGAGTAACATAGCGCCTGAACACTCTGGGTGCTCTGTACTCAAGGTGCTCTGTACGCTATCTCTGCACGCTACCAGTTCTTTCCTTCACAAATCCATGCTGTCGAGAGGTTGATAAGCAAGGCGAGGGAAGTTGCTGTACTAACTTTCATCCCTCCAACCTCTCTCCCGAACAGAACTGCTCATGTGTATGATGGTCACCCATCCAATACCTGACCCAGCGCAGTGTTGCTTAACTTTCATCCCTCCAACCTCTCTCCCGAACAGAACTGGTCATGTGTATGATGGTCACACATCCAATACCTGACCCAGCGCAGTGTTGCTTAACTTTCATCCTTCCAACCTCTCTCCCGAACAGAACTGGTCATGTGTATGATGGTCATCCATCCAATACCTGACTCAGCGCAGTGTTGCTTAACTTCGGTGATCTAATGAGAACCGGTGTTTCTAACACGGCAAACCGTTCGGTTGCTAGTTCTTCGCTTGTCTGCCGCATAAATAGTATTAAGAACTGGCAAGCCACGGACGAGGAGAATAATAATTGCTTTCAAATGCTGAGATAATTTGATAATAAGTAACTTTTTAATCATGGTTATGATGTTCACAGTGTGTAACGGTGTTCTTGAATATATATTACCTTCAGGCTTCAGGCATAACATATTAGCTACTAAACACACGTAAACTCGATGGTCTGTCTTGGTTTCCATGTCTTCGGTGCCTTCTGTGGTTTGCAGTTTGGTTCACCATCTAATTTTAGATCTCATCTCATACCGCTTACAGTGAGCATTCCAAGAGATTGCAACTGCAGTTAAATCTAATCGCATAAAACTCTGGTAAAACTGCATCTGCACAAGAAAAGTTCTCAAAGAAAATTACAGAAATTATTGCCCTTCTGCTTCAACGTGTAATTTTGTTTGTGTTTAAGTGGAAAGCTTCGTAGATTGCGATCGTGTTCGAAAAATTCGCAAGACATTTGTAATGAAACCATTGAAGTACGTTGCTTCTCTTCGAAACTTTGCCCCAACTTTGCAAAGACTAAACTCAAGCAAATTTAAAACAGAACATTAAGACTGTTTCTAACGGATTCCAGCCTAAGTTGTGATAAAATTTACACGTTATTATGTGTTTATTCTAGAAACATTACACTTAAAGTTGTCATTCTAGGTCATCTTACATGTACTTAGATTTAGCATCACTTAGCTAGTTCTAATTACTCTCTAATCGGTGTTGAAAACATCTCTAATTATTGGAGTTATCAACAACAAAATGTCTGGTTTTTGTTCGACTGTTCTTCCTGGTTTCTAAGGAAAAGGTCACGCATTTTTTATCTCAAAATTGAACTTGGTTATCCTTACAAACGTCCGGTTAGGGAAGTTCACGAGGCAATGTCTGCCAAAACACTTGAAATAGAAAATCAATACCAAACATTTCGTATCGCCCAATTATTGTGCTAAATGATCACAAAAATAGATGCAGATTTGTGCTCCAAATCTGTCAATGGCGACACAGATTTAAAACACTTTTCATCATCATCATCATCATCATCATCATCATCGAGCGCTTCAATATCCTGGCACAAGGTACTCACTGTTTATGTCGTATGTTCTCCAGCCATAAGCCACGTTCAGCTGTTTGCGTCCCTCAAATAATCCAAAATGCACGTGTCCATCGGATTCCTCCGGGTTCGACGTACGCCGAGCCTGCGCCGTGATCCAATATTTTGTGCCAAAAGCAGCCACAAGTAAAGCAAGCGCCAGACATGACCCAAAGAAAGTCACAAAGATCATGCCTCTTCTAAAGAGATTCATTGTGCAAAGTAACTGCCACGAACTAGTTTCAGAAAGACAAGTCTTGACTGGAGTGAACTAATTTCTGAAATAACCCTGCCACATTACGGTTCGGCTAAATCCCGCTCAAAGACAGTTTTTCAGATGAATAATAAACTCCCTCGATGTTATTTACTGTACAAGGAAGACTCGAATCAGAACGCAAATTGTAAAATATCACCTCACACGGCAGGTTGATTCGAACAAAACCACACGGATTTAAACGAGAATACAGCACAAAATAAAATGATATTTAGTTGACATGATCGTCTTTATGGCAACGACCAGCTCGACGAAGTTTTGATGAGTACAGGACCGGTGCTAATGCAGTGACTACGTGTCGGTACGAAGGTAGATCGAGGTCCTTCAACGCCTGTAGCCAGACTAAGACTGAACCTAGATGAAGCCGCTTGGAATCTACAGTCCTAGGTGCATCCATCCATGCAACCGGTTACCGGCCTGTCTTTCACCTGGCTTGGCTTGCGAGCTGGCTTGCGAGCTGGGGGCCATCACCTAACATAGACAATGCTGTGGGTGTTTGGGATGGTAGCACCCTGCGCTGGGTCGCAGAGCACCCAATGCTTGGTCCAGTGGCGAACGTTCGGGGGTGAGCGGACGCTTTCAGATTTGGATGGGTTTTCTATTATGACCAAAATAAGTACGATACATGGGCGGGAAAAATAGGGAACATTACATTTCAATTAGTTTTTTTCCATAATTTAGATCATAAAGAGAATTAAATAAACCTTGGATTCTTGGAATTTCAGACAAACAGAAAAAAATAAGTAGGTAGTAAGTACCTAACTAAACTTGCTTGTTAAAAAACTCTTTCCCTTGGGTTCCAATCCAATTTGAATTTGGAATTGAATTCATCAAATGAACATTAGACGAAGTTGGTATGTGTAAATAAATATGGTTTTTATTTCTCTGTGTTCGGTAATAAATAACTAAACTAAATTGCGCGCGGTGATAAGGAATATGCACCGATGACGACATCGTTGATAGCCGATGTTAGCGATGATCAAATAAGATTGGTAAAGTGACAGAGCTCCACGAAACAAGGATTAGTTTCCCTAAATAACAAATTATTAAAAACAGACAACAAATGTGTCAGATATTCACTGAAATCGCGGTCATTTAAAAGAAATTAGACCGTGACTTGGCTCAGGTTAAAATTAGTTTTAATTTTCAATAGCAGTGCCATTGCCATGGTTTTTAACCAACTAAATGTTCATGATAATAAACGGTCGTTGCATTTCGTTTGGTATTTCTGACGACTGCAGTTCGATTAACATTGTATTATTAGAATGCTTGGTGCTGCAAAACTACTTCTCTGCCCTAAGTTAAAATATTTATCAACTCAGAGTTAAGCTGCTAACTCACAGAAACAGCTGACTTTCACTGCTTGTGATCGGTAGTTGCCATGGCAATTAATTTAACTCCCACTTTATCTAGGAGTTCAGTCCAATCGGTTTTTGATTTCAAGTTCATACCGTTATAGTACTGGCAGAACCCGCTGCGTAACGGCCGCTTAAGATTTTGAGGGAGTGGGCATTTTGGTTTCCCATAAAAATGCACCTATGAACCCAAAGGTATCACAGCTAGCGTCATTTCTGTGGCCAGGTCTTTTAAAAAAATATTTCTTCTTGGTTTTAACAAAGTCTTCCCGTTGTATTACATTTAGAGTGACGAATGCTAATTTTTGTGCAAAGGGTCGAAGAGACTTTCTTTGGTTTGGTTCAAATCACTGTATGGAATAGAACAAGACTTTCGATATCTCGTCTGTCGAGGCCCACAGGAAAGATTGACTGGCGTGGAAACTGTCGTGGTGCCGGTTCAAGGTTTAGTAGAGGAATAAGTTGCCGTCGTTACTTTCTTCGACTTGGATGGTGGCGGGTGGCGGTTCTCTGTTGATCAGAAGTTGACGAACTCCAAGCACTGCCAAGTTGCTGATGTGCAGAACCATCGCTCCAAGAACAAACCTGAAACAATGACACATGTAAGTGGAGGACCAACAGGTCTTCTGCAGAGACTTACTGATTCTTGGTAGGCGACCACCAGCTAAACGTCCCTTCCGAAGGACGGTACAACGCGAACAATAGGATTCCTCCACAAATCCATGCTGTCGAGAGGTTGATAAGCAAGGCGAGGGAAGTTGCTGTACTAACTTTCATCCCTCCAACCTCTCTCCCGAACAGAACTGGTCATGTGTATGATTGTCACCCATCCAATACCTGACCCAGCGCAGTGTTGCTTAACTTTCATCCCTCCGACCTCTCTCCCGAACAGAACTGATCATGTGTATGATGGTCACCCGTCCAATACCTGCCCCAGCGCAGTGTTGCTTAACTTTCATCCCTCCAACCTCTCTCCCGAACAGAACTGGTCATGTGTATGATGGTCACCCATCCAATACGGTGACCCAGCACAGTGTTGCTTAACCCCAAGTATCCGTGCAGCTCAACTTACCAATAAGAGAATCCTAGAGCGACTAAGTCCTGTGAAATGAGGTCCCCGGTGATGACTTCTGTATACGCTACATTGTTGACAAGCGTGGTAGCAAAGTGTCCTCCCCAGAGAGCGAGCACCAGGAGGTCGCATAGGATGGCGATAGCATTCCAGACGTACAATCCGAAGATGCCGGTTATAAGCTCGATGGGGTTGATGGCCGAGTTGATCACAGCGAAGACGGTGCCGGTGACAGCAAAGAGAAGACCGAACGAGAGGAACACGATTGTAGCGATCCGTAGACCCGCGTTCAGAAACTGCTGGTCGGACTCCTTTCTAGGCGCAATACCTGCCAAGTTACAGCGTAGTTGAAATCAGTTTTATACAAATGTTGGGTAAAAATTTAAATGGCGTGCTTTTTTAGTAAGTTTAGCTCGGTTAGGGGCTTATCGTTGTGAGCGAAAGGAAGTAATATTGCTTTCAAGTTACTTTAAAAATGACTTCGTTCGGTTCGCCGTACTTTGATGGAGTTTATAGCCCCGATTGGTAGAAAATGAGGAGAAGCAAACATTGACTTTGACACTTTGCGTGAATCGGACCGTTTAAAAAAAACTTTTCTGAAATTGGCACTAAATTCTTGGCTCGACCTTTAACTTGTATCCCAACGTTTCGTGAATCTAAAAGATTTACCGTCAAAAATGTAAGCATTCAACACTCACATTATAATTATGATGGTTTTTAGACTCATGTCTACTTGATTTATCCTTAGCACTAGTTTTAACAAAAACTATTTCAACTTGGTTTTGAATGCTAAGTAAAGGGCTACTAAATTTCCTTACATTTCGCAACATAAACTAGTTACTTCTTCAGAGGTAGACCTACCTAGAAACCTAGAAAACAAATACAAAGAATGCAAGAGCTTGAGCCTACCATCTTTCTCCTCCCAGAAAGTTTCCCTCATCGATCTTCTTCTCGCGTTCGCTGTGCATCCCTTGAACGACTCCCCGGTGCCGTTTACGTAGAGCTCTAAAAGTTCCTGGACTCGATCATCCTGATCCCGGTTGCAACTCCAGACACAAGCGTTGATGTCCAACGCACAGGTAACTGCAAGGGAATACAATTCCATAACTCAGTTGTACCAGCTCATCTCAAATAACATGGATAGAGCATAGGAGCCAGTCAGCTGATCTCAAATAACCTGGATAAAGCATAAGATCCAGCCAGCTGATCTCAAATAACCTGGATAGAGCATAGGATCCAGCCAGCTGATCTCAAATAACCTGGATAGAGCATAGGATCCAGCCAGCTGATCTCAAATAACCTGGATAGAGCATAGGATCCAGCCAGCTGATCTCAAATAACGTGGATAGAACATAGGATCCAGCCAGCTGATCTCAAATAACCTGGATAGAGCATAGGATCCAGCCAGCTGATCTCAAATAACCTGGATAGAACATAGGATCCAGCCAGCTGATCTCAAATAACCTGGATAGAGCATAGGATCCAGCCAGCTGATCTCAAATAACCTGGATAGAACATAGGATCCAGCCAGCTGATCTCAAATAACCTGGATAGAGCATAGGATCCAGTCAGCTGATCTCATATAACCTGGATAGAGCATAGGATCCAGCCAGCTGATCTTAAATAACCTGGATAGAGCATAGGATCCAGTCAGCTGATCTCAAATAACCCAGATAGAGTATAGGATCCAGCCAGCTGATCTCAAATAACCTGGATAGAGCATAGGATCCAGTCAGCTGATCTCAAATAACCTGGATAGAACATAGGATCCAGTCAGCTGATCTCAAATAACCTGGATAGAGCATAGGATCCAGTCAGCTGATCTCAAATAACCTGGATAGAGCATAGGATCCAGCCAGCTGATCTCAAATAACCTGGATAGAGCATAGGATCCAGCCAGCTGATCTCAAATAACCTGGATAGAGCATAGGATCCAGCCAGCTGATCTCAAATAACCTGGATAGAGCATAAGATCCAGCCAGCTGATCTCAAGTAACCTGGATAGAGCATAGGATCCAGCCAGCTGATCTCAAATAACCTGGATAGAGCAAAGGATTCAGCCAGCAAATAAAAATGTAAGTTTGTCAAAAATGTAAGTTGATGAGAGGTTATCATACTCCTGCCCCCTGAATCTCGAGTTTGATTTCAATGTTAATTTCAGAGATTTTTAAACACATTTTCAACCAATTTTGACCATTGCAGTGATGAAAACTACGAAAACCACGAAAATACTTAAGAAAATTCTTAAAATATCGCGGACTCTTTAAGATAACGTAAAGTTTCAAAGTGGCGGCCTTTACTTTAAAGTTTATTTTTGCTATCCAAGTTGTTTGAGATCAGTGCAAATACCTTATTACTATTACTATTAGGTACTATTAGGTACTATTACAAAACCCTTTTGAGCCATTTTTGCTCTTAGAGCCAAATATAATCAAATTCAAATGCACTCAAAAAACTAGTTCGTTGGCTTCGTCACCAGCAGATATAATTCCGTTGCATATGTCGAGAGTCATAGAATATTATCGTCAGGCAAATCTACTGGCATAATCGATCAGCTTAGAAAAAAAGTATACAGGTGAAAAGATAAGATGTTAATCAGTTACGTAGAAGGATGTATTCTATTGTAAGCTTTGTTGGAATCTATTGCCATTTTAAATTCAATGCCATAATCACCGACGAGAACATAAAGTTTCAGAAAATTGAGCTTTTTGTTGTTGCTGAAAAAGCTTTAAAGTGTTGTACAAAATAATTGACTCAGATTCCTTTTAGAAATTATCAAATGTATGCTGGGTGATCACGGGCCTTGTTTTAAGTCAATTATTATCACCTGTTGAGTCACAATACCCGGCTAAACGAGCAACCTGGCGTTAGATGACCTGAACATCGACCACAAAATATCAAAACCTTGCTTGACATATCCATAGCGCCAATACTTTGTACTTGAATCTGAATAATTTAAGTCTAAAAATGATTTCATTGTAGGAACAGTAATCGCAACTTACTGAAGAGCACAGTAGTTGATGGATTCTCGTAGAGGTTCCGCACGTAGCTACCCTCGAAGAGCCCGTAGTTGATGAGATCGTTCTTATTCTGTGCACCCGCCAAGGATGGCCGCATTTCACCCACCACCCATTGCTTGGTGGCGAATGCCGCGACAGTCAAAGCGACGGCTCCACATGACAGAATGAATGTAGCGTAAATAAACAGCCTTTTGCTGATGGCCATTTTGTCGCGACTGCAGAGAATCGATCGATTTTTGTTATCAGAAATCAGATTGTAAAAACTAGTAATGATACGTTGACCGTCGCAGATAAGGCGCGAGATAAGAATGAGCAACAGCGGAAGGTTTGATTGTTCTATTAGGAATGTTCAGAGAGTTTTAAATGTGATTACTTCCAAGATGTTTCAACTTCCTGACGCATGAGTTGCAAAAATAACGGGCTAATATCATTCATAATATTCTGTTATGACTCGAGTTGATGTTTTTGTTTGGAGATTTTACCAGATTCCAAAAAAATTGACCAAAAAGGGTCCCCCATGCCAACCCCTGCCCTGGGATATTGTCCTGCTCTGCCCATGTCCTGCTATATTGTCCTGCTCTGCCCATGTCCTGCTATATTGTCCTGCTCTGCCCATGTCCTGCTATATTGTCCTGCTCTGCCCATGTCCTGCTATATTGTCCTGCTCTGCCCATGTCCTGCTATATTGTCCTGCTCTGCCCATGTCCTGCTATATTGTCCTGCTCTGCCCATGTCCTGCTATATTGTCCTGCTCTGCCCATGTCCTGCTATATTGTCCTGCTCTGCCCATGTCCTGCTATATTGTCCTGCTCTGCCCATGTCCTGCTATATTGTCCTGCTCTGCCCATGTCCTGCTATATTGTCCTGCTCTGCCCATGTCCTGCTATATTGTCCTGCTCTGCCCATGTCCTGCTCTGCCCATGTCCTGCTCTGCCCATGTCCTGCTCTGCCCATGTCCTGCTCTGCCCATGTCCTGCTATATTGTCCTGCTCTGCCCATGTCCTGCTATATTGTCCTGCTCTGCCCATGTCCTGCTATATTGTCCTGCTCTGCCCATGTCCTGCTATATTGTCCTGCCCTGCCCATGTCCTGCTATATTGTCCTGCTCTGCCCATGTCCTGCTATATTGTCCTGCTCTGCCCATGTCCTGCTATATTGTCCTGCTCTGCCCATGTCCTGCTATATTGTCCTGCTCTGCCCATGTCCTGCTATATTGTCCTGCTCTGCCCATGTCCTGCTATATTGTCCTGCTCTGCCCATGTCCTGCTATATTGTCCTGCTCTGCCCATGTCCTGCTATATTGTCCTGCTCTGCCCATGTCCTGCTATATTGTCCTGCTCTGCCCATGTCCTGCTATATTGTCCTGCCCTGCCCATGTCCTGCTATATTGTCCTGCTCTGCCCATGTCCTGCTATATTGTCCTGCTCTGCCCATGTCCTGCTATATTGTCCTGCTCTGCCCATGTCCTGCTATATTGTCCTGCCCTGCCCATGTCCTGCTCTGCCCATGTCCTGCTCTGCCCATGTCCTGCTATATTGTCCTGCTCTGCCCATGTCCTGCTATATTGTCCTGCTCTGCCCATGTCCTGCTATATTGTCCTGCTCTGCCCATGTCCTGCTATATTGTCCTGCTCTGCCCATGTCCTGCTCTGCCCATGTCCTGCTCTGCCCATGTCCTGCTTTATTGTCCTGCCCTGCCCATGTCCTGCTATATTGTCCTGCCCTGCTATGTCCCGGAATATTGATACCATTGAAAGTCACGCTGCATTATTGCTCTTCGGTACTTGAAAGGTAGGCAGCCGTGCGCAACAGTTATGTAGCTTTTATTGCCTACCTTCAACAAGCTCAATGGGTTGGTATTTTTACCAATTGTAAAGTTTTTGTTATTGGTTTGCGGTGTTTAACGACGCATTGTTTGGACAACTGGCTCTAGCGTGACATAAGTTTGGTGGTGTCGGTGAATGAGTCAATGGTGATCATCATTCAGATGATTAACTTAACCCACCAGGGATTCTCTACAAATCCATGCTGTCGAGAGGTTAATAAGCAAGGCGAGTGAAGTTGTCACATTCACTTTAATACCTCCAATCTCTCTCCCAAAAATAATTATTCGTGAAGATGATGGTCACCTATCTAATACCTGACCCAGCGCAGTGTTGCTTAACTTCGGTGATTTTACGAGAATCAGAATTTCCAACACGTCAAACTATTTGATAATTATATGGATTTGTTGCAGATACAAACATAGTAATTCATAATTTAAACTGCATCGATTTATTTCTCAAAGAAGTTTACTGATGCATTATTGAAGATGTGTGGAATTAATATTGTATTAATAATCAGGTTTAAGAAAAAAATCTGATTCAGGCTACAATTCCGATTTCAAGTAAGAAAATCTGGATTCGATGCTAGAAAAAAAAGATTCTAATTTGATTAGAAGATTCTTTGCTTTTAGAAGTTTCCCAAATGAAATATAATTGATGTGGCACTATACAATTACAGTACTTACACTTCAGTATCCACCGTTTTAAGCATATTTATCATTTACCTTATTTATTATTTGAATATTTAGCACAAATATCAAATAAAAACAAAATGTAAAAGTTTCTTTTTACAAAACATAGTCCACACCATCGGTTCAAACAACAAAAACCCTGCAAAATGTTGAAGAGCAAAAAAAAGACATCTTCTACACATAAATTGAATTTTTGCTTGTCGTCCTATAAAGACAAAACTGTAAACAGATTTTCCAGACTCTCCTTGTAAATACTCGTGTACAAGTTCTAGGCCGAACTATTTCTCATTAGTTGTTATAAAATGTGTTACCTTGCTTCTAATATTGAATAGTTTTATCCGAGTAAATCACCTGCCTCAGCCTGTCCAGACAGTCAGAGCATTGGAAAGTCTTCCACAAAAGTATAGATGAATACCAGCGTTGAGTGTGCATATCAACGATAGAGGGGTTTATAGGCACAGCTATCTTCTATCATTTTGTGCACAAATTAACATTTTGTACATTCCACAAAGATTGAAAAAGCAACAATTCAACAACAACTTGAATTTCTAGCCAGAATCAGGTTACTGTGAGATGGATTCGTAACCAATTGAAATTTAGACTTCACATACTTTGCAAATTAGCCAATTAATTTCCTATTTAACCGATACTATTTTGTGAACATTTCTTACAAACAGAAGAGGAAAGATTCCAGGAGGAGAAAATACATGTTAAGCAAACACAGGTGTTGTTTAAATTGTTTTTATTCAGATGCAGAAAATAAAGAACACAACTTTAATAGTTATTTTGTAAATATTTTCATTGGTTAAGTTATTAAGTTAAGAATTGATGAGCACAGAAAAAATAGGCATTCACTACAATGCCTGTCTACTATAATTAACAAATCCTGTCCCTACACACGTCATAATTACTTTATTTGCCCCTAATTCAAGTTCTTCTTCATCCTTTTCCCAATCATATTTTTCAAGCATAAAGGTGATGCCAAAAAACTCGCGTAGGTTTCTCAAAAAGTGAATTGTGTATTGCGATAACGGTCCTGTTTTGAATTTAGAGATATCTTTCGGTGACATAGCCATGTACAGCGCAGCTTGACTTTGGAAAGTTGAGTCGACACATCCCCCTCTGTAGATTTCTTCCAAAAGCTTGAAAGCTGCTTCTCTTCCAAGTTCTTCAGCGACAGATATTGAATTAACTTTCGAAGCTGTTTCTGCTGTGTAGACAACACCGGTAGTGGTTGATGCTGCAAGCGTTATTCCAAACCCTGGAGTTTTCGAAGACCCACCAATTGGTTTACTACGTAGGTCGGTGGTTATGAAGATATCAGGGATGAACTGGAGAAGAATTTTCTTGGCAGAAGATATGAGGCGATTGCTCAAGGCTGGTGAAACGTAAACGGCATATGCTACACCACGAATGCGCTTGATTTTTCCTTGATCGGTAACTTCAACTGCCTTCAAACTACGTTGGTTTGGACACTGGAATTCAACCTTTCCTTTTGTGTCGGGAGTCATGCCTCTACTAACAATTTTCAATGAAATTTCTCTAGTATCTTCATGACTCATGAACTTTTTTAGAACAACAAATGAACCAAGTTTTATAAGATCAACAGACGGATCTTCATCGCTGTTTGTCGCTCCCGTCAATGTGATTTGCAACGATTTCTTACAGAACGGTGCTAGAGCAATCAAAAGCTCTAGGTAGTAACCAATTCCTCGCTGTACACAACAAGCATGTTCCAAAATGCCTCCAACAAGAATGCCAGGCTGGTAAAAAAACGAAGTGCCAGTTTCGCTTACTTCAATGCGAGTGCCGTTTGTAATCTTATCTATCAAGCGAATAAGGTTTACTTCAAACTCTCGAAGACCAGGCTCATGATCGTGAGAACGTATTTCATTAATTCTTAGAGATTTTCCACTCAGAGTTGCTAGTATTAGTCTCTGTCTAAGAAAATTACAACCTTGGTAGGTAACCACACACGTGTTTCGGGTCGCCATGTTATTACTAGTGAAAACTTAGCTCGCAAAATCTAGAACGCGATCTACAGGCATCCAGTCAACATATCGCATCCACAAAAGAGCATACAAAATTCATAAGCCTTAGGCTTAGAGCCTTAGGCTCCATTAGCACAAAATTGCTGAAATTAAGGATTCCTTCGATTTTATTCCTCACGTTTTAACACCTAAACGTTCAACGAAACCACGACATTATTTCAGGGATACTATAGGACCAGACCAGCTATCTAACTGTCATAGTACT
This sequence comes from Protonemura montana, assembly GCA_947568835.1. Taxonomy (NCBI): domain Eukaryota; kingdom Metazoa; phylum Arthropoda; class Insecta; order Plecoptera; family Nemouridae; genus Protonemura; species Protonemura montana. The sequence goes on along the minus strand of OX387607.1, from coordinate 17,101,832 downwards.
GAATTTTTGCCTAGCTTTGAAAAAAAAGATAACTTTTATTAAATAATTTGCTTTGATTTATTTGCATGAAAATTAAGGAAAGGAACCTCCTTGAATGTTTCACAGAAGATAAAGTAAATGACAAGCTATCGATACGCGATAGTCTTAATTTTTGGCCCAGCCCTGGACAATTTAAGACTAACATTTACAAAAACTGGTATTCATTTATTTGCTCGAAAAGGAAGGGGGGCACGTTGTTGAAATTTTGACATGACCTGGACATGACTGGGTGCTGATTGGACGGTTTTGCAGGTGGATGAACTTCAGCACCAGCTGCGAGCTGCAGAAGAAGGGAAGAAAACGCTGAACCAACTGCTCCGCCTGGCAGTGCAACAAAAGCTGTCGGTGACTCAACGACTGGACGAGTTGGAGGTGGAATGTGAGATGCGAGCTCAGCGACGTCCCGCCCCCACAGCTACACATCGCGGCAAGGCTCGCTTCCCGCCCCCGCCGCCCCCACACGTACTTCTAGCCCCGCCCATCTTCCCGCCTGCTGGCTGCAGCGAGAATCACTGCGCCGAGGACCGGATATTGTCGGCTCATTTTGTGTCGGCCAAACACACGAGTGATTGCTCCAGGAAAGTCTTGCCTGGCGTTGGTGGACTCGGGTCTAGAATGGTTGGTCCCATTTGATCCATCACAGGCAACAGGTTGGATGCTATCGTGGATATCCCAAGTTTTAGTAGTGCTGACGTAGGTATGCGAGCTAGTTAATCGTAAACGGCATCTAGACTTTTATTATTATTATTGAAAACATTACTATCTAATGATTGTCATTCTTATTATCAAATCGGTAGCGGTTGCTACCGAACAAGATCCAGCTCACTAATTGGGGAAAAGATTGTCGAACCATGACATTTCGGTGGAGCAAATGTCAGCTGTCTGGTTGTGTTAACTCTGTCATCGTCAAGGCAACGAGCGTCGGGAAACAAGGTTTGGGTTCTTGTTTCGTAGCGAAGTCGCTGGCAGAACGTCAGCTGACGCCGCGGTCCTCTTCTTGACCTGCGTAGCAATAGCAACGTAACGCTAAGTAAAGCTCGACTTGCATGTGAAAAGTTTGATTGGTAGACAAAAAGTGTAAACTGAGTGCTGTAACATCCACGGCAACTGTGATTCTTGTTTCAACCCCTGAAGGCTTTGTACGTTCGGTTAAAGCAAGTCGTTGCCTGCACGGCATTCGTTCTTTGTTTTCAACCCGATTTCTTTTGCGCCAACGATAAAAAAAAAACCCGGCACGCTTATGTTTCCGGGAGTGACTTCTCCCGGGAGATACATTTTAACCTCATGTCCTCGCGTCTACGTCTGCCGAGTGCATGGAATTGGCCCACGTAGGCCAAGATATTAGTGAACGAAGCTGGATGTTAAGGACTTAGTGCTAGTGGTGTTGGAGTTATTAGATGAATAAGTTATGTTAATCAATATTAACACAAGAGCAACGTTCTGGGAGCGTTGAAAGAGAGAGAGAGAGTTAAAGCTTGCAACGTCCATTGTTCCGTGCCAAGCTAATACGACCGTCCCGAGCAGCTCGCCGTTCACCGGTTGCCACGGTAATTATGTTTGAGTGGGAAATAAAGAAATTACTTAACCTTTGCCAAACTGTAGTTTTATTTATTCTTTGTCGTTGTCGTTGTCTGGCCGAATGCGTGGATTACCGATCCGAGTAAATATCATCGATATGAGCACTTACGAAGAAAAGTCGATTCTCTTAGCAAAATGTGAACTTGATCGAGGAATCGAACCCTGGTCTTCACGGGAACTACTAGATTATGTATTGGCACGGAAAGTAAGTATTGTCATGTCGTAATGACAAGCTTCCCATGCACTATTACTTCTTAAACTATTAGATGATAACAGTTGAAGCTTGGGTGGGCAGGAGACAACCTTAAAACTTTAAAATGGCAGTTTTAAAATATCCGGTCATCAAGAAGCCGCAGGTGAAGATAGAAACTGAGGGAACGATTGGCCGTTCCCATGGAGCAGTTGCCTTTGCAACAGAAAATTGTAAGTCGGGTCCTCCAAGCAAAATAAACACGTGATGGTTTGTGTAGGTAGTTCAAAAACACGCAATCGCTCTTAATGAAATGGGCTAACATTTTAAAAAATTTGGTTTTCATTTATTTGCTCTAAAATTAGGGTCAATTCAAGTGATGGATTTTGGACCGCGAGGGGTGTCAACAGGGGTGAAATTTCAAGGGAAGTCGAAGGCACCCCTGTGATTTTGTCTCAGATAAATATTAAGGGAGTTATTCAAGTTTTAATGTTTAAAATCAAGATAGGGGCGAAAGTATAAGGCTAACGCAAAATCTAATTAGCCCATCGTGTTCGGAGGTGGAAAGTACCCCTTAGACCACAGTATGGGCAAATCTTAAAAAATCAAGAAAAAACGTAAGGGGGTTAATCCATTGATTTTTTCAATATTTTTTACGTGGAATTTCAAGTGATGGATTTTGGACCGCGAGGGGTGTCAACAGGGGTGAAATTTCAAGGAAAGTCGAATGCACTCATGTGATTTTGTCTCAGATAAATATTAAGGGAGTTATTCAAGTTTTAATGTTTAAAATCAAGTTAGGGGCGAAAGTATAAGGCTAACGCAAAATCAAATTAGCCCATCGTGTTCGGGGGTGCAAACTACCCCTTAGACTACAGTATGGGCAAATCTTCAAAAATCAAGAAAAAACGTAAGGGGGTTAATCCATTGATTTTTTCAATATTTTTTACGTGGAATTTCAAGTGATGGATTTTGGACCGCGAGGGGTGTCAACAGGGGTGAAATTTCAAGGAAAGTCGAATGCACTCATGTGATTTTGTCTCAGATAAATATTAAGGGAGTTATTCAAGTTTTAATGTTTAAAATCAAGTTAGGGGCGAAAGTATAAGGCTAACGCAAAATCTAATTAGCCCATCGTGTTCGGGGGTGCAAACTACCCCTTAGACCACAGTATGGGCAAATCTTCAAAAATCAAGAAAAACGTCCATTGATTTTTTCAATATTTTTTACGTGGAATTTCAAGTGATGGATTTTGGACCGCGAGGGGTGTCAACAGGGGTGGAATTTCAAGGAAAGTCGAATGCACCCCTGTGATTTTGTCTCAGATAAATATTAAGGGAGTTATTCAAGTTTTAATGTTTAAAATCAAGATAGGGGCGAAAGTATAAGGCTAACGCAAAATCTAATTAGCCCATCGTGTTCGGAGGTGGAAAGTACCCCTTAGACCACAGTACGGGCGAATCTTCAAAAATCAAGAAAAAACGTAAGGGGTTAGTCCATTGATTTTTTCAATATTTTTTACGTGGAATTTCAAGTGATGGATTTTGGACCGCGAGGGGTGTCAACAGGGGTGAAATTTCAAGGGAAGTCGAATGCACCCCTCAGATTTTGTCTCAGATAAATATTAAGGGAGTTATTCAAGTTTTAATGTTTAAAATCAAGTTAGGGGAGAAAGTATAAGGCTAACGCAAAATCAAATTAGCCCATCGTGTTCGGGGGTGCAAACTACCCCTTAGACTACAGTATGGGCAAATCTTCAAAAATCAAGAAAAAACGTAAGGGGGTTAATCCATTGATTTTTTCAATATTTTTTACGTGGAATTTCAAGTGATGGATTTTGGACCGCGAGGGGTGTCAACAGGGGTGAAATTTCAAGGAAAGTCGAATGCACTCATGTGATTGTGTCTCAGATAAATATTAAGGGAGTTATTCAAGTTTTAATGTTTAAAATCAAGTTAGGGGCGAAAGTATAAGGCTAACGCAAAATCAAATTAGCCCATCGTGTTCGGGGGTGCAAACTACCCCTTAGACTACAGTATGGGCAAATCTTCAAAAATCAAGAAAAAACGTAAGGGGGTTAATCCATTGATTTTTTCAATATTTTTTACGTGGAATTTCAAGTGATGGATTTTGGACCGCGAGGGGTGTCAACAGGGGTGGAATTTCAAGGGAAGTCGAATGCACCCCTGTGATTTTGTCTCAGATAAATATTAAGGGAGTTATTCAAGTTTTAATGTTTAAAATCAAGATAGGGGCGAAAGTATAAGGCTAACGCAAAATCTAATTAGCCCATCGTGTTCGGAGGTGGAAAGTACCCCTTAGACCACAGTACGGGCGAATCTTCAAAAATCAAGAAAAAACGTAAGGGGTTAGTCCATTGATTTTTTCAATATTTTTTGAGTGGAATTTCAAGTGATGGATTTTGACCCGCGAGGGGTGTCAATAGGGGTGAAATTTCAAGGGAAGTCGAATGCACCCCTCAGATTTTGTCTCCGATTAATGTTAAGGGAGTTATTCAAGTTTTAATGTTTAAAATCGATATAGCATGAAAGCGACTTTCATGTCTTCTTGCTGGTGTACCGACATCTCCGTCAGCTGCTATTCAAGTACATGTTATTTCCTGCCACAATGGGCAAGTTCCAGTGGCTGTTTGGTATGGTCACTTCGACAAGTGGAGTTTCAATCAGACCTGGGTTCGAATGCCGCTCGATGCAGTTTTTGTTCTTCATCAAGTGGGGACTGGCATTCATTGAATGCTGCAAATGTTGCGTCACGCGTCCATCAATCGAAACTCTCAAAGTATTATTTTCATTACACTGAAGTCGTCTCCTGCGATTCAGGTATCTCTCACTACCCTACACAATTCATCGTGGCACGTTGGTCGGTCGGAAGATTCGCATCTCTGGTTCGAATCCTGGTTCGAATCTCTGGTGGAACCCAGGTTCGAATCCGGTCCATTCCGCTTTTTGTTCTTCAGAAAGAAGCAACAAAAATATGTTATGAAAGACAATATGAAAGATGAATTTGTTATGTGTTTGATAACAAATCGAGCAAATAGTCCACGTCCTCATAGCGCGGTAGCCCGTATCCTTGGAGTGGACGATTGCCCCCTGCACTACTTGGTGTGGGGGTCAGGTCCACTTCTTGCTCGCTGCGTAAGTGATCATAGTCGGCCATTATATCTTCAGTTTCTTACCGAAACGCGAAGAAGAATGCGACTCCAAACCTTAGTATACATTGAGTGCAGTCAGTGACATGTGCCTGTAGTCAACCTACACGGGGTAGACAGGGACATCAGACATGAAATTGAAATATATTCAGTTTACCTCAGTATTTATGACCGTGTGCGTAGCACAATGGAAAACTCGTTACTTCGGAAGCATCAATCACAGGAGCAACCTGGTTCGAACCCGCGCGCCGGCTGAAGATTTTTTCTGATGGAATACAAAATTCCAAATTCACACGGGGAAGCTGCAGTCAGAAGACTTAAATACTTAAAAAATGCTATTGATGCTTTACGCCCGCGTGGTCGTGCGGTACAAGGCACTACCTCTTGTGCAGAATGATAAGAAATATGAGGTCCCGGGTTCGAATCTCGGCCGAACAAATCCCGCAGTTCAACACCTCTTCTTTTTTTTTAGGCGTATAATATAGAAACCAGGAAAATCGCAGAGCGCGACCGGCGCTTCGCGCCGGTCGCGCTCTACGATTTTAACGGCGTCCAAGCGCGCTTCGCGCGCTTGGACGCGCTCGGTCGCTCCGCGGAGCTCCGGCGCGGAGCGCCGGAGCTCCGCGGAGCGCGGGTGCGACTGGCGCGATTCGCCAGTCGCACCTGGGCGTACCACCCTGCTCGCACTGGCTCCTACGTCTAGCATCAAGTATATAGGAACGATAACGAGTGTTAATCATCATCAGCGCCACCTGTTGGCAGGATTTTGTACTACACTCTTGACTCTTAGATTTAATCTAATTGAAGTCTAGTTGGATAACTACCTTGGAAAATATCAAAATATTTTTTCAGAGTGTAGTACACAATCCTGTCGACAGGTGGCGCTGATTGATGCTTAACACTCATTAGTATCGTTCCTATACGCCTGATGCTAGACCTGAGGGCCAGCGCCAGCAAAATGGCACTGGCGTCCTGGGTGTTCAAGTTGTGTCGTATGGTAGTTTTTTCATCCCTGGCGAAAGATCCAGGATGAGTAAACTGATCAAGACTTTGAAGGTATTTTTGATTCTGTTCGATGTTGGACTATATTGCAGATGAGGTACTTAACTTATCGTCGAAAATTTTTCGGTTGGAAACGATGGAGGCAGTGTTCTAAAATTGTTCAGATTTTTTGCCGGTGTCGGCTCAGTTGACAGATTTAGTATCCCAAAGAAAACTTGTACTAACAGAGCGGCTCGTGTGGTCGAGCGGATAACGTGGTTGCATTGTGTCCCTAAGGTTCTGCGTTCGATCCTTGTACCCTACACCTTTTTTTTTAATCACACCAAATGCCCTGGATCCTCCAAGAAATTTTTTTTTTCTTTGTTCCTAGCCTAGCTACCAGGTGGTGCTGGTTTCGACGACGCGATGTTGCCCAAGACTTTATGAAACAGTATTACAAAACGATTGCCCGGGTGGACTGGGGAGGGACCCTGGAATTTTCATGACAAAACATAAACAATATCATTGACCTGAAGCTGACGAGCCATGCCTGGTCAAAACGTCAAGACATGAGATGGCCGCCACCCGCTTCTTTGCAAAACATATTTGAAAAAATATATCAGGAAAGACCTCTCAAAACAATTTGAAAATAATAAGTCAACGTCCCTTACTGTCGATTAAGTGAAAGGTGGTTACGGTTATTACAAGAACATATATCATAACAACAAACGTTACAAATAGAAGACATTACAGATAATCACAGGTATACTACTATCATCATGCAACACATACACACCATCGCCATTACCATCACCACCACCTGAACATCAACTACGTGCAGATAGAGAAGGAAGGTTTCGCTTCTACACAATGTGTAAAAGCTGGACCGGACCCCAACACCAAGCAGTGCTGAGGCACGCGGCCACTCCAAAATATGGGCTCTCACCAGTTGCCACGATCTAACGCGAAAATGCAAGCCTTGAAGCCCGACTGGAGGAACGCCAGTCAAACCCCGTTGCTTGAAGTCAGGTCCCCTGGTCAACCATACCAAACAAGTATCACCGAACCAGCAGTCGAGTTAAAGCACATTGTAATCGCAAACGCAATCTGTTGGATATCAAATGTACTTGATCAATTAAAATGTCGATAAATCACGGCCATCAGTCGGTAACCCGTGTACCCACCTTGTTGAGCTGCCAACCTTGAAACTATAAAATAATGGAATCGTGCCCATAATATCCCATCATGTTCGGAAGTGCAAACTACCCCATAGACGAATAAGTATGTATAATATAGATAATATTTATAATATATATAATAAGTAAGTATGGGCGAATCTTCAAAAGTCAAGAAAAAACGTAAGAAATGTAAAAAACGTCCATTGATTTTGTCAATATTTTTGTGGTGGGAATTCAAGTGAGGGAATGTGACCCGCGAGGCACACCTGTACGACGGGTGGCCTACCCATCAGGATTCACACATAAATATTAACGTGGTACCAAATCGGTCCTAATACATACGTCCTCGCAGCGCAGTAGGATGGTCGGGAGATTCAATGCATGAGGACCGCAGTTCGCTTCCCGGCGCAGCCCACTTATGTCTATCAAAGTCCTCCACCTGTAACATGGTTGAAGAGAAGGGATGGGGAGAGATGATCCGAACTACATCACCTGGCGCTCCACGCCAGTTTTGCGGGCCCTGCACACGGGGTATAGGTGGGGTTTGGGGTCGTGGGAACGGCCCGCAAAACTGGCGGGTGCGCCTGGCATTTTTGCTACTGTCTTTATCAAACGCCTAAAAGAAAAAAATGTTTCAGTGTGAAAATACGTCGAGGTTTGAACGTGATTCGCGAATCTAGTATCGCCACATTTTTCTGCCACAGTGATCGGTGAATTCGGTGCCTTTAACCACAAGACCAAGTGGACGTAAGCTTTCTTCTGGATTTTTGAGATATATAACTCTCCTGACTCCAGCTAACACGGGTGGAAATTGCATTCCAACAGTCATGTTCTTCCTCCGTCGAGTGGTTTTGACGTTTTTATAATTCAACAATCACGTTTGTGAAACGACGAAGCCTTACATTTAGGAATAGAGAGTTAATGAGGACACAAGATACTGGAGCCTTTCAGTGACAGCTAGAGACCGCTCTAAAATTGGAACCCATATACTTGTTTATTATGAAGGATCATATTGTGGTTTGAATGCACGTTTGAAAACATCTACCTGCCATACCAACCCCAAACCCCTTGCTATCCTTTAATCTGATACAATTATTGTATATGTCTTATGTTAACATAATTACTCTGGCTTTTAATAACCTCCAGCTAATAATTACCTGCAATAATAACAGCTAGAGACGGCTCTAAAATTACAGCCCATATCTGTAACTGTCTCCCGAACTAACTCAAAACATGTAGGGACAAGAATAAAAGCAAAATAAAGAACTACCAACCAAACCACGTATTCTACAGCGTCAAATAATATCTGGAGATAATAAACTGTGCCTACATGTAAAGAAGAACAGAGCTGTATGTTGTAAGTTGTATTTTATAAACCAGACAATTTACAAAACTCCAGTTTTGTTGTTAAAACCATGTCATGATTTTACCACATGTCAATTGTGTTATCATGTATTTGCAACGGAAAACAAATAAATATAAAATAGCTGGACTGTAAATAAATTGGGAAATTTAGTAGACCTTTACTTAGCATTCAAAACCCATTTCAAATAGTTTTTGTTAAAACTAGTAAATCAAGTAGACATGAGTCTAAAAACAATCGTAACTGTACCGTAATTTTGTCAAGTCCTTGAGTGGTGTTCATCTTTAGATTCCTGAGAATATCTTCTGTATATCCTTCTTGGAGCACAAATTAAGACAGTTGTGTGGTTGGAATCGTCAGTGGTTTGACGTGATGGTGTTCATGTGTTGGAACGTACGAAGATCTTGAATCTTGTTTCAAACGCTGCGACAGTTAGGTGGACCACCGTTATGGTTGGCTCGTCCAACTGATTGTTGGGTTGTGCTGTCGAATGAAAATCCAGGTTTTGCCTTTTTTTTTTAAGGAAAATGGTTTGAAAGCAAAGCCTCGAGGTCAAAAAGTTTCACTGAAGTCAAATAAAGACTCTTCATTTGATGCTAAAAGCTACCTGCAATCCTAGGATACAATCACTCTATCCAGGGTACAATAAGAAACAAAAAATCAAATTTTGCCTGATTTAACACACGTTTTTTAATTACCAATGACAAAATACTTATTTTAAAACCTCATTCTTTTCAATTATTTGTAAATATTACTAGTAATTTTATTTTTTAGGTAATCAGTGAGCTCAGTAAAATACAAAAGAAGTTAATAACTAAATGCGTCTTTCTTTTCGTTCATTGCCGCTAACGAAGACTCAGTGATCTTCATCAGTAGTTCGCTGAGTTGCTGTTTCGTGTGAACCTGAAGAACAGAAAACATACTCCGTTGACTTCTTCTCTGATTCACAATACAAAATCACACGAACGATGTTTTTAGCATGAATTGTGCGAGTCTGCGTAACAATGTTGATGAAGGAAAGAATAAAACACGACATGCAGAGATATGTAAAAGAAGTTGGAATAAATCAAAGTCTGAAATCAATCTCAATCATCTATGACCACAAAAGCCAGGGCAAAACATCGTGGAACTTAGCGGCATCTTTGTAACTTCATCATTTCTCTCTCGGTAAGCTATGTTCACATTTATCTTCTTCCCGATCTCCTATCAACACTCTCTTTCCATGACAACTTTCAACACAAATTCACGCATTCAACGCATGTAATTGTTTTTACTGGTAAAACCCATCTTTAACTCAACTATTATTGTTATTAAACTTTGTATTTATGCTCGTTATACTTTGTTCAGTTTAGAAAATAGTCCGTACATTCTGCTGAACGTATACCCTACCTACAGTATGTGAATTTTAACTCTAATAAATAAATCCATGTGCAACTTTTTAAAGATTGGTTTAAGGTTAATGGAAATGGATCTTCCAGAGAATCTTTAAGAATCTTTAATACTAAAAATTGCTGGATAAATATTCTTGAACTGGTCAAATCTGCTTTCAAATAATAACTTAAGAAACCCAAGTATTTAGCTGTCAGTCATAGTTAAGCCTAAACCTTGTTAAAAACACTGTCAAGATGAGATGAAGATTGATATTGGAGATTGTTCATACCTTGTAAAGATGATATTGTTCAGAGACAATGATTTCCGCCAGCTGGATGCACTCTGAGAACTCCCCCATGCTGTGCATCACAAGGTGTAGCAGCAAGAATACTCTGGGGATGTAAAGTCGACGTAGGTTCAACATTTGCTGGGCGCGGCCGGCATCTTCATCAGGAGTCTGTTCGCTCGGGCTGGTGCTGTCAACGAGCCAACCTCCGTCCGGGAAGAGAAGTATGTTGTGAAGACGTTGTTTAGCCAGCTGCAAGAGAAGCAGTAACGTCAATAGCAGTTCGGGAACAGTTCACTTTCAAGTTGATTGATTGATTTGTGGTGTTTAACATAGCACTGTTTTGACATCTGGCCATGCGGCACTGGTCTAATGGCGTCGGTGAATGAGTGGATGATGATGAACCTAACATAGACTAAAAGGAAGGAAGGGAAACCCGGTGCCGGCACGTAGCCTACTCCTGTCGAAGACCAAGGGGACCACCGGCTTAACGTCCCTTCCGAAGGACGGTACAACGCGAACAACAGAATTCCTCCACAAATCCATGCTGTCGAGAGGTTGATAAGCAAGGCGAGTGAAGTTGCTGTACTAACTTTCATCCCTCCAACCTCTCTCCCAAACAGAACTGGTCATGTGTATGATGGTCACCCATCCAATACCTGACCCAGTGCAGTGTTGCTTAACTTTCATCCCTCCAACCTCTCTCCCGAACAGAACTGGTCATGTGTATGATGGTCACCCATCCAATACCTGACCCAGCGCAGTGTTGCTTAACTTCGGTGATCTCACGAGGACCGGTGTTTCCAACACAACCAACCATACGTAGATCATTGACAATTATAACATAAGAGCCACCAGACACATTGAAAGTTTAAGTTTAAGAATTTAGGAAATTGTCAGCACTTTTAAGCAAAATGCACATTGATACGATCAAGGAGACAAACCATGAATGAGAATAAGAAAAACTATTTGAACTGGGTTTTGAATGCTAAGTAAAGGGATACTAAATTTCCCAACATTTTGCAAAATATACTAGTTACTTCTTTAGAGGTTTGAGCAGCCCTTTACTTAGCATTCAAAACCCAGTTGAAACAGTTTTTGTTAAAACTAGTGCTAAGGATAAATCAAGTAGACACGAGTCTAAAAACCATCATACATGAATGAGAATGTTGATTCAACAATAATAAGATGACTAACCTTGGTCTGAATGTTCATGGAGACCTTCCAGCGTTCAAGATCGTTCTCGAACGCCTTCTGCTGGTGATCGAACGCAACCCGCTCCGTGAACGTTGCCTTGCCGCCCTGCGGCTTGGACGGGGGCGTCGGCTTGGCGTTGTGGTAGTGTTCAAACCAATCGGTGAAGCTCTCCTGCGCGTCCTGGCGAAACAAACCATCGTTGTACATTAAAGTGATATCTTATTTAACTTGCAAACGCTTGCAATGCGCGGGGTACTTTATTATTATCAACACTATAACCGTCTCAAAAATTGATGCCCAAACGGGGACTCGAACCCCGATCTTCACCTGTCGCAGGTGTTGCTCTAACTGATTGTGTATTTGAACACTGGTTTTTTGAGAATATTTTAGTGTATTTGATGAGAATGACAGTTCTCCAAGGAGTAGAACCATGAGGCTGTGAATACTCACAGTCACTCTGATTCTAGTGACGCTATATCACGTCACAACCTGTCAATCTCCAGTAACTACAATTTGACGTTGGATTGACATTGTAAAAGACTTTCCAACACAACCAGCGAACATGCAAAAACATTATCGGAACTGCGCACTTAAATGAATGGTTAAATAAATATTTTCCGATATCTGTTTCGAGAGTTGTTTTGGTGACGCTGTAACTAGTAACCAGGCCCGGAGTCAAAACATTGCGTCTTTAAACGCAACAAACCAACGTAAAGGGTCGTCGTTTTGCACATTTCAGTTCCGGGCTAATTTTAGTTTCTGGTTATTGTTTGTTCAAAAGTTAGGGCATCGAATCAAGAACGTCAGCAACTTACCAGGAACGCTCGATGACAGAGATGCTCACGGATGGCGGCTGCAACCTTCGACGGCAGATGTTGGAAACCGAGGGTTGCAGGCTCAGGTACACCCGTCGGGTGCTGCTGGAGAACCAGTTCGATGGAGTCGCCGGGAACCTGCCAAGAGGCAACAAAATTCCTTGAGATCTTTGATAGATGATATATGCAGAGAAAAACACTGTCAAGCAACGTACTCGGCTGCCAAATGACCGCTCTAGGTCGGGGTTATATAATACCACCGGTCGTATTATGTAGCACCATGGTAGCACCGCCAAATGACCGCTCCAGGTCGGGGTTATATAATACCACCGGTCGTATTATGTAGCATCGTGGTAGTTAAACTACGGGCTCCAGGGCAGTGATAAACGCATTAAGTCTGTGTTTCCGTACCTTGTTGATTGCTTTCCGAGCAGCCTCCACTTTGCCGCTAGCCAGGAAAGTTCGTACGAGTGCGTTGCTTTGCCAGACAGCCTCGGCTCTCTGCGACGGGTAAAACATGACCCACTCCAACGCAGAAATCTTCACCAGGTCCTCGGCGGTGATCATCGCTTTTAGGTCAGGCAACCCTGACTCCTGTGCCTGGTGTCTGAGAACAAAGATAATTATAATAATTAATCATTTTTATTATTGATTAAATATGTACACACAAAAGAAAAGAATCAATTGAAATTACAGAAAGCAAATCTCTTCATTGTTAAGAAAGTACCTTCATATGCAAGCTGGTTATTTTACAATGTACTGACATTAGAACTGAAAGATAAGAATGGATGGGATTTTAAACCAAGACTAAAGAATTATCTCATTGAACTTTGTTTTTACAACATTGACAAGTTTTAAATCGTCCGTACAAATGTCAAATGACAATTCCTTGTCGCACAATGTGTTTCTGTGGGAATTTAATAAATAAAATATAAAATAAACACACACAATGGTCATATGATAAGCATGATACACATTTGAAATGCTTGAATTGAAAACAGAGTGGAGATGAATAAGATTGGGTAAGATTGGTGAAGGTAAGCAGGCGCAGACCCCAGCAGCTTTCAGATATCCCAGTAGTTTGGTGACTTAGTTTATTTATCTTGACTGGACAAATGTGCAACTGAACCGGGATATGAACCCAGGACCTCCCAATAGCACAGTCTGGCTTCCTTTCCATCATTCACTTGCTAGTTTAAGCTTCCTAATGGAAATACCATAAAAACCAAAAAAACACTGCTAAGGTTATTTATTTTCTTTGAGACAAAAGACAGCTTTTGATTTCTTTACTTGCTTTTAGCCTTCAGTAAAGTTGCACTTCCTTCTCTTGCTGAATTTAGTATTTAACTGAATCCTAAACAACAATAATCTAGAGCAATGACTAGAGCCAAGATTTTATGGTGTTATGATTTCGTTAATTTCGTGGTAAGCTTTTTGGATTTCGGTGTTATGGCGGTGTTATGGAAAAAGTACAGATTTTCATGTCTATAGCAGATTTCGGACATAGGTGACGAAAAAAAGAAGAATAGTTAAACATAGTGTTTCTGTTCAATAAGTTCCTATAAAATGTAGCTAATACCTTTATGTTTCATAAAATACATTGTTACGCCACAAGGAAACTACAAAACAAATAAGACACAAGAAAAATTTATCCATATAAGCTCTATGTTTTTATTATTATTGATGCAAAATTAAATTAATTTCAATTAGCTCCTATTTGTAACACTAATTTTCCAAAAAGAGTTTAAAACTAAAAAGTTTGTCAGTGAGGGGTTTGAGATTTTTATGTCCATGATAATTTGAATTAGACCCACTGCCTGGTACTAACAACATACTTTGCAAGATTGTATTTTTTTCTCCCAGACAAGTCTGGTGTTTTAGATTCCACACATCAAAATATATCCATCAATCACAAAGAGTTGCTTTGTTTGATCCTCAAAAGTCAAAAATGTAATACACGCCATTGAAATTTGAAATCCCAGCTAATCTCTATATAGACTGAATGCATGTGGTGCTGGTGCTCACATGGCAAGGAGGGGAAGGTTCAGCCAACCAATGGCAATAGTTTCCTACAGCAAACAATTTGCCCCACTGCTTCTACCCCCTAAACTTAGGAATGTTGACAGCATTTGATGAGAAACAGACCTGACAACAAGACTGTGGGAAATAATCTGACAAATTCATGGAAATGTGTGTTTAGAGAGATAAAATAAACATTTAACATTTTTTGAATGGAAATTAGTGGCTATTTCGCAAAATACACACATTTTAGTGAAATGGGTTATTTTGTTTGTTTATTTATTTTCCGTGATATGTGGCTTGATAAAAATGAAAAAAGAACAGATTATCTGAAATTGAAGATAATTGGATGGGAAAAGGCTCATTTCGCGATGATTTCGCGGGAAATGGTTGATTTTGGTGTTATGGATGATTTTTCCTGAATTTCGCATTTCGCGTTATGTCGCGATGAGCTTCTTACATATTTGAGTTGGGAATTCAATGAATGGCACTCATTTGTAAGAATAACAAGAGATAAGAACAATTCGCGATTTCACGCATCACCATATAATCATGGCTCTAGCAATGACCATTACAAATATTTAGAACCAAGGTGATAAATGATAATGTGAAACAATGGACAGTTATTTTTGGTTCACTTTCAGCTAAAAAAAGATTTTTTTTTGCGGTAACGAAAGAAAAGGGAGCGAGAGCGAAATTTGCCAGAAAAGAAATCGGCGTCACTTTTCGAGAAATTTCTAAAATTTCCAAGAATTGTAACATTTGCTAGACAAACTGTCCTTTTTTCAAGGACGAGCTGTGACTTAAATTGCTATTCAAAAATGTGTGCATCCCCCTTTTTTATTATTATCAACACTATAACCATCTCAAAAATTGATGCCCAAACGGGGACTTGAACCCCGATCTCCACCTAAAATATAGAAAATAGGTGGATATTGGATAATTTGGAAAGGTGGTGATCGGGGTTTGAGTCCACGTTTGGGCATCAATTTTTGAGACGGTTATAGTGTTCATAATAATAAAATACCCCGCGCATTGCAAGCGTTTGCAAATTTAAATAAGATTTCATCTAAAAAATGTGCCCCCCGTTCTTTCCTACTTCCGGAACTGGTGGAGTCTGATAACGCTTGCCCAGGATTGGTTCATCCTCAAACACAATTTCAACAAAAACAGCATCGCTTTGCATGCAGTGAAATCTTGGTCTGCTCACCTGATATTTTCAACAACAGCCTTGGTGATTGCTTGTACGTCAAGACCTGCTTCTTCTGCGGCTGCTAAACAAGCCTTGCGTTCCTCCAGGCTCTGTATTCCTGCCAAGTATCCTGCGTACCAACAAACCTGGTCTCCAGGAGGCAGGGCACTGACGTAGTGTGAGACCAGACGTGGATTACCTTGCTTTGTTAGCACCTGCAATTACATGACCAGGTTAGCAAGTCCAATAACTCAAGCAATTACATGACCAGGTCAACTCGAAAAGAGAGAAAATCAATTTATTTAAAAATCGACAGCTTTCCATAGATATGGTTGACCATAAAGGTCTAGCTTACTGATCTATATTTAATACAATTTGTTATTAATATTATTTATGATTATGGTTATGAAATGAACACATTGTAATTATGAATTGTTGTTTTATAAATGGTTGTGTAAGATGCAAATTGTTGATTTAAGAATGGCAGGAACTATTGAATCTAATATTGAGAGCAATAATATTATTATTAATATCTAATATACTGTGTTTAGATATCAATTATATCTCGGTTTACTTAGTTTTATAAAGACATCTATTTATTTATTCTCCGAGTCAATAGATAGACATATACATGACGTATAATAATGAAAAGAATAAAAATAATAAACAAATACTCATATAAGTTCTGCTTATGTGTGGGAGAGGAAATTATACATATTTTTGTTGTTCTTTTGTTTGTTTCAAGATGTTTTACCTAATGCATACAAAATAATAATACAAATAATAATGTCGATGAAATGATCTGGTAAATTATTTTCAGGAAAACCAGTAAAATTAAATGTTATCTGTAAGCCAGATACCTTTTGTCGTTCTAATGCCCTGCGGCGTAATTTTAAATAGCAAAACTCTTCGCCGCAGTTTATATGCAGAAATCTTTCAGGACAAAATATTAATTTTCCCCAAATTTGAGTGAGAGACCTGGGACTTAAATAAATAAGTTGAAAAATGTGTGTATGTTTAATGAACATTTCGAAAAAAGAACAAGTCAATAAACATTTGCTTCTTTCTTGGGTATTAGAAATTTAAAAATCGAATATAAGAATTATGATTGTTTTTAGACTCATGTCTACTTGATGTAAACTTAGCACTAGTTCTAACAAAAACTATTTCAACTGGGTTTTGAATGCTAAGTGAAGAACAACTAAATTTCCCAATGTTTTGTAACTTGTACCTGTTACTTTATCAAGGGTAAGAGCAGTCCTGACAATTTTCCAATAACAAAAGAACCACAAACAATTATAACAATTACCAAGTTCAAGCTTCCTAAATGCATCTAAATTTAGTTCAAAACCCATTTGAGATAGGTTTTTGTTGAGCATAAGCATTTGGTAATCAGGTAACTCTTTTGACTACCGTGTTAAATGCTGTGATGTCCACCACTGTGTTTTCAATATGGGATGGTAGCACTGTGAAGAACTAATCTGGGCTTGAGCTGGCCTTACCTTGACGTAGGCCTCCAAGACTTTATCCCCGACATCTGCATGATGTCCCTTGTCCAGCTGTCTCAACATCATTACAAGATGAGCAAGGAATCGAGCAAACTGGGGGTCACAGACGTCCTGTACCAACCACGTCTCCATCTCAAGCATCAGTCGAGGAATATCATCAACCATCAGCAGCTGTTGAATCATCGAGAACGGTTGCTCAGCCTCCTCACGTACGAGACGTTCCTTGCTCGATGCAAGCTCGGCAAAGATGTCCGATAACGGCAGGCTGTTGACGAGCACAAACATTGGTATCTACACAATCATTTGTAATCTGATTCTATGTAGCTAAATCAATTTAATGACTACAGTATTAAACAGTGTTTGTTTCTTGTACTGAATTTGTTGGTATATTTTTATGTTTAACCAAGTCTTGTGCATCAAATTGATTTTAAAGACGATAAATACTTACTTCTACTATTATATGTGGGTGATTTGCAATCTTACCCTTGAAATGCACTTCGATCCTTTTAAAAATGAAATGCTTTAGTAGCTCAATTGGTTAGAGCAACACTTGTGACAGGTGGCGATCCCCATTTGGGCAAAAATTTTTTAGAGGTTATTATTGTTCCCAATAATAAAGTACTCTGCCAATTGCCAGCATTTGAAATTAAAGTAAAGTTTCACAAAAATATATTTTTTTTAAATTTTAAATGTGGGCAGACTTTTGTTTAAAAGTGGAAACCTACAGTCATGTAGTTTTTAAAAAGTGCAAAATCAGTCATAGAATTCTGTTGGCTGTCAATAGAAGATAGTTTGTCAACAGTGGTATGATAAGCTCTGCACTTCACTCAACTTTACCGTCCCATTTCTCACATCCAACTTCTTGGCAGCAACTTATAGCAGTGCAAAAGTTGGAGGAATCCAAACTAAACTATTTCAACTTTATCTTGAATTTATTTTCTAGAATTTGTAGGAAATTGACACAATTTATTGACGTAATACACTAAGCCATAGTAAATAATTTAAACGCAATTGTCTAAGTTGATAGCATAAACCACATCGAAGCAGGCATATGGGTGCTAAAGAACAAACTCAACAAAAATACACCAAAGTGCTCTTTTTCAGAAAAATTTTGATTTGGCCATCAAAATGGAAAAAGCTTGGAATTTCCAGTTTGCCATGACTTCTAATTTCAAATTGAATTTGCAAGTTGTTGTTCAATATTCAACCCCTCTTATCGTCATTAGAGGAATTAAGATACCTTTAGGTACCACGTAGATAAATAAGAAAGGTTATCTGAGATCAATAAATGGTGTTTAGCAATGGTGGACAAGGTAGAAAATGCATTTTCAAGTTTCCAACTTGTTCCGCCACTTGGCACTCACTCGTTCTGCCAGTATGCGTCAGGCATGTCGATGTACGACCTCGTCACGGCCGCGCGGATTGCGCGCTCCACTCGAACGTCGACGGTCCCACGGAGCCGAGCCCAGAGCTGATCGGCCCACGAGCGGCAAGCAAGCAACACAACCTCAACATTGCCACACAGAGCAGCCTGCGTTGCACGATCGAAAGCAGCCACTCGATTGTCTTGCGACATACGCCAAGAGCAACTCTTCCACAGGTCTCTGAAATACAAGCAAAAGCTCTGTCAGGCGATCTCAGCATCTCCATGGCTACCAAACGTTGAATCTACCATTGAACCTCCTATGCTAGGCCATGATATACCCGTGGTAACATAAGATAGCAGAATTGAGAAGCTCTGTCAGGCGATCTCAGCATCTCCATGACTACCAAACATTGAATCTCTGATGGCTGGTATTTTCTGTTTTCAATAACAGTGGATAAAGGGTTTAGCCAGCCTGAGCGACTGTTTTCTTGTTTTTTTTTTTGGTTCTTTTTTAAGCAAGATTCCTTTTAAGATGTCAATCTTGAACACTGAATATCTTGAAACTTTTTGACAAAATAAAGAGACTTCCACTGCTATGATCTGGCATGTGAGCTGGGGATCAGACAGCAGTTTCTCAGGTGGGGAAAATTTGGGACAATATAATAATAATCGGGACTTATTTATTTCTGGTGCAAGCAAGTGACAGCAGTTTGCCCTGAATTGCCGAGTAAATTCCAACGAAGACGCGTGCGTACCTCGTCGGATTGCCCTCGACGGGAATTTTTTTCTGTGTGCCGGGCGGGGCCGAGTAGTTGGGATCGTGGTGCAGCTGCCATCCCTCGAGTGCAGCAGCCCTCCACGGCTGTCCACAATGTTCACACAACGACTGCGCTTGCTCCAGACGGCCACAACGAATCTCCACAAACACCTGCAGGGAGGGAGGGGACTCGTCGTTAGAATTAATAGAACGATTAATTATGTTAACCTTATTTTATATTACGTAATCATATGTGGTGCCAAAAATACACCTTAGACCTAGGATTTAGCATAGGCCAGATTGCCTACTAGCACTAACCACCGGTATACTTGCACCTAAGTTAGAAATCAATAAATAAAATAAAATAAAAATACATCTTAGACCTAGGAACTAGCATAGGCCAGATTGCCTACTAGCACTAACCACCGGTATACTTGTACCTAAGTTAGAAATCAATAAATAAAATAAAATAAAAATACACCTTAGACCTAGGAACTAGCATAGGCCAGATTGCCTACTAGCACTAACCACCGGTATCGTTGAGTGCAGGTTCTAGGTAGAGAAACAACGTCAATGTTACAGTCTCTGCGTGAAAGATGGCCGCCAAATGACTACCTTACCGACAAAAATGCAGAGTACCGGAACATCACGTTAAGTGGAGCCACTGTCGTATGAAATTTAATTTCGATATTTCTCGTAGGTTAACTCGCTTTTGAGACTTTTCAAGCTTAAAAAATCTCCGTCAATGTTTACCTCAACGATTGATATGCATGTAACGATATTAAAAAGCGAGTAACCTACGAGAAATATCTAAATTAAATTTCATACAACAGTGGCTCCACTTAACGAGATGTTCCGGTACTCTGCACTTCTGTCGGTAAGGTAGTCATTTGGTGGCCATCTTTCACGCAGAGACTGTAATATTAACGTTCTGTCTCTACCTAGCACCTGCACACAACGCTGGTATACTTGTACCTAAGCTAGAAACATCAATAAATAATAAAATTAATCTCCTAGCTGGAAGCTGTAGATTCGGGGCCTCGTAGTCTACAGCCGTTGTTTTACCTGCTTCGTGAGTCGGGCGTCGTCTTCAATGTCAAGGTCGTGCAGCGGCTTTCCTTCACGAAGTGGAGCGTCGGGGTCAACGTGCTCCACGATTTCTCGCGTGCTCTTGTACGGGATCTGGTCTCGTTTGTTCTGTCGGAACGTAAACCAGCCGTGATTTCTTTCTGGACGATGAAACGGGCTTGCAAATCAGCTGACTACAGTTGTGTTAACTTAACCTTGCCACGGCCTGGTAGACTCTGACGTCACTAACTACAGTTGTGTTAGCCTAACCTTGCCACGGCCTGGTAGACTCTGACGTCACTAACTACAGTTGTGTTAGCCTAACCTTGCCACAGCCTGGTGGAATCTGACGTCACTAACTACAGTCGTGTTAACCTAACCTTGCCACAGCCTGGTGGACTCTGACGTCACTAACTACAGTCGTGTTAACCTAACCTTGCCACAGCCTGGTGGACTCTGACGTCACTAACTACAGTCGTGTTAACCTAACCTTGCCACAGCCTGGTGGACTCTGACGTCACTAACTACATATTTTTAACTACATTTGTGTTGCTTTTAAATGGAATAGCTAACAGTAGTATCATGGTACCATGTTTTCTAGGTTGGTATGAGAAGCCCAGAAAGTGGCAAACTCAAATTAATCCCAGTAATCCCAAGGGCTTGTAAATCAGTTGAGTTAGCGGGTTGCACAAACCTGCAGCTGATGAAGTGTGTTTTCCCAGCCGACAGTTTTGTCGGTGAACAACTCCGGACGTGGAAGATCTTCTTGCTGATCGAGCGCGTTCTTCTCCAGCCAATCAATGATGAGCTGGTACTGGAAGGAAATGAAGTTTGAAACATCGTTATTAAACATGGCCTGAAAGCTGGTCATGTGATGGGACGAGAGGAAAGAAGGACCACATTGTACCGAAGTAGTCGTACTTACTTCCATCCCTCTTTATGTATTCATTTTAACATCCTTTATTGTCAGACAAAATCGAATTTATACAGATTATTTAGACTGTATTAAACCAGTTTGCAAAGCTGGTTACAGAAGAAATCCCCACGTGGACCTCTGTTTGAATTATTATCAACACTATAACCGTCTCAAAAATTGATGCCTAAACGGGGACACAAACCCCAATCTCCACCTGTCGCGGGTGTTGCTCTAACCAATTGAGCTACTTGGACCCCGATCTCCACCTGTCGCGGGTGTTGCTCTAACCAATTGAGCTACTTGGACCCTGATCTCCACCTGTCACGGGTGTTGCTCTAACCAATTGAGCTACTCAGACACTGGCTTTTTGAGATGATTTTCGTGTATTTGATGAGAATGACGGATCTCCAAGGAGTAGAACCAAGAGGCTGTGAATACTCACAGTCAGTCTGATTCTAGTGACGCTATATCACGTCACAACCTGTCAAACTCGATTAACTCCAATTTGAAGTTGGATTCGTTGTATTTATTTGAAACCGTATTTCAATTGCAAATGCAATCAAAGCAACAAAAAAGGCTCTGATTTGGAACGACATTATCGAGATGACCTACATGCACTCTGCGTTGCTCAGCAACGAGCTAAACAATGGTGCCGCTAACCTATAAATACTGTGGTTGCAATGTTTTAAAGTTACCTCGAACGTGACTGGATCCTCCTTGTACAGCTGATCTGCGGCGTCCTTCTCGCTGATTGGCTGCCGTCTACTGGCCGCGTCGACGTCCATTCGATCCAAGCTCACGCAACGTGTTATACGACTCTCGTAGAGACAGTAAAGCAGCCGCCAAGTATTACGCTCCGCCTCCAAGCTCCAGCCCTGCCGTTTTTAAATCACAATCAGCGTTTATGCAAGCTTAGCAGAGCACAATCTTAGCTAGCTCAATCTTTGAGGTTAGCATTAATGAAGATAAATTGATAAGATAAAAACTATTTCAACTGGGTTTTGAATGCTAAGTGAAGAACAAATAAATTTCCCAACGTTTCGTAACTTGTACCTGTTAATTTATCAAGGGTATATCAAGGTTGGTTAAGAAGTTAACCTGCCGTTTTAAATCACACTCAGGGATACAATGCAAGGCATAGACATTTTCAATAGGCTTCCAGAAATTATAAAAAATGCACCATCTCTTTCTGATTTTATAAAACGATTGAAAATTTTGTTAATTGAGAAGGTGTGTTGAAGTGTAAATGAGTTTTTCAGCAGCCTCTAGTAATTGTATTTGGTTATTTGTTATTTCTACATGTTATGTTTGTGTTATTTTTAATTTCTTTTAGATACTTAGACTTTTAGATTTTAAGACAAAATGTTCTGACGGGCACGATTGTATTTATTGTATTTATTATATTATACTAATGGAAACAGCTCTCAATAAGTCTGTACGCTAGCATTCTTAGGTCATGGTTTTTTAAGACAGTAAAATTATCTTATCTTTATGCAAGGCTGCAAGGCTTTCAGCTGAGTGAACGTGCCAGCAACACGAAGCAACGGTAGTCGCTTGGGGCTGTACGTTTTAATAACCAACACAATAGAATGATTACGATTCGAAATGTTGATACATGCGTATCAATCTTTGAGGTTAGAATTAATGAAGATAAATTGATAAGATAAAAACTATTTCAACTGGGTTTTGAATGCTAAGTGAAGAACAACTGAATTTCCCAACGTTTCGTAACTTGTACCTGTTACTTTATCGAGGGTACGAGCAGTCCTGACAATTTTCCAATGACAAAAGAACCACAAAAAATTATAACAATTACCAAGTTCAAGCTTCCTAAATGCATCTAAATAAAATAATCAGGGTCAATAACTTAAAAACTAATTTATTTTGTATTTTCTGAAATAAAATCTCAAACAAATTGTCAGGACTGCTCTAACCCTTGATAAAGTAACAGGTGCAAGTTACGAAACGTTGGGAAATTCAGTTTTTCTTCACTTAGCATTCAAAACCCAGTTGAAATAGTTTTTGTTAAAACTAGTGCTAAGTTAAGATCAAGTAGACATGAGCCTAGAAACTATTATAATATATTGCTAAGCTTACCGCCGAGTTTGTCGAAGGTATTTTATTCTTGGCTGCTTTGAACTTCATGTCGTTGATAACTCCGAGCGTGTCGGTGCAGGTTTGAATGATGTCGTTCAGAGTTTCAAATAATTCTCCCGATCCACGGCTTTGAACAGTTTCCAAGAACTCGAGGAAAAGTCGGTCACTGACTGAAGTTGAAAGAATCTTATTAAACTGGGTTTTGAATGCTAAGTGAAGAACAACTAAATTTCCCAACGTTTCGTAACTTGTACCTGTTACTTTATCAAGGGTATATCAAAGTTGGTTAGGAAGTAAGAAATGCCAATTTTTTAAAGTCATTTTTTTAAATTACAAAATATGTTAGTTTTTTAAGTTATTGACCCTGATTATTTTATTTAGATGCATTTAGGAAGCTTGAACTTGGTAATTGTTATAATTTTATGTGGTTCTTTTGTTATTGGAAAATTGTCAGGACTGCTCTAACCCTAGATAAAGTAACAGGTACAAGTTACGAAACGTTGGGAAATTTAGTTGTTCTTCACTTAGCATTCAAAACCCAGTTGAAATAGTTTTTGTTAATACTAGTGCTAAGTTTACATCAAGTAGACATGAGTCTAAAAACTAAAATATTTCCATCATTATTTCCAAAAAGTAATAAATCAAATCAGTTACCATCTTCCCACAGTTCTTTGCCTTTCATTATCGTTGCATTCTGCGTCCCTGATCCCTCCATGCCCGACAGCTCGCCGTCAAAAACTGCTATTGAAATATCGGCAAGTTTTGATCCGATCGCGGCAGAATCCCCCATCGAGAATATCATCGTCCTGTCAATGCTGTCGTTCAGATCTAAAAGAGAAGCATCTCAGAAATGTAGCAGATGAATTAAAAAAGCAGAATGAAAATTGATTCTATGCCTACAAAATAAACAGGTACTTGATCTAAGTGGCAATGAAACAAAGGTAAGAACAAGAATGCAACTCACTGAGTCCGTCTGGGACAATTGATTGTCTCAATCGACGGGGCAAAGATTGCCCGGACATTCTCAATATATTCTTCTGAGGGATGCTCAATTTACTTTCCATCATGTGCATCGACTTCAACATATCAGAATCCATGCTTTGCTTCTTCATCTTGGATTAGCACAACTTGTTGTTTAGAAAAAGTAACTCAATTCTCTGAAATTTTCTGGTTTGGTGAGGAGCCAGTCAGCTGAAAAAAAGCACAAAGATAAGTAAGAGATCTTAGCATTGAGTAGTTGTATTAATATTGACAGCGATGTTCATGATGATAATAATGTTTGTTTATCATAATTGGCCGCATTTGGTTAACGTCTAATCTTGCTTGTCGTAGCTCCCGCATGTCTACTAATTTAACAGCTCCAATTGAACGCGGACAAAGTGTTCACAGAGTTAACAAGCCTTGGGTTTAAAGCCAACAAGGAAAAGTGCCAATTAATCACTGCTACTAATTGTTTTAACAATTTTATCGATTAAAGTTATACGATAAGATGACAAGTTTTGTAGAGAGAGTCTTTGTCGAGTATTTCGTCAAGTATTTAGGATTAACTATCGACTCAAAATCATCATAGGTGGGGCAGAGAACGCAAGCCGTGAGCAAAGCATATGAAAAACTGCACTTTGTCAGAAGAATATTAAAAAATAGTAGCAAAATAGCAAGGAAAATGCATATCTGACACTAGTGCGACCAGTTTTCGAGTATGAAGAAGATATTTGGGACACTTCTAATGAAAGAGACATCCAAATGGTTGAAAAATTTCAGAGACAACTTGGTTAGTCTTGCTACTGAGATGGCAAGGAGTGTATGAGGAGCAAATTAAAACAACAAAGTATATGTTTAAGAGCGTAACACAAACAGTCAAGAACATGAAATGGCAATCACAAAGACAGAAGGAGAAATTGAAGACTAGAAAGATGTATACAGCAATGATCAGTTGAAAGCCATGGTAGTAGATGGCAGAGAAAATAACAAGAGACGAGCGGAAGGGAAGAAAGGCTGGAAGCTGTACAGGAGTGGGTATAGCACCAGGCAGAGTAGCCAATCAACACTTGGGAGCGGAACAATCTCCCATTACTACCACAATACTGGGTGAACTGACAGCAATAGTACCCGTTGGTTGCCTGGCCGTGGTTAGCTCTGCTGCCGGGGCTAGTACTTGAGCAATATTTAAAATTTTATGGTACAAGCATAAATTATACTTGCGATTAAGGATAGGACTAATTCTTTGGGACTAATCTCACTTTTATTGGTATGAGCCATCTGCATTGGACAACCCTTAACTACCAGAGTGACAGATAAGAGTGACAGATAGGAAAGTAACAATTAATTAAAAACTAAGCTAAGCTATGACAAATTTATTCATGCATCGTTGCTTTTGCTGGTAGGATTATCTGGTTAACGCTTCTTTAGAACAAAACCATAAAACAAAGATTGGATAAAACCTTAGTTAACTCTGCCCTGACACGAGGTGACCGTTCATAAACCTGTGGCATGGCACACCGTTTCCCTGAGTGCGGCACAAAATTCTGAATGATCACAACTGTAGATTCTTAGCACATGCCTGATTAAGCTCACATATTGAGAGAAATAGTGATTACTATATTATAATATATCTTATATCACATACATGGCAAGTTTCTTGTACAGTAGCTTGGCAGATTACCGCTACATGATGTAAATGTGACGCTTCCTTTGCGCTCCTCTTCATAACCTATCCTAGTACCAGTACTATCTGCTAGTACTTAAGGCTACAATAGTGGCTTTGCCCTCGATTGATGCTGCCCTCTGCATCCGAATATTCAAACTGGTGCACCGTATATAAATAAAGGCGCGGTGAAATTAAGAAAGCTATTTGTGTTTGTATTATTTAATTATTTATTTAAATTTCTCTTACAATTGTAAAATTAAGTTACGGTGGTAAGGTACTTCGTTCGAAGAACAAGATCAAGTGTACTCCAATGAAAGAATTTCAATATAACTCTCAGCCAAGGTTCGATCTACATCCTTGTCATTTATACAAAACCAAGGTTTTGGATAACGGTGCATTTGGTATGTCACATTTTGGGCATTCATAAAATTAAAAAAAGAAAACTTAGAGATAGGAGTTGGTTTCAATTCATTACCAGTGTAAAGGAAAAAATAAATTGTGTCACAGTAAATTACTTGCTGTTGCTAGTTTTGTTAATGAAGATAAAAGTTATATTTATTAGCAGACATTTTTTTAGAGATCACAATTTAAAATAGCTTTTAAAAGACATTCTGGATTTGGTTTCTCAGCTAACGACCAAACATTTAGCTGAGCCTCTTCGAGACAAGACTTTGTTGTGGGTCCTATGGCAACAATCTGCATAAACAAAAACAAGTTTCATTAAAGCTGCCCTTAGCAGAAATACTTTAGATATCTGACTAGCATAGTACTTGACAATCTTACCTTCATTTCTTCAAAAGGTATCTTAAATTTACGTAAAACAGGCAACGTAAATTTTACTCCCGAAGGACTGAAGTAAACTAGAAATTCACTGATATGGGCGCCATTATCTGTGACGATTTGCAAGTTTTCTGTTAGTTGTGGGTGAGGTTGACTCTGATAAACAAGTATAATATCCACTGCAACACCACCATTGCATAACTTAGTTGGTAAGCTATCTCGCTTGAGATTTCCACACGGAAATAACAACGGGAAGTTGTACTTTTCTGCAAAGAGAGATAAAACAAATAAATGTGTAATGAATAAAGAAAAAGATATATTTTAAATCAGCAACAGAGGTATCACAAGATATAATCAAATCAGGTAGGCACTTACTTTCTAGAATAAAATCAGCCAGCTTACTAGCATTTCCAGTAATGCTACCTTCACCTTCCAGGCCAAGCTCGTTCAACAATGCTCTTGATGTTCCTTCACCCACAACAAATGAACTCAAGGAATTCCATTCTGTTGGCAAGGAGTGTACGTCGAGTGCTTGTTTTGCTGCTGTTACAGCTCGCGGGCTTGTGAAGATAATACCTAGGCATAATCCGCAGCAAAGTTTGATTAAATAATACACACACAGTTTTTATTAAATAATGATCTGAAACAATAACAATAGATGAGTGAAGATAAAGTTTTTTTTGTGTAACACGTACCGGAATATTTTGCTGGGTTGAGTAGTCGGTTTTGTAAGTCTTTTAAGTTTGTAAAGCAAAAATCTAAAACTGGAATCAATTTTACAGAAAAATTTTCTTGACGCAGCAACAGGCTGTAAGGGTCATCCTGATGTGTTTCATGTCCATGCTCACTATGCTCATCGACCGACTTGAATACAATGACTTCGTTTTTAATAACTTGCATATTAAATTAGATATAATTACAAAATTCCATCACTTTCGATTTTTCGAATGGTGCAGCATCATGTTTTGACACTCTGATCAGCTGGCATTAAATAGGTCAGGGTCGGAATAAATGTGAAGTAGGTGCTAAGTTTCTGTATCTTTTTTTATCAAAACAACAAAGTGAAGACATAGACTTTTAAAGGTGAGGGTGATAAATTATAATATGATATAATATAATCACTGAAAAAAATTAAAAAAAAAAACCTAGACTATTTTCAAACATTTTTTATTTTTAATGAAACCCGCGTTTGCCTTTGGTTACAATTTGTATAATGGAAGTAAGTTTTTGCCGCGGTTAGTTGACAAAACACCTGTGTGGATTTAAACCGTGCCTACAGCTTCTCACTGGAAGGGAAGTATGTCAAAATGTTGTGATGGATTATAATATAGTATTGTGAAAGAGATTAGATACGCAATGAATGTCGAAAGGTGTAAATGGTTTTCTGATAAATATACTTAAAGCATCCTCAACCTATAATATAAAATGACTTGGTAAGAAACTAAACTCACCTATCCTCTGTTTTGCAATGTCATTGCATAGGTTATGTATTTGTGACTGTTTGCTTTTAAATGTCTTTATTAATTCAGGAACCCTCGGAAGAAAAATAATCTGACATGCAGACCAAGCAGTGCCCCGCCTGCAATCAGTCGGACCAATGACTTAGAGCTGGAACAAGTCTTCATTCGATTACAGACGTAGGTATACTTTTCTCCCAATGTACACTGACATTGAATTTAGATTATCGGCGGATAGAAGTTGATCACTTTTGGGAGGCTGCTTGCTTGGATAACAGGATATTGGTGTACTATCATAGAATTCCGGTTAAGTTTTTCCTAATGCAACGGTACTAGGTACCATTCGGCCAAGGTAATCACTACTGCTGACAACCTGTTGATTTCCTCTGGAAAGGCGATTTGAGAAATGTATCCATTAAAATACTTAAATCTTCTCTCAGTTCTGAAGAGGCTACAAGAAGGCTTAAAAAAGAAATAAAAAAATACATGGACAGTATATCTGCTGCAGGAAAGTCAGAACAGAAAATAACATCTGAACTCAGTGCCAGCCCAATGTGTCATCAAAATGCTCAGTTGCGTCAGATTGTAGAAGATTACCACACAGTGACTTCCCAAGTGTGCAACAGCGTGCAGCAGTTATTGCGCATTCTGCAGGAAACCTTTCAAGAACCTTTAAAAATATACAAAGATCAATTTGGCAACATTGATGCGACATTTCATCACCGCGAGATGTTAGTGCAAGAATGGAAAAATACATTTGGTCGTGTGAAAAAGTTAGAAGAAAAAGACAAAACGGCCGGGAACCTCGTTAAGCTAACCAAAGAGCGTCAGGTCTTAGAATCAGCAAGTCAAGAACTTAATAATTTTCACAACTCAATTCTTGCAGAACTTCTGCAATTCCTGTCAAAACGAGGAGATTATTTTTTGCCAACGTTGCAAACCTTGGTTCGTTCTCAGCTTGATTTTCACGGCAACACGACGCGTTTGTTCACTCGCTTACTTCCGACGTCAAGCAAGGTTGAAGGGACGCCGACTTCGTCTCATGTACCGGAAGATGAGTACCAAGAAAGCATCCAGTCGAAACTTGCGAAAATAAGAGCCCTCTCAATAGTAAAACAATCTTGAAGAACAGTCGCTAGGGGCCATTGATGTGCTACTGTTGAAGCCTACCGAACCAAAACTTGACAACCAAATGTCTTGCTTTAACAATTTACCTTCATATGCTCATGTATTTTATTTGTAAAAAGATATTCACAAAATAATATTCATATAATGTGCCTACTTGATTAGAGATTTAAACTAAATTCTGGCAATCTAAAAAGTGGCAACATCAACAAATACTGGTAAAAATGCTTGTAGATTTAAAATCAGTTCTTGTAGTATTTATATTCGATTCAAATGGCAATGTGTGCTGCAAAATTAGTGAACCTACTTTTCGCTGGTCAGATGGATGTGGTCTGGTCGTCTGGTCGCTGGACAGAAGCAGTTGACTTATTCAAACTCTTATAACTAAAGACAGGAGCCTCTAATGACTCCTTGAGAATGAAAACGGTAATTTTCAGCCGACAAATTTGCAGTAGTGTATGCCAGTAGTGTGACTGCCATACATCTCTATGAATACATGCTAGAAAAGAGAGGTTAGAATTTATACCTTCCATCAGACTTCCATCTACTCACTTTGGAAAAACAAGAGTATATTTTCCTCTTGTGTCTGTGCTGCTAATCAATCAAGTATCTGAACACTAGCTCAATCATTTGTACCTTTCTATCTATCGGCTAGGAATGATAACTATGCTTATTTTGGCCTTCTTTAGCAACATAAATGAATACCTAAGAATCCTAAATGCTTTCTGAAATTAATGGCAAGAGACTTAAAGATAACCCAATGGTATTATTTACTTCTGTTGTATTATCGTTGAGTGTGCATATAATTCACAGATTATTGCTTACGTAATAAATCAAAATCTATTTTTACTTTATTTAACTTGCAGTTTATCTTTTTCCTGGTTGAATGACATCACGGCTCCTTCCTTTCTCAGGTAAGAGTGTAATTCCTCCAACAGATTCGTTGAAATATAAAAAGATGGTGTTTTTGTGCATATTCAAACTTCTGCTAAGTACTACTGACGTAGCAATTGTTCACTTAGGTTAAAGTTGGTGTAATTTTAAACAATTGATCTTGCATATGTTTCTACTTCCCCAACATCACATTTGTACAAGAAGTTTTAAGATTAGAATTGACCCAACATAACGGACGGGTGAACTATTTTTGTTTGTCCATTAGCTAATTCCTTGTTTTAAAATAGCACTCAAGACCGTATTTAAACGAATGGTTCGGTACAGGTATTCGTATTGGGCAGGTTTATAATAAAACAGACAGTTGCGGTTTAACTTTCAACTTCCTCAGCAAATCCATTATTTACACACAAATAACATGTGAAAGAAAGTATAAATGTCAAATATTTAAACACTACATAAAAAAATATCAAATTTGTGCATAGTTCAGCTGGACGGCATTTTCATAATACTTAGTAACTAACGAGGTCCTAACTAATCAAACCTTGGCCAAAAGGCCTAGGTATGTCTTGAAGTCAGATGTGGGACGGAATGAATTACACCTGATCTAAGGCAAATTTAGACTTCGGCTGATTTACCTGCTTATGTTCGTCACTACTTAGAAGTTAATAAGAGTCGCTAGCAAAACAAACGATATTGCACTTTTATATAAAATGCTTTTGTAACAGGAATTTATCTGTTAATTTCTAGCCTAGAAAATATTCTGTGAAAATCTCACAGATGTAAACTTAAACTTGAAGATACTACGCAGTTATGATTGTTTTTAGACTCATGTCTACTTGATGTAAACTTAGCACTAGTTTTAACAAAAACTATTTCAACTGTTCAACCGAGTTCAAATAGTTTTTGTTATTACTACGCAGATTGTTGGTTTATATATTTAAAGAAACGATCGGCTTTTTAAGGTCAACTTGGTGTAAGAACTTCAGCGATCAAAATCAACACTCGGCCCTCTGAGCTCGGTTATCCCACCGAATCAAAGTTCATACTCGCGTGAGATTCCTTGACAAGTGAACGGAACTAATTAATTGAGATTAATTATTCAGTGCATGAGCTTTGCATAGAGATATATCAAGCTGTTTGCAATTAAAAACACATTTTAACATTCATTAAGTTTAAAAAAAATACTGGTTGTTAGACTCATGTCTTCTTTACGTAACATGAGCGCTAGTTTTGAAAAAAAATATTTACAACTGGGATTTCTTTCTTCAGGTTTTTCAAAACCTAGTTGCAAAAATATTTTTTTCCAAAACTGGTTACTAGTTGCATATGTGCTGCATCAGTGAGTTGGCAAAATGCAAACCTCTCTGACTTGGAATGATTGAAAACGAATGATTACGAATCAAACTAAACCATTGCCAATATCGAAGCAAATATTAAAAATTAATCTCATTAACTCCGGCAACGCGACGGGCAATCACCTATTTTAGAAACGTGCAGAACGGAAACTATTCCTGCTTCGAATAAATAGCTGAACTCTTCTATCAGCTGTTGAGTGGCGTTCAGAGCAAACCCCTGGACATGAGTACAACAATCGCAGCCGTGAGGAATGTACCGAGGATAGACATCCGAGCAGCGTCAGCTCCCGCGTGACAGTCAACCACACGACGCGCACGCAGGAAGTCCTTGCCGAGGTACGCTCCGTAGCTTCGCCTCTCAGGCTCGATAGCTTGTAGTTGCTGCGTTGCATCTTGGAATATCAAGTCACTGTAGGGAGGTACTGACCAGAACATACTGAAACTAAACACAGAACAGTTAGTCAACATGAAGTCCTTCAATAAACTCCACAAATAACATGGATAGAACATAGGATCCAGCCAGCTGATCTCAAATAACCTGGATAGAGCATAGGATCCAGTCAGCTGATCTCAAATAACCTGGATAGAGCATAGGATCCAGCCAGCTGATCTCAAATAAACTGGATAGAACATAGGATCCAGCCAGCTGATCTCAAATAACCTGGATAAAGCATAGGATCCAGCCAGCTGATCTCAAATAACCTGGATAGAACATAGGATCCAGCCAGCTGATCTCAAATAACCTGGATAGAACATAGGATCCAGCCAGCTGATCTCAAATAACCTGGATAGAGCATAGGATCCAGCCAGCTGATCTCAAATAACCTGGATAGAGCATAGGATCCAGCCAGCTGATCTCAAATAACCTGGTAGAGCATAGGATCCAGCCAGCTGATCTCAAATAACCTGGATAGAGCATAGGATCCAGCCAGCTGATCTCAAATAACCTGGATAGGGCATAGGATCCAGTCAGCTGATCTCAAATAACCTGGATAGAGCATAGGATCCAGCCAGCTGATCTCAAATAACCTGGATAGAGCATAGAATCTAGCTAGCAGTTTTATAAGTTTTTTCAAAGCTTAGGTTAGATAAAGTAAACATAAGCTCGTGACTGTGGGTTACCTGAAGTCGTCGGGGTCTTTGCGGCCGTAGAATTGCTGAGCGTAGATGAACAAGTTTACGAAGGCATTGAGTTGTGTCTCGTTGTACGCCTCCCCGCCGCGTCCCACCACCGCGTTGGACTTCACTTTGCCGAGGTTGCAAGTTCGGTAGTTCATCATCCCGGCACGCGTACCTGGAACCAACGACATCACATTTATTTCTACGCTTCGCTTTATTTACATCTTATTGACTCTGCGGCTACAATTTGATTGGATTGGTTCAGAGTTTAAAGGTGATCAGCCAATCAAAGACTGTTACCATGGTGATGACAACTTTACCAACAATATTTTTGGTGATTTGTTGATCTGGTCGCAGAAGAACATTACAAGATAGTTGCTGTATTTGACAAGGCACGGCATTATTGATCTAAACGTCATTTTTACTGTTCAAAATTCACTTTTGCTACCCACTTTCTTGTCAATAATTGATATTCTACTCAGGTGTCACGAGGCCAGTCATTTGTTTCGTTAAAGAAGCAAAGATAAAGCAACTTTCCAGAGAATAACATTGCCGCCGCATGGTAAACTTGTCGAGAAGTTGATAGGATTTCCGAAATACAACGTTTTCGGTGAGATTTTAGAGATTGCTTATCTAACATTGCAAAGTAAACTCGCCAAAACTTCAGAATTCTCGGGAATTTGTCATCGAGTTCACCACACGTTGCTAAATTTCTTCTCCAGTAAGTTGACGCTCTCTTCTCTTCTCGTCTTCATGACGTATTGAACGTATTGGGTTTATATCTACAAAAGTGTGGTTGTTCTTACCATGTAATATAAAAATATACATAATATCAATATACATTCCATATGTACCCATGTACCTATGTACCTATGTACCTATGTACCTATGTACATATGTCGTATGTACCGTACCACAGTGCAGCAAATGCACATTTGTAAGAGAAAAATGAATACAAATAACTTACCGTCTGGACATAACAGCTGATAGTCATCGGTGTAAATATTCCGAGCCCACCATTCCTTGCGCTTGCCACCCGTATTCTCCATCACCGTCGTATGTTTAACAAACGCTACGTCGCCTCCCCCTTCCACCAGGCACCTGAACGCACCTGTACAAGCAATCACATTAATTACTTCTTCTATAAAACATGTATTATTATTATTACTATAGAATATTATCATTGCCTTTACCATTATCTTATTATATTAGGACTACCATTACTTAATTAGTACCTACTAAGTCTGCTATTATTAATAACCCTACCACAAAGTAGGACCAACTATTACTTTATAATGAGGTACTTTTTTGACCGTAGTCTTTATCACTATATATTATTATTATTATTATATTTTACATCACTGTTTTCAGTCCCATATGTAAACTTATTCTATAAACCCATATAAATACCATGAAACTTGTCAGTGGTTAGTAGCACTAACCACCGGTATCGTTGAGTGCAGGTTCTAGGTAGAGAAACAACGTCAATGTTACAGTCTCTGCGTGAAAGATGGCCGCCAAATGACTACCTTACCGACAAAAATGCAGAGTACCGGAACATCACGTTAAGTGGAGCCACTATCGTATGAAATTTAATTTCGATATTTCTCGTAGGTTAACTCGCTTTTGTGACTTTTCATGCTTAAAAATTCCCCGTCAATGTTTACCTCAACGATTGATAAACACGTAACGATATTAAAAAGCGAGTAACCTACGAGAAATATCAAAATTAAAATTCATACGACAGTGGCTCCACTTAACGAGATGTTCCGGTACTCTGAATTTTTGTCGGTAAGGTAGTCATTTGGCGGCCATCTTTCACGCAGAGACTGTAACATAGACTTTGAAACTCTACCTAGAACCTGCACTCAACGCCGGTATACTTGTGAATCAATAAATAAATGAAAAATAATAATAAAATACCTCGCACATTGCAAGCGTTTGCAATTGAATAAGATTTCAAATAATAACTAGCATTATAATGATTATTGCTGTGTAAGTCACTGACCCGTGTAACCGTAGTAATCTTCAGACGCATCTCGCCGACAATATCTGAAGCTAGCGCCGTGACACAAATCACACATGTTATCGTACGGGACTCCAGTGTTGTACTCCGAGCTCAGCGCGCCCGGCACGCATGACTTGGAGAAGTACTCGGCAGCCGCCCGGACAGAGTTGCAACCGTAGCTTCGTATCCAGCCGTTGGAGATCAGGTAGGCGAGCGGTACAATCCAACCCGCGGC
Source organism: Protonemura montana (assembly GCA_947568835.1). Lineage (NCBI taxonomy): Eukaryota > Metazoa > Arthropoda > Insecta > Plecoptera > Nemouridae > Protonemura > Protonemura montana. Next base: position 17,067,122 of record OX387607.1, on the reverse strand, counting down.
TGTGTTGATGCCAGTGTGACAAGTAGACTTGCCTGGATAAAACAACATTTTTAACTTAACTAAACAATGGTGGTTTTTAGACTCATGTCTACTTGATGTAAACTTAGCACCAGTTTTAACAAAAACTATTTCCACTTGGTTTTGAATGCTAAGTGAAGAACAACTAAATTTCCCAATGTTTCGTAGCATATACTAGTTACTTCTTTAAGGGTAAGAGCAGTCCTAATAAAACTAAAACTATCAAAGTACGGGCAAGATTTTGCAGGTGCAAAGCTGTGCAATGCTCTAACTAAATATATCGAGGCAAAGAAAGGACAGGCGCTGAGAAATAGCATAAAAGAGTTTTTAATTGAGAGATGTTTTTTTTTCCATCAAAGAATATTGTGCTATTTAAATTTAAGAAACTGACCGTCAAAATAACGTGGATATGTTTCATATGAGAATAACCAAATTATTATTATTATTATTACTATTAAAACCCAGCATAGCATATCCCGGGCAACCCAAGTCAGAAATCTGCGCTGTATATACTAACGCGACTGTATTTTACTTTAAATTACTTTTTAAATTCTCTACCCAACGATCTCAGAAATATTGGGAAATTTTTATATTTTAAGACGAGGCAGAAAGAATTTTCAATAACCGAAGAATTTGATTTCATTGACGATTATGCTTTACGATTATATTATATTGCTTTGTGATTATTAGGATGACTAGACTTTTATGAAAATTTACGATGCAGCACATTTAGCACATGTGTATCACGGCAAAAATTAAAATAAAAAATATTACCTCCTTATATTACTAAAATGTCACTTTGCTGCCTTTGGCATCTTAAAACGGTTGTCAACATTTAATTGACTATCACTTTTTGGTAGAACAATATCAGGCATTGATACCTCAAAGAAATCGAGGAACACAGAAACTAATCTGTTATCAAATAATAAAATACAAAATTCAAATACAAAAACGAATATTTGAGAAACTGATATTCAAATTCCAATACATAATATAAGAAAAACACTAGCTGCTTTGTTAATCTAGTGAAAATGTAGGTTGAATCCTCTAGCAGATCCTGGCAGTTAAGTTAGGTTAGGTTAGGTTAGGTAAGGTTACGTTAGGTTAGGTTAGGTTTACCTTTAAGGTAGGTCAGCTCTGTGACTGGATCGTCTTCTCGGGCGACGGCTACGACGAAGTACTCCGGTTCGCCGAGGTTGTAGACTTCCGAGATGAACGGGATCAAGTCGTGGTTCAGTCCAGCGGTGTAAACATCTCCAGCATCCAGGACGGCTACGTCAGCGTTGCTGTGAGGTAAGACACGGGCTTGTAAATATCAATCAAAGTCGACATCTCTTTTATTTGTTTCTAGACTCATGTCTACTTGATGTAGACTTAGCACTAGTTTTAACAAACTACATTTTAAAATCACTATTGATAAAGACCAAAGTTGAGAATATCTGTCAATGGAAAGTGAAAAGTAAATAAATATCTCCAAAAAAGTCGTTCATTGAACATCGAACTGTCAAAAAAACAGTTTTAAGTGTTGCAAACCTGTTTTTAAATCATAAAAGCTACATTAAAAACATCAGTTTCATAGAGTTTTTTTAGGTTATACCAACAGTTCAGTTTTAAGATTGAGTTTGAACGTCCGTCTTTCGTGGGCCAAGTTATGCTTACCCGTTCTTGATGGCCTGCATGCAGTGAATCTGACTGTGACCCTTGTAGCAAGCCATGTCAGGCTTTAGTAGTTGGGCCTTCAACGCAGTCTGAAAACAACAACCACAGAGACTTCAGACAGCGGATATTGAGCCACGCTCTTTGTCATCAGCGCAGACCCAGCTGCGATGAGATCTTGAGATCTTGGGATCATAGGATCATTCAATGCAACCAGGGGTCACAATTTTCATATCTTTCAATTCCGATTCCATGTCACACAAATAATAAAAATTCCGATTCCGATTCCGGAAAGCTCATAAGAAAACTTTCGATTCCAGAAAAAGCACAGTAGAAATGTTGATTTTGATTTGAATTGTTCTCTTTGGTCTCTGTATCAAAATACAAATGATAAAAACAGCAAACTAAGCTGTGCAGGTCACAAACCAGTACAGATCAAAGAGACCAGAGAAAAAAATCCTCGTCAAGTGGTGCATAGTTGGGGATTTTAAGATTTTCATATGAGATTTCAGGTTAAATGCGGGTCTATTTACTCATTACCTATTGCATTTATCTTCTAAATCAGCTGACACAAGCATCTCTCATTTCTATCCATTGAGCTACTGAAAAATCAACTTTTAAGAGAATTACAAATGAAATAACTCACCCTCATTTTGATGCACTTCTCGAGTTCAGCATCGGAGGTGACGCAGAGGGTCATTCTGTTGACGGGACATTGTCTAACTCCGAGAATCAAGTCAAGAGCTGAGCCGAGGTAACCTTTATACGTTTGCTGCGACTCTTCCAGCGGGAAAATATCAACAGCGACGTCCTGTAAGAGAATTCAACGTTGTAATGTTGCACTTTAGAAATCAATAAATAAAATAAAATAAAAATACACCTTAGACCTAGGAACTAGCATAGGCCAGATTGCCTACTAGCACTAACCACCGGTATACTTGTACCTAAGTTAGAAATCAATAAATAAAATAAAATAAAAATACATCTTAGACCTAGGAACTAGCATAGGTCAGATTGCCTACTAGCACTAACCACCGGTATACTTGTACCTAAGTTAGAAATCAATAAATAAAATAAAATAAAAATACATCTTAGACCTAGGAACTAGCATTGGCCAGATTGAATAGTAGCACTAACCACCGGTATACTTGTACCTAAGTTAGAAATCAATAAATAAAATTCAAAATACCTGGAAGAGGAGGTTATGATGAATCCCGAACTTGGGAGCCGACTCAAACATCTTGAAGTTTTCGTACAAAACGTCAGCGCCGCTGGTTGCGTTGTTGTCTCCGTACGGATCGTACGAAGCTCCGCTCTGCCACCGTCGCCCGCCCTGTTCTCCGCGCCTGTCTGCGTTGCGATCGGTCGTTCGGTCGTTTTCGTTCCGATCGTACTGCGAGTTCCTATCCGACTGAGAATCCCGATCTCGGTCGTTCTGATTCCTGCCGAAAGTTCCTCGATCGCGATCTTCTTGCCACGAGTTGCGGTCGTTCTTCTCCGTGCCGCGGTTGTATTCGTTTCTGTTTGCGTACGTTTGATTCCCGACGGCGCCGCCGTAAAGCTGCAACGCTTTCTGTGGAATTAGAATAAAGTTTTACATCAAGTATTCGGTCGCTTGGTTTCTGTACGCTCGACCATCAGTGACGTAGCATTATAAGTTTATAAGTTCACGGTCTCGGCACCGAAATAATAAACTGGCTTCGAGAATATCACCAAACAATAACTAACATACCAACAAAGAACAAGGTTCTCGTAAAAAAAATTAACATACATTTTTTATTGTTTTAACTGGAAAATACTATGACAAGTGGAGAAACATTTTTTTTTCGAAAGACTAAGCCATTTTATCAAGTTCAAGTTTCAAGTTCAAGTTTCTTTATTTTATCTCTTCACCATTAGACATCAAATCCCCTTTTCCCGTTTTAAAAGACTTGACCGGTTGCACATTCGAAGGTTAAAACTGCTATCTTTGGTTTTCATGGACTGATAACTTACATACCTAGAGGCAGACAACATCCACTCAAGTCAACAGAAAGATTATTTAGGGTTTTGTAAACAATTTATCTGCCCTCATTGGCATACACAACACCATACAATTTTCCAAAGGTGAGCTTAAATAAAGGTAGACGAACTCTCATATCCCAGGAAGTGAAAATATTGCCTGTCTTCAAGTTAAAACACAGAAACAAGCAAGGATTTAAAAAAATTGCCAGATCACTTGAAAAATCAAACACAAAAGTAGGATTTTTTTACCTAACTAAAGATAGGATATTTATGCGATTGCATGTTTTAAGGTTTTATTTTGCATAACTATCCTATCTCTAGTCATAACAAACCTATCACATAACAATCATACAAACGTCAGGTTAGAAAGTGACTGCAAATAATTTGTCATGCAGTTTATTTTTCTGGGCAGATTGTCTCTTATAACAACAATAAAGTGGACTCCCAGGGTTGAACTCACCTTGATAAATCTCTGATAGCGGCGACGTAACTCCATGCTCTTCGCAGACGTAGTTACAACCGTATGCGTTGGTACGTTACCCCAATTACACGACCTGTACTCGTCAACTGACTTCCTCGTACCATCCTCACAAAGCAACTCAAAGTCTGTCTTGGAGACACCAGCTGTTAACAAAACATAACACATAGCGTGAGTTACAATACATAACAAACACAAAAGCAAATAAAATCAAATCAAATGCTTCCTGGAAATAAGTAGAACAAATGCAATGTACATGGACCCCATCATATAGATCATACCCATCATCATATCATAGATTGTAATTTACTTTTAACTGAACCACATGACGAAACATAACATTTTATTTAAATGTATACTGTCAATAAACATTATTATTATTATTATTATTATACAATAACAATAAGCTACCTTCTAATACCAAAGAAAAGAAAAGAACAAGAGATTTAAAAAAATGCCGTCAAAGATTTCCTAATACAGCACAGTATCTATTCCATTGACGAGTACATTGCCTTAAAAGAATGTAATTGTATATTTTGTATGACTACCTGATGTATATACCATATAATCACAATATAATTATGTATTTATGACTGTGAATGTGTCTCATAATGTTTTAGGTTATGTTTTTTTTATGTTTTTATGTAAACCCTGTTAATTTCCAACGCCTGTTTTACCAAAAATTGTGAAAAACATTGTGGCATGTATAAAAAACCAACGGAAAATAAACACAAATACAAAAAGATTGTCCCTAGAACCAGATGGAAGGTTGTCACGATTGTCAAGCACTCACCGAGATCGAAGTTAGTCGATGTCATTTCATCAACCGTTGTGTGTTTGAGGAAAGCAATATCACCTGCTTCAACTAAACAACGGAATGCTCCTTCAAACCCAGCGTAAGGATCGGCGCTCGTACATCGTCCTCCAGGGACTTTACCGATGCAAAGTCTGCACAGCTTGTCAGAGTTGTCACCGATAGGATTGTATTTGTTGACCAAGCTGTTGACAGCACAACTCGGCCCAAAGTAATTGATTGTTGACTTGACGTGGTTGTTGCAATCTATAATCTCCATCCCTCCCTCTTTCATCAGCTAAAAAAGGAAAGAATCGTTCATAAACATTCTGTGAGTACTGTGAGTATTCACAGCCTCTTGGTTCTACTCCTTGGAGATCCGTCATTCTCATCAAATACACTAAAATCATCTCAAAAAGCCAGTGTCTAAGTAGCTCAATGATTCAGAGCAACACCTGCGACAGGTAGAGATTGGGGTTCCAGTCCCCGTTTGGACATCAATTTTTGAGACGGTTATAGTGTTGTTAATAATAAAATACCCCACGCATTGCAAGCGTTTGCAATTTAAATAAGATTTCATCCTAATATTCACAATTAGAATTTCTCGTTCACTAAAAACACACACAATACTAAATGAAGCGTACCGTGAAAACAGGAATGACCCAGCCAGCTTGAGTCCCGACGCCAGCGAAGCAAGCTTTCTTTCCTCGAAGATCTCTCAGACTTTGAACGTCCGACATGTTGCCGTTTCTCTTGATAACTGCCACCGCGTAGTAAAATTTCTGGCTGCCAGTGTAAACTTCTTGCATGATTGGTACCAAACTGTGATATCGACCGCCAACAAACACTTCTCCAGCATCTAAACTGGTGATATGTGCTTTTTCTTCATCTAAAAATGTCATGCATTCTTCCTTGTTGAAGCCCTGCAAAATAGAAAGGAATCAAACTAAATGATCAAACTACCAAATATCAAATTGGAAATCTAAAAGCATACATTTTTATTGGATCAAATTTGTATAGTTTTGTAGGTTTTGTAGAATTTGTAGAGATTTGTTGTAAAATAATGAAAATGTTTACATTCTAACAATGATTCTGTCTTTATACGTATCATTTAGCTGCGGCTGGAATATAATAGTTGTGTGTTGAGTATTGATAAATGTTTTATGTTCTACAACGAGACAAAGAAAAGAAAATTAAACTATCCGCTTAAGATGTTATGTGACAAGTCAGGACGACACAGATGTGACTGCCAGATTTTTTAAAAGGAAAATGTTTTGGGGAACTGACTGCACCAGACAGCACCCACCTGTAGGCATTCGAGTTTCATAGAGTCCGAACCAAACCGACCGATGTCTCTTTCAATTGCATAAGAAAAGGCTAAACATTTCTGTTGTTCTTCTGGTCGGATGGTACACCAAATCACTTTATCTGTGTCCTCCGCCACTTTTTGTCCTGAAATAAACAGTAATTCATCATTATGAGCGTTAGAAGGTGTGGCATCAAATTCCTAACCTAATCACAAGTAGCTTTTAATTATTAAGCATAATTAGTACTATGTGGAACTGAAGGTTCAGTGAAAATTACCTGCGCATATTAAAACACAACATATGTGGCACACTATTAATATTAAAAATGCGTTTAAAGCCATAGCCTGGCTTAAAACTAAAACAAAGCTGTTGACACACAACACAACCGCCGCCCTTTTGCAAAGTGGTGGGAGTTATTAGAAAGAGATAGAATTATTTCAAGGTTGTCAGAAACATGGACGACACTTCGTCCCTTTTATTTACAATATTTTACATTTTTAGTTCAGGTATATTTATATTTCCACCAAATGAAGTGGTATCAGCAGGCTGCACAGTAGAATACCTGTTCTCTAAGTGGCTTGGTAGTGAAACCGAGCGTTTCATTGAATATCATATTTGGAGAGCCTGTTTTACGCTACTCGTGCACTCTCTACTTCCTTTAGGTTAGTACCTAATCATACACTTCTTTGTACAAAATTTAGAATATTTTTTCATCAACTAATACCTACCTTAATTACTTTTCAGGATATGTCATAGGCATGGCATGGCTTCAACAGATGGATCCTATCTTAATGTTTGTTGTGGGAAGCATATCTTGGAAAATATTTGTTACGAGCACTCTCATTGTTCCTTTAATCGCTGCTTACAAGGCCTGGGAATGGTTTAGGAATAATTGGAGAGGTCATCCAATTACGGAAAAGCTGGCTCCATTTTGTACTGCCGGGACGAGTTGGCGGACTGTAGCCTCCAACATCAATATAGAATATAGAAGGTAAGTAGTTACATACCCATTACATAGCTAATTATAGTTATTGAGTGATAGCCTAGAATAAAGATATTCTAATTTTTATGCTATGGCAATAGGTTCTTTATTATTTTAAGTGTATGCTTCTTCATGTTTGCAAAGTTCACTTCTTGATGAAATGATAAAGTAACAAACAATTCCTATTTTAAAGCCCTTTTTTTATTTCAGAGTGGACAAGATAGATCTCCAGATAAGCTCAATAGTCAGAATAATAGTTACCGACAACTGGATCTTGAAGATGTCTCCGTATAAACTGAACTGCGCCCATCAAAGCGATTCGGTTTTGATTCTGAGCAGCAGCGATATGCATCAAGTGACACCAAATAGTCCTGGAGGTGTACAGTTTCTCAACATTGAGGTGAAATCGACTCGCGTGGGGGTCGAGCCTTTCAAATTAAGACTGAATGCGTTGGATTTCAAAGATCTCCAGGATAAGCTTAACAGACCAATAACGATCCTCCAGCATGTCAAGTTTCATCGCACCATGACCGACAGATATTTAGATGCGTTTCGGGAACAAGTTGCTCAAAATCCGATATTCGACTCAGTACAGGTAATGTTAATACCTATATCTTGTTATTATTACTCTATGCTAGAATATTGTAGGCTGGAATCAGGATAAATATATTCAAAAATGCATCTAGAATCTAAATACATTGATTAAGTAGAAGATTGTTTACAGAGCTGTGAATTGATGTGCTTTTTGATTATGCTCTGGTTTAAGGGAGTTTTAGACTCTTTTTAGGGTTGCAAGTCTACTCAAACCTAATCATAACTGAAAAGCACATCAAAACAAGAAGAAGATACTTTATTTTTATTTTTTTAGGTAGATGTAGGAACAATATTTTTTTAATTGGATAAGCATAGCATATGTTTTCCCATTGTTTTGTTGGGAAAGTTCGATTTGGTTCATCTGTGTCTTGTACTTTAGTCCAAAATCGAGATGCAAAGATAAGAAATAATGGCTATTGAAGATCCTAGATAAACCAATACTTCTAGAAGTACCGTACTGCTGCCTAAATGTCTCTTTTAAAGATATGGTTCATAAATTTAGACTATTTAAGTTCATAAATAATATCTAAAACAGAAAATAAAATTATTTCCATTCACATATAGGGATAAAACCCCTACAAATAGTGTCACAACCATAGTTTCAAACAGGTAGCATAGTTTGTAGGAAACGTAAATTTTGCTCGCAAATCTCATAATATTTGTTTATCACAGGAACTGGAGATGTGCATGGGATGCATGCAGACTGCAGCGAATGTGAAGTTGCAGAAACTGTGCGGTGACAGTTCTACGGGTGCAGATGCCTGCGTCTCATGCTACTGTCGACCCATGTGGTGCTTGGATTGTATGGGCAAATGGCACGCATCGCGGCAAGATCAAACCCGGCCGGAAACGTGGCTTGCATCCAAGTGCACGTGCCCCGTTTGTCGCAGCAAGTTTTGCATCAGGGACGTTTGTTCCGTTAGATCAGACCTACCGTGAAATTGAGCAACTTCTCATTTCCTACGTTCAATTGCCATCGGTTATTATTATTACTTTATTTTTAGACTTATACATATTTTTACTTGTTATATGTCATTACCAGGCAATGCATTATTTTGAATTGTTAGTTTTTATAAGTTAACGCTGTTGTTTTGTGTATTTATGGATCTACTCACAGTACGACTGTACCACTTTATTTACCTTGTACTTACGTCTGGGGCAGTATTCCAGAAGTTATTTTTGGGTACATGTTGATTATTAATTTTATTACATATAGCATAAAATTTAAGTAGGTAACAAATATCATAAATTTACCAATTACAATTGTTCTAAAACGCTGGCTTGGTCACTGTAATAGAAGCATAAAATCACAAGCTGGAACTTTCTACTAATATATGTCAATTGTAGCAGAACCAACTGATGCTAGATAGCGTGATGTTGCATTCAATCATTTATTTTCTTGCTTGTCAAAGAAATTGTTTGAGTTTCAGCAAATGTTTTACCATTCACAAAATTAAACTGCTATTAGTTAATGTACCATGCGTTGAATTATTGGAGGAAGCTGTGATTATCGTACGTTATATAACTTTGTTGTAAGGGCTGACAGTTATTTCAAACATTATTCAATACCCAGGTAATAGTTAATAATAAATACAACGGGAAATAATATTTGTGATGTACTGCAAGTGAGTTTATTTCCAACACCGCGTTCTGTTCAGACAATTTATATGAATATATCTGTCAACAATAAAAAGAAAATCAAATGAAAATTGTACCTAAATCATTCGTTTATTCCATTTTGTTTGCTAGTCAAATAATTGTGTAAAGTCACACAGATGCATTAAGTAGCATCACATGCTTACCAAACTCGTTTTCTTTCCAAGTATAAACTCAGTAAATCTTAGAGCTCTTCTACTGAAGCAAGTTAGACCATTGACGCGGTTGTATTCTCGGCTGAAAGGCAAACAAACAAAAGCTTGAAAGCTTTGAGAGCCGGCCTCCTGTGTTGTGGTAGAAGTGGGGGAGAAAGTGGCCGAGAAACGGGAAGGAAGGTGTTATTTGTGGGCTCACTCTAAGACTGGAAGAGGGAGACAGGAGAAGAATAGCTCGCAACCCCACACTTCCCGAAATGAAGACCCCTTGCTATCTGGACCGCTAAAAAAAGCATACAGTTCCGTTGGTTGACGGCTCAGGAGTAGATCAAGTTTCATTCAAGACAGTTGCAACGCTCTCGCGATTTATTTTTTCATAGAAATATGATTTTGTGGAAATCCTGGACAGGATAAAATCATCATTATTGCGTCACTGAAAGAGACGGCAGATTCATTTTGATCTGACAGGATTTCTGTACCACATTTATTGTGCTGGACAGAACTTTTAAAATATTTGGTATTCTAGAACGATAGACACAATTTTTATTCGGGACCGTCTTGCCTTTTATTACGACCTAACTATCGAAACATCTCGGTTTCTTGGAGCTGTTGGGTACACGATTTAAGTACGTACTTTTCCATAAGTGCTCTTTAGATCATAGATGTAACTCGCTGAAACGTTAATCCAAATAGCGACGGAGGCTGAGCGCTGTACACTTGATTGATCGCGGTTTCGGTACCGACTATCGTGTAGAGTGTCCACTTTAGTTCCTCGGTGACATAGAAAGGACGGGGACCCCCCCAGCCGAGTCGAGCCAGCAGGGAAACTAGGAGCGAGCCACCCCCTCTGGCTCCAGGCTTGGTTAGAGTTTGCGCCCAGCTCCAGACCTGTTTCCCCGTTGCCCCTGCACCCAGCCGTTGGTTCCTACGCACATTTACTCAGAGCAATTCCTCTGAAACGGGCTCGTAGTCAACGTCACTGCAGTGTAGGAATAACACGCGAAGGGTAGCTACCAACTGTCATCCACGACCAGTTGGATTCGAAATTTTTGAATTTGACATCGATTTCAAATAAATCACGTTCGCTCTTCATTCATTCTATTTAACAGAAAAAAAAACGTATATTATTTTTTAAAGAGATAGACGAAACAGTTTAAATCACGTGGCTACAGACCTTTAATTTACCTGTTACAATTAAATTTAAAATGCCAATGAAAATGCAATACGAAGATAAAGAAAAAGGCGCGAGTCGCAAATCGAATCGAACCAATTCCAGCACGTCGTTCACGGCCGAGGTGATACGCAAATTTCACCGAGTAAAGTTGAAGTTGCGTCAAAAGCCAGGTAAGGGGTTTAAGTTACCTAGACCTGTCAGTCGTAGTTGACTTTAATTATGAATGTCTCGTGTTACAGCCATCTAGCCGTGGTGTAAGTAACGCTTCATCAAAGTTTAATTAAATGTCAACAAGATACTTCATGGTTCGCTACATATACATTGTCATTTTCTAGGTAAGCAAGTGCCCAAAGTGGTATTACACGTTAATGAGACTTGTAATTATTAGCTAACAGGTCGTTAAAACTATGTTAGGTCTAGTACTACTATAACATGAACACAATTGAACTTATTTTAATTGGCATAGCACCCAACTGAACATGTCTACGCCACATTTACGAATTACACAACGAAAAACTGCTTTTTGACGCCACTTTTAGCGCTAATCTAGACTTAAAGTTTTTGTAGCTCGTTTTAAATTAAGTGGTATTCGGTGAGTGAAATAGTCAACCGGGAGATCTCACAGATTATGTTTTAAAAGTGCTTCACAATTATTTGTCCACGTCAAGTGCATGTTCAAAGAACAATGCTCACAATAAATGATTCAAGTTGACATAAAATTGCACGCTCGTTTCTTTGCATGTTCTTTCTTTTTATTGTCGTTGTTCTCTTTACATTTCGAGCGCTACAACTTCGCGAACGCAAAGTGAAGTCGACTGTACCTACACATGAGTACAACTGCGAAATAATAGGATGAGTAATGCGTTTTTTCCATCACATAAAACCCTCGCAGAAACGTGGAGAAAAACCTTTCCGTATTCAAATAGCCAATCAAAAGAGGCTGACAAGCAACTAATGGCCAAACACACGCCCTGAGCGTGTACAGCATTTGAATCAGGACTCTTGACATATTGACTTAGTTTTGTGGGAAAGCGGCCGACAAAAAGCAGGGACCACTAACTTTATCCCCGCACCATTTAGTGCCCAGTTAGCGCTGATCCCGGGATTCGACCCAGCGACCTTTTTTTGGATTAGATTTTTTGGGAGGCAGGGTGCTGTTTTTCCTCCGACGTTTAGTGGCAATTTGCGGTGTGCATGTTGCATGGCAGGAATGCGGTTGGGAGCTTGGAATTAATCCAAGGGGGCTTCATATTTAATTGTTTATTTAACTATTTAGACCACAATCGGATAGGTTTTGTTGTGGTAGCACAAGAGCTCGGGCGATCTCAGCATCTAGGTGGCTGTTAAAAGTAGGATTAGCAATATTGTTTGTTTTTAAAGTCGGTCATGTAAAGGATATTTTGGAAAAAATTCAGTTCTTAGCTTAGTTAGCACTTTGAAGTGTGAAAACAAAATATGATGGTAAAAGTGTTCACGTCACTGCTATTGTAAAGTTCTTGTAATTTATTAAGAAAGCCACTAAAAGCTGTGTCGTGTCACTATGAAATTGATGATGAAAGATCGAAGTTGAAATATATCGCTTTGAAAAACTTGCATGTTTATACATTTGCTATGCGTTTTTGGCTGAATTTCACTTCAACAAAAGTTTCAGACTTTGGTTTCCAATAGAAAGGTATTTCACGATGCTGCCGTCTGCGTTATTAAAGATAGAAATGAACAAAACTAAATGAGCGATTTCCACATTAATTTGCAATCCAGTCATTTCAGATATTTCAAAAAACAAAAAATGAAATTTTTTTATTCAGATTTCACCACTGCTATGATGAAAAAAAAACACAGAAATAAAAGAATTGATTGGCGAATGAAACGTTGTAAGTGATTGATAGCATCGAGTTTTATTGCTCTCAAATCTATTCTTAAACCCATCTAACGATAAATACTTAGGTAGAGACGAGAACGAAACGAGCGCCAGTCGCGTTTTATGTTTTTGTATTGATTGCACGCAGGTTGTTTATTTTCGCCGATCAAAACATTTCGGGATGAAAAACTCGGGCACAGCCGGAGAATTACACAAAATATTTACACTCGTGAACGCGAGATGCAATAATGCAGATGCCAGCCGCCAGGCGCGCTAACGTTCTGGACCAGCTTGGCACAAAACTGACATCAGTAAATATATGAGGTGAAAATAGTGAGATTAACAGGCGCCAGCAGCTAGGCGAGCTACCATAGACTTGTTTTCAATAACATTTCAGAACAGATATTATCAAAATATTTGCTACATCCATGTGATCAATTTTAAATTGGTTTGTTAAACCGACAGAAACACATACATGCAGGGTTTAAATTGTTCAATGTTCATTGTTGGTATTTTGTCCCCTGGTAGTTGGGTCTGAATAATGAACGTCACTTCCTTTAGACAAAAATAGATATTTCCGTTACCAATTACCATGTACACGTTGATTGTTGATTCATTTCCCGATTGACAGGTCAATATTTAATTGTAGCTAATTGAAAACTATGCTAAATCATAGTGCGCCGATAGAATTTCTAATCCGAATCTACACGTGCATGTACCTGCATGCAGAAGTGCATTTCAATTTCAAAAGTTTTTGTCGCGCAAGTTTTTATAAATACGACGACGAAAAGAGAGAAAAATCTCATTTGCAATTAAAACTGGAAATGTGCGGTAAAAATTCGCTTCTAGTTCAATAAAACTCGGCAGGAAATTTGCGTCGTTAAAGCAATTCCATTGTCGAGTGTCTAACGAGATCTGACTCAGTTCCGCTTTGTGACTCGAGTAAAACCAGTCCCCAGCAGCTGCCTCAGTACTCTAACTAATTACTGAGATCAATTACACGAGGCATACGCTTTTTGGAACCCCAAAGAACGGTGCCTTTCAGTAAGAAAAATACCTGCAAGAAGAGATGGAAAATCCTATTATTTTTCATTCGGTAAACGAACGCGGCAGGTTTTCCATCAATATTATTTCACCATTATCTCAACTTTTAAGTCTTCTTTTTGTCGTTTTATCGTCAGTTTTCCCATCTGTTCCAGATATCGAGTTGGACGACGACGACGGTCCCCCCTTGGTCCGTTATAAGCCAGATCGTCTGGAACATCTCATAAGAACTACGAAGTTTTCTAAGGAGGAAATACGATGCATTTACAGAGCGTTCAAACAGGAATGCCCTTCAGGAGCGATCTCAGAAGCCACTTTCAAGAGCATTTACGCGAAATTCTTTCCACTCGGAGGTAGCACTCGTTATAATTTTATGTTCTAGAAATGTACTTACACAAAAATTGAAGGCAAACTTGCTCAGGTAGATTACTTTGGGAAGTTAACAGAAATTGCAAAGTTTAAAAGCATTACGCAAATCTCCACTCGCTCTCCGAGACAGATATTTATTTGTGCAAACGGAACTCTTGCCTCAAGAAACTCAACTCTAAAATGCTAAACGAAAGATTTAAAGCAAAAAAACAAGAAACTCGTAGTTGGGTCTCTTTAGCTCGTTTTATTTTCGAGTGATTTTCACGTCAGACAAGTGATTCTGTCAAAAATTCCAGCCAATTTCCCTCAAAACAGAAGACTAACGCGCTCTTCAAACAAACCCCAATTGATTTTTTTGTTTTAGCTTCAAGCGACTCTGATGTGATTTCACGGCAACGTGGTTTTTCTAGCGCCGCGGGCATTTACAATTTTAATGCGTAAATTCGTCCTTTGAATTGCAGATGCAAGTCAGTATGCTCATTACGTATTCGCAACGCTCGACGACGACAAGAACGGTACGATCACGTTCGGAGAGTTCATGTTGGGTTTGTCAATCGTTATGAAGGGCAGTCTTCAAGACAGACTCAGCTGGGCGTTCAAGTGAGTTACAATCTTTATACGCTTCAAGTAATTCGGGGTTAAATTTAACAACGAACGATAATATCCGAGGTATAGTCTATCCACTGATCTCAAATAACATGGATAGAGCATAGGATCCAACCAGCTGATCTCAGATAACCTGGATAGAACATAGGATCCAGTCAGCTGATCTCAGATAACCTGGATAGAGCATAGGATCCAACCAGCTGATCTCAGATAACCTGGATAGAGCATAGGATCCAGCCAGCTGATCTCAAATAACCTGGATAGAGCATAGGATCCAGCCAGCTGATCTCAAATAACCTGGATAGAGCATAGGATCCAGCCAGCTGATCTCAAATAACCTGGATAGAGCATAGGATCCAGCCAGCTGATCTCAAATAATATGGATAGAGCATAGGATCCAGCCAGCTGATCTCAAATAACCTGTATAGAGCATAGGATCCAACCAGCTGATCTCAGATAACCTGGATAGAGCATAGGATCCAGCCAGCTGATCTCAAATAACATGGATAGAGCATAGGATCCAACCAGCTGATCTCAGATAACCTGGATAGAGCATAGGATCCAACCAGCTGATCTCAAATAACCTGGATAGAACATTGGATCCAGCCAGCTGATCTCAAATAACCTGGATAGAGCAGAGGATCCAGCCAGCTGATCTCAAATAACCTAGATAGAGCATAGGATCCAACCAGCTGATCTAAAATAACCTGGATAGAGCATAGGGTCCAGCCAGCTGATCTTAAATAACCTGGGTAGAGCATAGAATCCAGCCAGCTGATCTCAAATAACCTGAATAGAGCGTAGGATCAGCCAGCTGATCTCAAATAACCTGGATAGAGCATAGGATCCAGCCAGCTGATCTCAAATAACCTGGATAGAGCATAGGATCCAGCCAGCTGATCTCAAATAACATGGATAGAGCATAGGATCCAACCAGCTGATCTCAAATAACCTGGATAGAACATTGGATCCAGCCAGCTGATCTCAAATAACCTGGATAGAGCAGAGGATCCAGCCAGCTGATCTCAAATAACCTAGATAGAGCATAGGATCCAACCAGCTGATCTCAAATAACCTGGATAGAGCATAGGGTCCAGCCAGCTGATCTCAAATAACCTGGATAGAGCATAGAATCCAGCCAGCTGATCTCAAATAACCTGAATAGAGCGTAGGATCAGCCAGCTGATCTCAAATAACCTGGATAGAGCATAGGATCCAGCCAGCTGATCTCAAATAACCTGGATAGAGCATAGGATCCAGCCAGCTGATCTCAAATAACCTGGATAGAGCATAGGATCCAGCCAGCTGATCTCAAATAACCTGAATAGAGCATAGGATTAAGCCAGCTGATAAATTTTGTATGCAGTCAATCCATTGTTGGCAACAGGTATAGGAATCCCTAATCCGAGGTGTCCCTAAGACTTCAATGCTAGTTTTTCAGTTTTTAAAACATGTTTTCAGCCAATTTTGACCATTCAAGTGGTGAAAACCACAAACACTAAAAGAACTACTGATAAAAAAAAACTTAAAATAGCACGTGCTCTTTGCGAGAAGTAAAAATTAGGGACTCTCAAGATGGCGATCTTAGCTTGAAAGTGTTTCTATGACAACAGCTATCCATGTTATATGAGATCATGAAGTTGATCCCGTGAGGAAGGTTAGCATTTCTAAGCCCTCTAGTAGTGTTGTCTCCCACAAGAGCAGCAGCTAGAAAAAACAAGCTCACATCTAAAGCTGTGGCTTAGCACTCGTATACATTGAGTTTTCACATGGCACATACCATAATATGGAAAACAATTGAATTTCTTTCACTGGATTGACTGTATGTTTGATATACAACTGAAACCACTGAAATCACAATGTGACTGGATTTCCGAGTCAACGGAGCTTAAATTGGAAAACTCTGTATAATTGTGGTTGATGAAATGATTGGGAATGTGTCAGGATTCGGGGCAGTTCGGCGCAATTCGGGTCATGGTCGGCATAATTTCATCTAAACCAGAATAAAGATTAATGGGTTTTCGTATCCCTTTGCTTGGCCTCCTAAACCCCAAGCACATGGCTTGCACGTGGTTCTGCCACTACTTTTGCTGACGGTTATTAAAAATTCGAGAAACAATTCTCTATTTGGGAACAACAAGGAAGACCAGATTATTTTGCGACCGTTCAGCGAGAGAGAGGAACTTTGGGAAACGCCTTCCTGAAATACAAAACGACTCGTTGGATGCCTCCCGGCAAAGTTGAACAAGTTTTCACAAAAAAAAACCCAGTTTTCCCGTTTGTTCGGCTTTCAGTGATATTTTCATCCACGGAAACGTCGCGCTTTTTCCATTTACCATTTTCATCATAGTCACAAATGTGAACTGCACAAAAGGAAAGGATTTCTTTTCCGTTCATAAAATATTTTCTGAACCAATGGTTGGCCTGGAAACGGGCAACGTCAAAAAAAAAGTTTTAACCACGATCTAAACCTTACCCTTTTTTAGCAGCCGAATAATTCGCCTCGTTTGCAGTGGTTTTAACACTCATTTCAACTCTATCTAAACCTAGCACTAGTTTTGAAGAAAAAAAACGCATTTATAAACTGGGTTTTTTAATTCTAATTTCCTCAACGTTTCGCAACTCGGGTCTGTTTCTTTATCAAGGGTTAAAAGGTAGACATAGCAACATTTGTTTATGTTCGTGGTTATTTTGTTATCGGAAAAAAACCGCAGCTGCTTTCACCCACGATACAGAAGCAGACAAAAGTTAAGAAACGTCAGAAATATTAGTTGTTCGAACTAAAAACGATTTTCCCGCAAAAGAAGTGCAAAAGTTAGATACAAGGTTAGACTAAAAAACAAATTAGGTAGCAAGCCTGTCACATTCCTAGCATTCAGCCAGCTCTAAGGGGCGCAGAATTTCGAGGGCTGACATCTGGAATGCCTCGATATCTGATACATCTTTGATCTGGAATACCTTGACATCGAAGTTGGACATCTTACACAAATCAGACTCCTTGCCGACAGACTATACGACGTCAACCACGATGGATTCATCACCAAGAAAGAAATGCTCGGTGTGATCATAGCGATCTATAATCTAATGGGAGACAGCAGTGACCACTCCAACAACACGCCGCAAAAACATGTCAACAAAATATTCGAGGTAACTTGACGATATTTTAATTGTTATCGAATTTAGTAGCGAATCAATGAAAAGTTGAAGTCAGAGCAGATAAGTTCATGCTCCGATAAAAATCTCTTTAAAGTTGTTTTACTGGCGTCGGGTGTTAGCGAGTTGAAATCACTGAAGTTAAGTAACACTGCGCTGGGTCAGGTATTGGATGGGTGACTATCATACACATGATCAGTTCTGTTCGGGAGAGAGGTTGGAGGGATGAAAGTTAAGCAACACTGCGCTGGGTCAAGTATTGCATGGGTGACCATCATACACATGATCAGTTCTGTTCGGGAGAGAGGTTGGAGTGATGAAAGTTAAGCAACACTGTGCTGGGTCAGGTATTGGATGAGTGACCATCATACACATGACCAGTTCTGTTCGGGAGAGAGGTTGGAGGGATGAAAGTTAAGCAACACTGTGCTGGGTCAGGTATTGGATGGGTGACCATCATACACATGACCAGTTCTGTTCGGGAGAGAGGTTGGAGGGATGAAAGTTAAGCAACACTGTGCTGGGTCAGGTATTGGATGGATGACCATCATACACATGACCAGTTCTGTTCGGGAGAGAGGTTGGAGGGATGAAAGTTAAGCAACACTGCGCTGAGTCACCGTATTGGATGGGTGACCATCATACACATGACCAGTTCTGTTCGGGAGAGAGGTTGGAGGGATGAAAGTTAAGCAACACTACGCTGGGTCAGGTATTGGATGGGTGACCATCATACACATGACCAGTTCTGTTCGGGAGAGAGGTTGGAGGGATGAAAGTTAAGCAACACTGCGCTGAGTCACCGTATTGGATGGGTGACCATCATACACATGATCAGTTCTGTTCGGGAGAGAGGTTGGAGGGATGAAAGTTAAGCAACACTACGCTGGGTCAGGTATTGGATGGGTGACCATCATACACATGACCAGTTCTGTTCGGGAGAGAGGTTGGAGGGATGAAAGTTAAGCAACACTGCGCTGAGTCACCGTATTGGATGGGTGACCATCATACACATGATCAGTTCTGTTCGGGAGAGAGGTTGGAGGGATGAAAGTTAAGCAACACTGCGCTGAGTCAGGTATTGTATGGGTGACCATCATACACATGACCAGTTCTGTTTGGGAGAGAGGTTGGAGGGATGAAAGTTAGTACAGCAACTTCACTCGCCTTGCTTATCAACCTCTCGACAGCATGGATTTGTGAAGGAATCCTGTTGTTCGCGTTGTACCGCCCTTCGGAAGGGACGCTAAGCCGGTGGTCCCCTTGGTCTTTGACAGGAGTAGGCTATACGTGCCAGCACCGGGTTTCCTTTCTTCCCTTCTAGGCTCGGTTAGGTTCACCATCATCATCATCAACTCTCATTCACCGACGTCAGTAGACCAGTGCCGCACGACCGGTTGTCAAGACAGTGCGTCGTTATTAAAAACGAAAAATCAATTTAACGATCACGTCTCAACTTGGCGTATTTATTATGAAAAAACCACGTGAATCAGCAAAAAAATTAAAAAAAAAAAACTATCCAATACCTATTTGAAAAGAAGCGCAAACGTGTATACCGTGCCGCATCGGGCAGTTCATCACAATTTTAAAACTATTGAAACAATTGGAAAAACTAGGGTTCCAACCCAAGACTATAGATAGGGTAATTCCAACTATAATCTGACAAGATCAGCTGACAGAAATCTCGGCCAACGGAACTGAACTTTCAATCATAGGAAGTCGCGTGCACAGATAGAGAAGTAGACCAAGTGGCGGCTCGTGACTGTTTTTCTTGGAGGGGCGGCAGTAAAATTTCTCCCCCCCCCCCCCACCCCCACCCCCACCAGCACCATAAGTAATGAACACTGTAGTAGGATTTCAATATTGTGACATTAAAATCCAACATGTGATATTTAAAAAAAGTTATCATTGAATTCTAGCTGTCAAGTCACACATTAGATTAATTTTCATTGGACAAAAACGTACGCAGTATGTGAAACTGGGTGGGACAGAAATTCAGGCTAGTAAACGGTAGTACCATTATTTTGAAACTATTAATTGCCGTGGAAAATATGTGCGATCGTGTGCATCGTTCTGTCTCACTCGCTCTCGCTGCTAGCTCAGCCCGGCGACTGGCCGAGGCTGGCCGAGGCTGGCCGAGGGCGGGTTTTCTGCTGCCCTCGCTGGGCTTGCGAGCGACGACAGGCGACACACGTTCAAGGCCATTTCCACGCACTCGTAGCTGAGCAGGGAGGACAGCGCTCGCTGCCCCAAAGAGAGCAAGAGGTGGCGTTCATGCTCTATAGGCAGCGGCAACCGCCTACTGGATCGTCTCGTTGCAGTCGGCAGCTCGTGCTGTCGACGCGACGCAAATAGCGCGTTTTTTCGCATTTCGAAAGTAGCACCCATTTTAAAACACAAAACACGCGTAGAACAATAATAATAGTAATAACACTTCTAATTATAATAATAATAACAAATATACTTTTATTCTGTCGAAAATGCTAGGGAGGGCAGCTGCCCCGCAGCCCTCCCTCACGAGCTGCCCCTGAGACCAAGTGATAAAGTTCTATAATAATGATGAATCTTGAGATGTTATCGTCGTCGTCGTTTACCTAACTTTGAGGATATAATTGGGATAAAATAATATCGCCCCTCTCCACTTTCGAAAGCCGTGCGTTTTGTTATTTTTTTTTGACGTTTTCTTCATTTGTTTTGCATCAAATAACGAAGGAATTTTCCGGGAAAAGAACGAATTCTTTCTTCAATGTTTTCCCTGCGTGTTCTGGGTCTCTTGAAACCTAATATTTCACCTTATGTCTATTTCAAAAGATTACAAATTGTAAAAAAAAAAGGATTTATTGATATTAAGCAGGGACCCGAACCGAAATGATTAAGGGTTCTGGTTCCGGTTCCGGTTCCTAATTTTTTCAAATTAGGGTTCTGGTTCTGGTTCCGGTTTTACGTTTTTAAAGGTTCTGGTTTCGGTTCCGGTTCCATATTGTGAAGAGGGGTTCCGGTTCCGGTTCCTAATTTTCTCAAATAAGGGTTCTGATTCCGGCTTTAAGTTTAAAAAGGTTCCGGTTCCACTTGATAAATAAAGCGTTATTTTTTAAAATTTTGCTGTTGTACAGGTTCAAGTTTTAGTGGTTTTTAGTGACACTCAGTTTTGTTTTTCCATCTGCCAGGGACAGGTCTTTTTCCTCACATTGGGTTTCAAAGCACACGAAGCCAGTTGCATAAAAGATAGGGGTGTAACGAAGTCGTAATCATTTTTTTGATTCAATTTCTCTGCACCAGTAGAGTTACAGAGAACTACTATGTACGGAGTAAAAAAGGCAGGCTAGTCCATCTCTATAAGACAAAGCATGCACGACAAGAGGTTAGTTTGTTTGAGGCTTTCAAGTAAAAAATGTCGAGAAATGGATTTAAGGTTACACTCTGATGGGGACAGGCAAAGGGTTATTTAACACTAGACATAAAATTAACTATAAACTGGATAAACCAGCTTTTCAAAATTATAAAAGGGGGCCCATCTATGCGGGTTGTGAGCTTTATAGGGCATTGCCGGCGGATCTTCAAATCAAAAAGGACAAGAAATTCAAAATTGTGCTCAAGAATTTTCTACTTGAAAAATGTTTTTATACTGTAAAAGATTTTTTATTGGATAAGGTAGAGACAATGAAAAATTGTATTGTAAATGTAAATATTATAGTACCTAAAAATTTTGCTATAGATACATAAGACGTATATGTTGTTTAAAATGCCTTGTGTTTTCCCCAAACAAAATCGTGGATACAAGATGAGTCAATGGATGTTTTCAGAACAAACCAGTGAAACATTTTTTTTTCGTGTGGAAAAATTAAAAACAAAAAAGTTGTAAACATACTAAGCAAATAATTTTAATCTGAATTTCTGAAATCTCAATATAACTTCGGAACCTTTATGGAACCTTTAAGGAACCGAAAAGAACCCATGATTTAATAAGGGTTCCGGTTCCGGTTCCGGTTCTTGGAAATTAATAATAACGGTTCTGGTTCCGGTTTCGGTTCCAAGAAAATACGGGTTTTTTCGGGTTCCGGTTCCGGTTTCGGTTCCGGTTCGGGTCCCTGATATTAAGTTAAGTTAAGTCAAGTTTATGCTAAGTTTTAAGTGCATTCTGGTATAAAAAATACTCCAAGTCTAATGAGGTTGCAATTTTAGTGAAGAACACATTCTATTCAAATAATATGATGCCAATGAACAATTAATATCATGTAGTTATTTTCTTATATTATTAATTTTACTAAATTTTCTCATTTCCCCCGAAGACAATCGCAATAAACTATTTGATTTCTCTATAGAAACTCGATGTGAACCACAACGGCTTGATAACTGTGGATGAATTCATCCAGTACTGCTCAACGGTGAGTTTATTGTTGTCTCTAACCTATGTGGATGGTCCACAATGAAGCCATGGGGTAAAGTGACTCAAGGTGGAGGGACTAACCATCTTCCATTCATATTCTAGATGACATATTTCTTGACAGCCCAAATCAAAGACCCGGATTTTGCCCACAATTGTAATATTAGTTCAATATCTACTTGTTTTGTCAAAAAATAAATATGGAAAGGAAGCTAGACTTAAAAAATGTGCATCTGAACCGGAATAGCCGGTCAGTCTACTAACTGAGCTATCCGGACACACATATTCCAGCATCGCGGGTAAGATAGGGGATCCTGTCAAGAGGGAAAGAAACCCCAGGGTTTAGTATGGGCGAGATCGTAGTAACTTGAGAATAGGACGCTAATTCAACGGCTAATTTAGATATGTTAATTTTTTCCAATCAATTTATTAATTTCTGTTTTTTTTAATAATTTCTGTATTGGTCTGAATTTATCTCATGAGAGAAGAAGCCACATCACATACATATGTTTGAATCTCAATCATGCCTCGATTGAATTTGTTTCCACGAGCTCGGATAGCAAAAGTAGCTCTAGTGGGCTTTGAAATAGTAGCGTCTCTCACTGAAATAATTGTTTATTTATCCTGTAAATAACATTTGTATTTATATTAGAGCTGATATAAAAGTAGTACAAACTATTCGCGAGTTGAGGCATCTCAGTTCTTGGCAAGAGAAGGAACGCTATTTCTGCTACTCTGCGAGATGCAAATAAAATAGACAAGTTTTTTTTCTGTTTCAGAATGAAAGCATCTGCCAATCATTTGCTATTTTCGACGATCTTTGGTGAAGAAAGAAACTTTTGCATATCTGTTTCATTTTATCTGTGCTTTTACTTTAAAAAAATATATTTCCAAACATCGCTCTCCTGTCTTCCCAAAAAAAAAAGGTCCCAATAATAAGTTAGGAAAGAAACAACACCATTATTGTTAGCTTATGTCATTAACGATAATTTATGTAGATGATAATTAACTAATAGTCAGTGATCAGTTACATTTTTTAATAAAGTAGTCATATTTGGTTTACAAATGATTGTGCCATGGCATAGAAATAAAAGAACCATACGCCCAAGTTAGAGCAAATGATACCCTTGGCCATTTTCAAACAAGTAAATTACATAAATTTATGTTCACAAGAAAGTAAGTTGTATAAAATATCCTTCAAGAGAATAATTATGAAGCTAAATCCCAGCGTAATGTAGCTAGAATAATTACAGTACACCTTCACATTGTGTGTTTTACCCAATCGACTTATATAATATTTAGACAGCCAGTATTAGAATCACCTACTTACCTTCCTTACCTTGCAGGTAAACCAAAATGTTTTACTTAAAGTAAATAATTTCCCACCGATATCAAATATCATCCAAAGACTAGTGCTGTTCAGGAGAGCACACATAACAAAGAAATAACGCAATAAAAATATTGTAATCGTTAATTATTACATATTAAATAATTATTATATATCTGTAAAGAAATAAAAAATCTTTCAAAACCCATCCTTCTTTGGGGCGAAGAACGTAATGCCCGGCATTTTAAAATAGCCTTTTCGAAACAATGTAGAAAACAACGGCCAAGAAGAAAGCAAACGCAAAGAAAAGTAAGACTTTGTCTGTGAATTCTCGGCGACCGTACTTGGCAAGAAGTTTACCCGACTGTGAAATTGTACTTCCCGTCGTGAGAAGTTCTTCTTTAGTTCCGTGAACAGTCGTCGAAGAATTGGCTGCAATGGTGACAACACAACAGTTTTAGAAATGGCTTGATTTTAAAACTGGTAATATCATCAAAAGATAGTAAAATTACAATTCCCCAAAACGTGTGTAGCCTGAATGTAAAAAATGAAGATGTAGTGATGTATTGACAGTTACAATTCGGGCTTTAAAATTGGTGCGTAAAGGTATTTTAACGTTGTTAGCTTCATTTTTTTGTCAGTCACTAAATTATGCCCGGTTTAAACGTCAAAAACACAAAAAATTAAATTGCCTGGTAATGTTTTCTGTAGGTAATAGTAATGTTATTATTCAATAATCAGTGAGTTGTCATATCCAACCAGTTAGAGGACATGCTTTAATATGAAGTTAGGTCAAACTGGCAAGGTATGTACTTTATCAAAATATTCCGCTTTAGTTTTATTATTTATTTGCATTGTAAAATTATAGTCAATTTTCCAGTAAAAGCAAGCTTTTGAAGCAAACTGTGGATACCCCAGGCTTGGAAGGGGACCAAACAAGGTTAAAATTCGGTCGGTCATTTTTCCAGTTCAGCTCCCTTTCCATCCTTCACTTGCTGGCTTCAGCTCCATAGTGGAACCAGCAGGAAAACCAAAAACCCAGCAACCCCCAACTGAAGAGACAAAGATCAAAAGCAGTTTTTACCTAGTGACTCCAAAGTATCGGCACTTCTTTGATTAGTATCGGCCAAATGACGGCTAATAGACATCAACTGTTCAGAAACATTAGATGACATCTTCACGAGTCCTTCCTTGTCCTTCCTTTGTCGATTGCGTAACATTGAAGTCTCATTGTTCTCGTCAAATAAATCATCTTTTTCAGACTTTTCAATAGCTAGCAAGCAAGCCAAGTTTGCTTTCCGGAACTCAGCGATTGTGCTGTTGAAAGGTGATCACGAGTTATAAAAGATTTGTTTGTAAGCTGAAATTGTGTGATTGATTAAAGAGAACAAACCTAGAAAACTGATCTCGATGACTAGAAACTTCCTTTAACAGTTCTAGCCGGTCAATTTTCTTGTCTTGCTCTTTGCTGATTGTTTCTAGCTTATCAATTTGCTTTCTTAATGCTGATATTTTGGAACGGCCTTCGCTGTTTAATTCATTAAGTAATTCCAAAGGACCGGGGCAAATTCTTATATCCTGCAAAAACAAAAGAATTCCTTACAAACCTGCAAACTTAAAACCGTAGTAGGTTGCTATGTTAGGTAGCCTGTCTTGTAAGTTGCCTGTTTTGAAGTATTTGTTGTGTATTTAGCAACGTTGAACAATGGAATTGGTTGAATATTGCCATACAATAAAAATATCTGGGAGTCAACTGTATAAAGATATTAAATGATTTGTCACGCATAATCTATTCCACAGTCTAATTGGAACTCGTTGAAAACTATAGGTAAGACCAGTAACCGTGCTAGTAAATGTGCGACAACTTTTCAACAATTCTTTCCAGTCCTGCAATGCTATTAAGCCCAGTGATTTATCAGAAATGATCAAGGGATGAACTTTAAGCTAATAAGCAGTAGGATTAGATGCAACAAAATATTTTAACAATGTTATAAACATAAGTAGGTACCTGTATCAATGCTTTTACAAGCAAGTTGTGGTTGACGATTTCTTGCCGAACTAGATTGATGACTAGTGATTCATCCATAATAAGAAATATTGGAAAATATCACTTAAACAATGCTAACCCACACTTTTTTTTCGAAATGTTAACTTAATTTCTGAAAATAAACTAAAAACACTGCTTCGACACTGAAATCTAACCTCACACCGACAGGTGTAAACAATTGATTTAACGTTTCTCAGGCAACGGGGCCAACAAACTTGTAGTCACTGGTATAACCAAATGCTCAAAGATTTGTCACTTGTATGAAATCTTTTTAAGCACAGCCAAAGCACAGCTAATTTAATTTTAACCGGTTTATAGTTTTGACAGCTGGGAGCTCACCCTGTTGTGGACCAGCCAGGTATATTGAGTATGGACATTCCAAAAACATAAAATCAAAATAATCAAGAATGTCTTCTGAAGACGTGACAGACGTATGTTGTATATTAGCATCTATTAAGTTACTGAATTTTCCAACATAAATGTTCCCATAACATCTTGAACCAAAAAAATTTCACAGGTTGAAGTCTCAGAATCAACGGAATCTGTTGAAGAAGCGGGGGTGGCCATCATCGAAGATTCGGAAAGTTTCTTAGCGTTTCAGAGTGAATTTGAATCCCTGCTTACAGAATTAGCAGAGAATGAAGAACTTTCCCAAATCTCTAAAGATTTTACGCGCGTTTTTGAAGCATATCACGAAGCTCACAGAAACGAAAGAAAATATGCGTCAGAATGTGAAGAAAACCGCGCTGAGCTCGCAGATAATGCTAACAAAATTGCTATCGCAAAGAAAATACAAGAAGCCGATGAAGCCACTATTGATCAGTTAAAACAGGTGAAATCAAATTTATCATTCCATATTTTAAAGGTACAATAGTGAGTTTGTTTGTTCTTGTCTAAATACTTTTTTAAATTAATTTTCCAGGAAGTGGAAACCTGCTGGAAGACGGTAGATGCAGCTCATGCTCGGGAGAGACTTGCTCTGGAAACGATTGAGAATCTTCGAGATCAAATTGTACGACTTAATGCTGAAATAGAAATCAAGAATAGACAGAGCAGCGATCACACCGAAGAGTAAATACACACTCACGGAATATTTCGTGGAATTCTTTCACGATTATCAGAACCAATTAAACTAACTGAATGTTCTTGTCTTAGATTTGGTACCGCCAGTAAGAACAAGGAGGTTCTGGCAAGAGAGAGAGAACGCTTGATTACAGAAGCAGCTCAAATGAGAGAGAAACTGAAACAAGAAGCAGCAGCTAAAGACGGGTTGGAGAGGAAGCTGTCGGCAACTGATCTGAAATTCGCTGAGATGGAACAGGAAAAAGATGTAGGGAACAAAATTTAGTAAATTACAGCATTAGATTTTTTTTTATAAAATAAAGCTGTATCTGATTCAAACATCTTGCAAGCGATTGCAGTTTAAGTTGAAGTAATTTTTCACAGATAATCATTGTCGAAGCTGGTAAAGTTTCTAAGATGAAGGAGCGACTGGAAACTGAGCTGCGTCGTGCGCAAACAGAGATGGACGGAAAACAAGATGAAATCGATCGCTTGAATCAAAACGCTCTGGATCTGAACAGAGATATCGCCAAACTGGAAGGAGCTGTTAGAGAATCGAAGGTGCTTCGTCCTTAATTAAAGCTGGGAAATCAATGCAAAATTTATTTAAAAAAGAGCCAAAGTTTGGCGTGATATTTAATCGAACAATTTGGGAAATATTTCAGATGAAATCCGAAAGAATTCTTCGCGATAACGAAAGCTTGAAGGCGAGAATAGAGAAAGTAAATTTGGAGATGGAACATCAAACTAAAATGATTGAGAAACTTATAACTGAAAGTATGGAAAAGGACAAAGATTTCAAGGTAAGTAATTTTGCTTGGTGTTTAAGTTGGTACTAAGTTTTTTTTTTAAGATTACCAAGTTTCAGGTTGATTTTACTTGCTTTACTGAGCCATAAGGTTCATGCATTATTTTCCTTTCTTAGGCCAAAGAGGAAGAAGTGAAAAGGTTGGTTGGAGACGTTGCCAGAATCAAAAAATCGTTCGAAAACAGCGAAAAGAAATACGAACGCTTACTTTTGCAAAAAGCCGAGCTCGAACTTGAGAAAGCTGAAGAAAAAGCAATGCGATCGCAGATGAAAACAGAGATTGACGGCTACAGAAGACAAAAGGAGGCTGACGTTAGAACGATAGAAGGAATGAACAGAGAAAGAGAAGTTCTCACAAAAAACAACGCCAAAGTACAGCGTAAGTTTTCGTGCCTGGCAAATATTTTTAGAGCAGAATATTTGACAGCAAATTGTCTTTTTTTTTTCTTTTTTTGATTGATTGATTAAACATGTTTATTTGGTTAACAACAAAAAAATACATAATTTCTTCACATAGTTTTCCACAAAGCCCATTGGGCTCATCAGTAGAGCAAAAATATGAAAATAAAATTGTACAACAACTAATCATAACAGCCAATCTAACAAAAAAAAAAAAAAATGATAATAATAAATGATGTGTTCACAACATTGTCTCTGTATTTTGCTGCAGTTAAGTTAGAAGAACACACGAGGAGCATTAAGATGCAGGAACTGTTGAAGAAGAAACTTGAGTCAGAACTCGATACGTTCAGTGAACAAGTTCAGAAGCAACGTCAAATAATGTCAGGCTTAGAGAAAGATCGTGACCGGTACGTATTTCCTTTTCTGACTTCTTTAAAAAGAAACCAAGATTTAACAAAAACTATTTCAACTGGGGTTTGAATGCTAAGTGAAGAACAACTGAATTTCCCAACGTTTCGTAACTTGTACCTGTTACTTTATCAAGGGTAAGAGCAGTCCTGACAATTTTCCAAAAACAAAAAAAAACATATAAAATTATAACAATTACCAAGTTCAATCTTCCTAAATGCATCTAAATAAAATAATCAGGGTCAATAACTTAAAAACTAACGTATTTTGTATTTTCTGAAATAAAATCCCGAACAAATTGGCGTTTTTTTACTAACTAACCAATTATGTGTATGGAAAACCCAGATTTCTCTGTCTGATTATTTTGTTCTTAACGCTTGCTTCACAGATACATCAAAGAAGCAATCGACCTGACACAACAAATCAAAGACACAGTAGAAGAAGTGAAGCTAAAACAACAGTCGATCTTTGAATACAAGAAAAGTCTGTCAGAGTGCGAGACCAAGTATAGGATGCAACAAAACCTGTTCGAGCAAGTCCGTGCAGATCGTAATAACTTCAGCAAGAGTCTGCTAGAAGCTCAGGATCAGATTTCAGACTTGAAACAGAAGATCAAAGTGATGAACCATCAAGTGGAACAACTGAAAGAAGATATCACGACCAAAGAGACGCAGCTCATTAAAGAAGAATTTGGTAAGACTTAGGATGAAATCTTATTTAAATTGCAAACGCTTGCAATGCGCGGGCATTTAATTTTTGGGAATCAATTTTTGAGACGTTTATAGTGTTGTTAATAATAAAATACCCCGCACATTGCAAGCGTTACTGGAGTTTGACAGGTTGTGACGTGATATAGCGTCACTAGAATCAGAGTGACTGTGAGTATTCACAGCCTCTTGGTTCTACTCCTTGGAGATCCGTCATTCTCATCAAATACACTAAAATCATCTCAAAAAGCCAGTGTCCAAGTAGCTCAATTGTTTAGAGCAACACCCGTGACAGGTGGAGATCGGGGTCCAAGTAGCTCAATTGGTTAGAGCAACACCCGCGACAGATGAGATCGGGGTCCGAGTAGCTCAATTGGTTAAAGCAACACCCGCGACAGGTGAAGATCGGGGTCCAAGTAGCTCAATTGGTTAGAGCAACACCCGCGACAGGTGGAGATCGCGGTCCAAGTAGCTCTATTGGTTAGAGCAACACCCGCGACAGGTGAAGATCGGGGTCCAAGTAGCTCAATTGGTTAGAGCAACACCCGCGACAGGTGGAGATCGGGGTCCAAGTAGCTCAATTGGTTAGAGCAACACCCGTGACAGGTGGAGATCGGGGTCCAAGTAGCTCAATTGGTTAGAGCAACACCCGCGACAGGTGGAGATCGGGGTTCGAGCCCGCGTTTGGGCATCAATTTTTTAGACGGTTAAAGTGTTGTTAATAATACAAAATTTGGTAAGACGTTGTAACGTTCAAATTACGATATGTGCAGGGAGTATTTTGGTAGATTGGTAGATAGGTTTGAGCAACCCCTGAAGAAGTAACTAGTATATGTTGCGAAACGTCGGGAAATTTAGTAGCCATTCACTTAGCATTCAAAACCCAGTTGAAAAAGTTCTTCTTAAGTCTGTGGTTTTGACCGAATTATTTTTTTCCAGCGCTGCAAAAGGCAGACAAAGATAAGGAGATGTTGAAGGTGGAACTTCAGAAGACGAACCAGTTGGTAAAGGAATGCAGACGAACGATTGCAGCAATGCAAGCAGAAGAAGATAGTCTGCAGCGACTAATTAAGTTGGCCGATGAAGATAAGGAAAGGCAGAAGAAAGATATGGAACAGGTAAGAAAACCACAACGAAACTTAAAACATTATTCATTATTCTGAGCATTTTGTCCAGAATTTCATAAAGTTTTTTCAAAGTAAATTGTCGACCATTCACACATGTAGTCAGTGGTGTAGTCCTACATTTTTTTGGGTATACGCTGGGTTATCAGGCTGTGAGTTTCAAATGTCGTGGTCATCTCTAGGTTAGGTACTTGGTCGGGATGTTTCTAATTCTTTACCTTAAGTCTATTCACTAGTTATAGTTCATAGATAGTTAATTCCTATCAACACTAAAACTAATACTTGGTGTTGGGGTAGCTGCAATCGCGCTTTCCTCGGGTGGGTTGAATGAGTACGTTGACTGCTTGGAAAAACCATTGCATACCCATCCAGATCATACGAACCGCTACTATACACGGACTGCCCCACTTTTCAGTTTTCAGAATAAACTTTGCTTTTCGAGTTTTTATAGTGCAGGTTGTAGGGAGATTAAGAATTGTCGTTGCAAAACGCGTTTTAAAGTTTTGCAAAGAGTATTTATTGGGCGTATACCCTGTACATATTTTTTGGGTATATGCTCGGTGTCAAATTTTTTTTTGGGTATACGGCGTATACCCTCGTATACCCTTGACTACACCACTGCATGTACCGCAAACCCACGTTGAATGATGAGCGATACGGCGCATGCCCAGTAACATGGTTTCCCCACTCGCTTGCAGCTGATGAACGAACGGGACATCTTGGGCACTCAACTGGTAAGACGCAACGATGAACTTTCGCTGCTCTACGAGAAGATCAGGATCTTACAGACGACCTTGAACCAGGGGGACTCGGCTTACGGGCAGCGGACTGAAGACATTCGCTTGCTAAAGCTTGAGATCAGAAGATTGAGGTTATAGACGAGGCAATATTGTCATTACTTATAAAACTTGGGGACATTCCTTTGGGGGATATTTTCTTGGAAAATCACCTGAATATCACTGAAGATAACCTTTAGAAAATAACTAAAAATAATCTGAAGTGTATTTTGTTATCATGAACACTATAACCGTCTCAAAAATTGATGTTCCCGTTTGGGCATCAATTTTTGAAACGGTTTTAGTGTTGATAATAATAAAATACCCCGCGCATTGCAAGCGTTTGCAATTTAAATACAGATTTCATCGAAAAATCTGAAATTTTACTGGAAACCACTGCTTTGTCCCTAGAAAAGTTCCTGTTTAAAAAAAAAAACACACAAAAATGATTGAACATCTTTGGAAAGCAACTAGAAAATTACTGTAGATTGCGAAATTGTAAAAAAATCGCTGGAAAATCGCTGGAAATACCTAAATGATTGGAAAAGTAACTGGAAACCCATGGAAAGTCTCGTGTAAAATGACAAGAATACACAAAGGTTCAACGTGACATATGAAACGCCTTCGTGCCTGGTTTATCTTTGTATGTACCAACATCTAGAACATGTTTCCTCATGTTGGACAGACAAGAGAAGGCGATGCTATGCAAGAATGTGACCAACACGGCCGACCTAAGACAGGAGATACTTCACCTCGAGCGAGATCTTACCAGGGAGAGTCTCAAGTGCCGGGCGCTTGAAGAAGAAGTGCAAAACCCTCTCAACATACATCGTTGGAGGAAGCTGGAGGTAAGCTCATGGAAACAATCCAATGTATTGACTTATAATAATAGAAATAAGAACATATTTTCATTAGTTGATAGCCTATTTTCAATAAGTACATTTTCTACAACTACGATCCTTGGCCGTTCTCAGAGCTTCTGCTTAAAATTTCCAACAAATACATAATTTTTTCATTTCTGTAGGTTCATAGAGTTTTTTTTTTCAAAAAATAGATATTAAAAATAGATTTTTGTTCAATTCATCCAATAAACTGTATTTCTAAAACAATTATTTTGCATTGCACTTCTAGTTTTAATAATGAATGCTTTGCCTTCAAGTCGATGCATATTTTAGTAAGATATTTTTCAATTTCTAAGTTTCTAATTTTATATATAATTTGTTTACCTCACTGAAACGCTGGCAACCTACTGAATGGTGTTCTCCATTAATTCTTCAGGGTTCAGATCCCAATGCTTACGACCTGATACAGAAGATCCAGATCCTACAGAAGCGTCTGATAGCACAGACCAGCGAGGCTTTGACTCGGGAGCAACAACTGGCAGAAACAGAACAACTTTACCAGAATATGAGGCAAATATTATCCAGACAACCGACTCCAGAGACGGCAATCCGGCTCAACCAGACTCAGCAAGCGCTCAAAGAAAGGGGCGTGAAAATGAGGGTCAGTAGCGGCCATTTGCAATTGGGATGCGACGTCGATGTCAGAAAAAAATAATTGCTTTATTATGTCATCAAAGTTGTCCTTATCTTGTTGCCATGATAGTTTTTAGACTCATGTCTACTTGATGTAAACTTAGCACTAGTTTTAACAAAAGCTATTTCAACTGGGTTTTGAATGCCAAGTGAAGAAGAACTAAATTTCCCAACGTTTCGTAACTTGTACCTATTACCTACTTTATCAAAGGTAAGAGCAGTCCTGACAATTTTCCAATAACAAAAGCACAATAGGTACCTACTTGTTATGATTTTTTGTGTTTCTCTTGATTTTGTAAGATTATAATTTAGAAGATATTATTAACTTGTGTGTATTTTTCAGCCGCTATTTGTCTTGTGTGTTGCAGTGCATGGCTTCTGAGCTGAGCATGTTTGAGAGTCAGGTGGCAGACTACAAGTTAGACATGGAACGTGTCAAAGCAGAGCTCAACGACTTCAAGAAGAAGTATTATGATCTGGTAACCAACAAACCAACAGTTATTATTTTCAACTAGAAGCCCGTCTTACCCCCTGAAAGATTGTAGGGTGCCCAAATGAAAAGAAAGAATCATTAGTATAATGCTGAACTAAAGGGTGGGTTCATCAAAGGGTGCACAGCGTTTTTCCGCCAACCCACGCTTAAGGGTGGGTTGGTACGAGGGAAATTTAAATTGCTGGCTTTGTGTTTTTTTTCTCTGAGTGCCTGAGTCTACCAAGCTTTACAACAAAGCACTGGCTAATTGCAACATTAAGACCAAAGATTCAAACGGCTATAAATTAAGAAATGTTTTTAAAAACTTTCTCATTGTAAATGCATTTTACTCAATTGACCAATTTTTATCTGTTGACACGAATGTACCATGCATCTCATAATCTGTGTATACATTGAAAAGTCTCATGGCTTATGGTCAAACGTGACAATGAACAAAGTATTATTATTATTATTATTATTACCTGACGGGTTTCATAAAAAAAAATCTAGATAATTTGGCAATACAACTATTACATTTTAATTTGTGCGTTATCATCTGTTTCCCCCACAAACTCACATCATGTACTGTTTTATCATAAAGCAGCCGATTTAAGTGTCATGCAGCGACAATGTACTGAATTAATTTAAACTTTGCAGAAACGCAGAGAGCAGAAGAACCGGATGAGAGAAGTAGAAGTGAGCAAGACGTCGATGAGTCCCTCGCAGTCTTGTGAGAGTAAGATCAGTTTCACTGGAGGAGGTTTCAGTTTGAATCCTGGCCGGAGACCGAGCGCGGAGACGAAGACGTAGCCAACTACTCATTACATTTACAAAGTGTATTAACAATCACAATGTGCAATAAAATTCACGAGTCTTTATACTTATTTACGCACTGGGGGCGATCTGCGTGTTCGACTGGGCATGTGACTCTGTCCCAGTGCAACTTTCACGTGCTCGACTGGGCATGTGACTCTGCCCCAGTGCAACTTTCACGTGTTCGACTGGGCATATGACTCTGTCCCAGTGCAACTTTCACGTGTTCGACTGGGCATGTGACTCTGCCCCAGTGCAACTTTCACGTGTTCGACTGGGCATATGACTCTGTCCCAGTGCAACTTTCACGTGTTCGACTGGGCATATGACTCTGTCCCAGTGCAACTTTCACGTGCTCGACTGGGCATGTGACTCTGCCCCAGTGCAACTTTCACGTGTTCGACTGGGCATATGACTCTGTCCCAGTGCAACTTTCACGTGTTCGACTGGGCATGTGACTCTGCCCCAGTGCAACTTTCACGTGTTCGACTGGGCATGTGACTCTGTCCCAGTGCAACTTTCACGTGTTCGACTGGGCATGTGACTCTGTCCCAGTGCAACTTTCACGTGTTCGACTGGGCATGTGACTCTGTCCCAGTACAACTTTCACGTGTTCGACTGAGCATGTGACTCCTTCCCAGTGCAACTTTCACGTGTTCGACTGGGCATGTGATTCTGCCCCAGTGCAACTTTCACGTGCTCGATCTGTGTTTTGTCAAAAGACCTTTTTAATATTTCCTCTATAATTTTCAGTTAAATTTAGTTTTAGTTTGAGTTTACCTGCGCTAAAACTAGGGATTGGCTAATCCATTTTCATTGGCTTTGTGAGATGGGAGTAGCGATATTTAGGAATTGTGCAACGTGAAAAATGCCATCATTGGGAGCTTAACGGGTAGAATACGGGGTTAATTTTTTTTTTAAATAGTTGAAATGTAAGTAGATTTAATTAAATGATTTAATACGTAACGCGACATATACATCCATCTCCAAATTCGATGGACACTTTGTTCGAATTTCTAATAAAATCAACAAAACTTCATTGCACAAATATTGCTTAAATGTGACTTTCACCCAAAATTTTCCACCTGACAGTTGATTGTCAAAAAAAGCTGCTTTGGGTAAACCCAGTGGAGAACAAGAAGTCATTGAGCAAGTTTCACAATACGCCCTGGTTGCAGGCCATGAGATAATTACACACATGTGAATCGTAAAATACACTAATGTATGTAATTTAAATACTAGTTTTTAATCAATCGAGAGTTGTCTGAAAGATCCTGGCACTCCTGAAAGCAGTTCATCTTTTGATGTAAGATTCTTGATCGGTCTTTTCGCTTCGTCAGCTTTGCTGTATCGATCTTCTTCGAGGAACCAACTTCTTAAACTTACTAATCTTCGTTTCCAAGAATCTAAGAACATAGACATTATTAGTGATGCAAATTGGATGGATTATTTGTCTCTTGGTTTGGGTCTCACTAAATTATTTACCATTCATATCATAGATAGACGATGCATCTCCGCCGTATTCCAGAGGCAAAATTGCTTTGGAGACGTATTTTTGCAGACACTCGCCTCCGCCAGTGTGAAAAACGAACTGAAATAACCATTTTCAATTAAAGTGATTCTTTCAAGAAATAAACTAATTTAAAAAAAATTCAACACAAAAATTTTTCTTTACCTTATGGAACAGCTTTTCTTTGAGAAGTGGCGTAAAAAGGTTGATAACCTTGTCGATAAAAACCGGTACATTCAAGAAATGTACTCTGGTAAGACGCAATGGGAATGCGTCTTGAATTGAGAGCATTGCGTTACGCACAATGGCTAAAGTGGGCATACATTGTGCGTAATGTGCCATCGAGTAGCCCCATAAGTCTATTACCATTATGTTGTTAAGACATTTTTCTTGAAGTAATCTAGCATCGAGGCACATTACAATTCTTTTAACAAGTGATTGTAAGTCGAACTTGTCAATGTCTGTGGTATTTAGTTTCAAGATTGTCACTCGATAGCCTTCCTTGGAGAGGTCTGGCAGAATAAAGTAGCTCCTGGGGACAAAGATGAAGGTTTTCAAATTAATCTTGAGAAATTTGAAAGACATGATTACATAAGACGAGGCTCTTTTGCTAAGGAGGGTGGATTTCCACAATCATAACACGTTTACTTTCGAGGGAGGATCGCTACACTTATTGGATATACATTTCCAGTTTTTGTAGAATTTAAAGTTAAATGGGTCGTTTCGAGTTGGCAGCTTTAAGGTAAAATTATGAAACGATTTCAATGATTTTAGTTTTTTTAGTTTTTATCTTCCTGTTCAAACATTTCAACATAAAACTCATAATTATTCTAAATATCTAAATTACTCATAATTCTAAATTGCTCTCATAAATTACTACTCATAAATTACTCGTAAATTACTCAACTTTCAATTACCCATTTAAACTATGGTATTCACCATGACAACCAAAGTATTGATGAAAACAAACCTTGTGGCATTGGTTTGGTGAACATGGGTGCGTTATGATGATGATAATCATTTAAATTAACTATCCTATAAGGGAGCAGGGAAAACCCGGTGCCGGCATCTTCTTAGCCGAGGATAAAAGGACGGTACAACGCGAACAACAGGATTCCTCCACAAATCCATGCTGTCGAGAGGTTGATAAACAAGGCGAGTGAAGTGGCTGTACTAACTTTCATCCCTCCAACCTCTCTCCCGAACAGAACTGGTCATGTGTATGATGGTCACCCATCCAATACCTGACTCAGCGCAGTGTTGCTTAACTTTCATCCCTCCAACCTCTCTCCCGAACAGAACTGGTCATGTGTATGATGGTCACCCATCCAATACCTGACCCAGCGCAGTGTTGCTTAACTTTCATCCTTCCAACCTCTCTCCCGAACAGAACTGGTCATGTGTATGATGGTCACCCATTCAATACCTGACTCAGCGCAGTGTTGCTTAACTTTCATCCTTCCAACCTCTCTCCCGAACAGAACTGGTCATGTGTATGATGGTCACCCATCCTATACCTGACCCAGCGCAGTGTTGCTTAACTTGTATCCTTCCAACCTCTCTCCCGAACAGAACTGGTCATGTGTATGATGGTCACCCATCCAATACCTGACCCAGCGCAGTGTTGCTTAACTTTCATCCATCCAACCTCTCTCCCAAACAGAACTGGTCATGTGTATGATGGTCACCCATCCAATACCTGACCCAGCGCAGTGTTGCTCAACTTTCATCCCTCCAACCTCTCTCCCAAACAGAACTGGTCATATGCATGATGGTCACCCATCCAATACCTGACCCAGCGCAGTGTTGCTTAACTTCGGTGATCTCATGAGGACCGGTGTTTCCAACACAATTAAATACATTATTAGCGATCAATTAAATCTTAGTATGATTACGCAAACACAAACAAGCACTAAAAACGTGAAAATAAATAAATAAAAATAAAGTTGTTTTGAACAAATGCCAAGTGTCATTGGTAATTTAAGAATGGTAATGGCACGGGACTAAATCATAGCATTGAGATGCAGGAAGCGATACTAATTCAGATGCACATGTGCACGGCAAGTAGCTATAAAAATCATGGACATATCTTGGTTTGTATACCTGTCCATGGAAACTGAAATTCTTATCGGCTGTATATTGGAGACTGGTTGGCAGCTTTTCAAGGGTACAGCTGTGTTATTGTGTGTACCTGTCTAAAACTTGATTCAAGTTAAAGCCTACTATTTTCTTACCGTTATGCAACTAAAATCCACCTGTGCACAAGACCTTTACTTTATTCTTCGTGTTAGCAACTGAAAGATCCAGTTTTATCTCTCAGATTTGGGACAAATTCAATATTTTTCCCCCAAAAAATTATCTTCGATAGTAATTTGGTTATCTTTGCCCAAAAATGTGTATTTTCTCTGTTTTTCTCTTTCCCTAAATCCAGGTAAAGTTCAGTTACTTACACATTCTTGAAACTTTCTTGTAATTCTGGAAGGAGAGCATCGCGATTTGTGAAGAACTCGGGGACATTTGCACGAATTGTGTAATACGTGTCGAGCATTTTCTTAGTTCTTTCCAAACTAAACTTGCAACCGTAGATAAATCGTTCAAGACGGATATCATCTAAAACCAAAAACACCAGCAGCGCATAAATTATTATAAAGTTTGCACAGATTTTCAAATGAAATTCAAACTAAAATGTAATTTATGAAAGCAGAAGAACAGATTTTTTCATGATTTACTGACAGCAAATTGAATGTAGTTAAGCAGTTATCAAAAAGCAGTCTTACCCAGGTTTTTCGGCAAATGAGGTTGTTTTTCCAGCCATTCTTTCAACAAGATCACATCTCTCTTTGTGATTTCCGAATCTTGATACAATTCAAGATTCATTACCTTTAGTTGCTCAAGAGTTGGTGGAATGAGAGTCATGACGACAGGTGCATGCATCTAATAGTTGACACAGCACACGTTATTTGTTGATACCAATGCAGAGAAATTAGCACTAAATTAAATAAAAATACAGAATGAAAGTTCGTTGTAGATAGCGCGTGGATGTAGCACTAAGATGATTTGAATTCACTGCAGAAGTAAAGTGATCTGTATGCGAACTCGACTTGCTAAGTGCTTCTTGCTAAATGGCTAGTGGCTATAGACACTCAATCTCACCTGTAACATGTGTTTACTAATACAATTGATATGACCAGGTACCTGCACATGAATCACTTGCTGCAATGCACAATTTACTTTTATCGGTATTTTATTGTGTTGGTTAATAAAAACAAGATCCTGCACACGTCCTAGCGATTGAAAGGTACGGATCGCCTTCTCTTCTCGGTCTAACGGTTGGAATCGCTTTCTGCTAATTCTTCTGCTTCTCCTTCTTATCTGCTGTCCTTGGGTTGGGTAACCCGTCTCAGCCAGTGGTTATTTAGTAGTGAACAGGTTTAATTTTTGATGGTTTAGCGAGCGGAGCGAGTGAAGCAAGCGAAGTGAAATCTTTAATTTCATTTACCCGAGAAGCAAAACGACTTGTTTGTTTGTTTGCGCTCTAGCGGCCAAAAATCTGCATCGATTTAGACAAAATTTGCAGAGCACATTTTTGTGTTATCAACTTAGAACCCATGCATTTTTTCAGAAAAATCGGACATATCGTTTTGTAAATATTTCAAATTTACGAAAATTTTTAGATTTTGTATACAATTTTGAGCGTTGTACCTACTACCAAAAGTACTTAATATTTTTTCACCACACTTTGCAAAGATGTTCCGCAGTTTTTTATCCCGTATCTGTTTACTTTCTATTTTTTTTTCACAAATATTCGACCTAATTTCGTGAATTTTGGCTGTTTTGCTTTGATCGATACAGTGGATAGACTTAAATTAATTGGTCTATTGGTATATTGAAGTTCTGTCGAATGGAATAGGCTTGCAATGGATTTAATCATCCCAAAGCATCAAGTTTCTTGAATTTATGATAACTATGAACTCACCAACATTTAACTTGACGCTAACTACTTCGGTGCGCAAGCACTGGACAGTATTCTTGGCGTAAAGCAACTCAATGAATAATTCAATGTCACTCAGAAACTCCAATAAAACTACCAGACTGTAAAAGATTAAAAAACCTGGCACAAATGCGTGTTACATCGTACGGCAATGTGATTACAAAACGCATGATTTTCTATCAAGAAACAACTATTTCCTGACTTCGATGAAGCAAGGAAAGAACATTTATATGCAGTCAGTGGTTTTAAACATAGCGTTACATAGTAAATAACTGGATAGATGTTTCAAGTGTACATTTCTTTTTTTCAACAAATACAGTTAAATGATATAAAAGAGAGTTGCATGAATGGCTGAAATTATTTGCACTTTTGCTATGTTCTTTCTGCTGGTGTCGTTCTATGTCTCATCCTTTGCCACTCGTTTGAATCCTTTGGTAAGAACCGATAGCTCATCACAAGAACCTTTGGTGAATAGACTTTTCTTTGATTTTCTCAAAGCTCTGGTACCAGTAAATACGTGGCTGGACGGATCATCTTCGTCGTCCAAAATCATTCTAGCAGCAGATCTATTCAAACGATTGCTATTTAAGCTGATTCCACTGACACTGGAGGCTAGATCTAAGTTGTTCAATCTTGATCGATCATCGATCTCATTTTGTTCACAATCAGATGAACGTCTAGAGAAACGAACTTCTCCAGTCGTTGCATTTACATTTCCATCATCATTTTCTTCATCAGAATCATCTTCAGGACATCGCCGAGCTGAGACTTTATTCTTCAACTCTTTCACCATCGTTTCTTCAGACACGTCACTGCTAACTGCGCTAGAAAAATTAGAGTCGTTTAGACCTTTCGCATCAAATCCAAAATCGAAACTGTTTGCTGATGGTTGACTTCCCCATTCCGAGCTACTCTTTCCAACTAAAAACCTGTCGTTTTCACTGCTATTTTCGTCATCGGAGTCGGTTCCAAATTTCTTCTTCTTCTCCGATGCAAGTTTCCCGCGATAATTAGAGTCAGTTGATTTAGCTTCGTTCATCTTCCCACCTGCTGACAGAGGTCTCTTAATGTCTTGCGGTGCCAAGGGCTTGGCTTTCCGCGGCGGTATCGAAGATCCGCGACGATTTCCTGGCTTTCTATCCTGGGAAATACCGGTGACAATATCTTGTTTATCGGCCACAGCATAGCGTTTGCTCTCCCAATCAAAGAGATATGTCTTCCTTGTACCGTCGTTTGGCTGTCTGTTCATCGTGGGCGATGTCTTCGGCAGATTGAACAAGTTACTTTCGTCTTGTGTCGCAGGAGTTAATGATTTCTCTGTGTTTAAGAGACGATCTGCGTTTGAGTCCGCGCCGTTCACTCCGAGCAAAGTGTTTTCTACCTGCAGGTCGTGGTTATTCGCGGGGTTACGTTTGCTCTGACTCAATGGCTTCATACGGTGTTTTGCGTCGTAACTCATTCTCCTCTGCAGTGGACTCAGCTTTTCCGCTTTCCCGATTGCCACGTTCCCCGGCGATGGTTGTATTTTCGAGGTTACACATTTAGCCGGTTCTTTAATCTTGTTTTCAGGTTTGATCTGCAAGGATTTTGCTCCGTTTATAGGTGTTTTTGATCGCTCTAGAAGGGGTTTCTTTTGGTATTGGGCTAGAACTTCTTTCCTCCGCTCAGATCCTGAGCGCACGCTTAAAATGACAGTTTGCGCTGGTTTGGGCGGCTGATCTGGACTTAAACTCTTCATGTGATATTTGGCGTTGAATTCTTTCCTTTTGTCGAATGGGCTCACTTTTGTGGGTAAACCTGATTCTTCGGAAGGACCTCGAGCGTCTTCATTTGAGCAGTCCTTAATGTGGAACTTGCTCTCGAACTCCTTCCTCTTTTCAAATTGATTTGTTTTGGGAACCTTTTCTACTGGCTTGGAATCGTCACTTCCAGGAAGTTCTTTAATGTGAAATTTGGCTTCAAATTCTTTCCTCTTGTCAAACGAGTTTGCTTTTTCCGCAGACTTTGGTCGTTCTTTGCCCGAGACGTCCCTCAACTGGAACTTTGCAATAAATTCTTTGCTTTTTTCATTCATTTTTCTTGCAGACATCAGAGCAATATTATCAGCAGTCTTTGGGCGCTCTTTCGAACCAGATCCCTTCTCGTGGAATTCATCTTCGGTGTCTTTTCTTATATCAAATGAATTCGTTCTCCGACCCAGTTGTTCTGTCCCCTTTTTCGTCGGTCTTTCCTGATTTGAAACTGATAATTTCATGTTGTTTTTAGCTTCAAATGCAATCTTGGTGTCAGTCAGCTTTGACTTGCCAGCGTTTTCTTTCTCTCTGCAGGAATCGAATGCAATGGGATTCAATCTTTCCCGGTTTGAACAAGTTTCTCGCACGGCATTTGAAAAACCTTTCTTCTTGGCAGGCGATTTGGCCATCTTGGTCAACATCAACTCTTCATCGGAACCGGAACCGGAACCAAACCGATCTTTCGTCTCGCCCAAACTAATAGACGGCTCGCTCTTTTTGTTTAAAATTGTAGATGACTTTCTTTTCTCGAAAGCCTTCATTTCTAGAACCTCGTCGATTTTACTTTTCAATTGAGTCTGAGACTGCTTTAACTTCGAACCGCTCCGTTTCGAAGATGTTTCTCCCAACATCACTTCTCCTGTTTGTTTAGGAAGAGATTTCTTTGAAGGTGAAACAGATCTACTCCTGTAGTTAGACTTCCCTGCAGTATTCCTGTTGTGTGCGCTGTTTTCCGCGCATTCGTCGCTAGACTCGTTGTTTGAATCACTGAAATGTTCCGAATCTGAATGCATAGACTTGTGGTTTTTGTAATCGATGTTCTGTTCTTCATCGTTGTTGTGGTTTTCCTGCAACTCGTGGGTCTCATTCTTCCCAGAATCTTTCTTCTTCCTCAAATCTGGCTCAGAACTAAAGCTTTTCTTGTTGACGTTAGATTTTTCTTTGTTTGAGCTCGGCGTGTTTTCAGTGTCTTCTTCCGCTTTTCGCGGCTTTGATTTGGACTTTTTGGATTCATCCACATTCACAGTAGATTTCTTTCTCAAATTAAGACGTTTATACAGGTGAGGAGCGCCTTTCTTCGGAGACTCTCTCCTGGGAGACGACACAATGTAAGTCTCGCAAGAATTGAAAGGATCTTTATCAACAGAATGCCACATCTTAGGCGGATCATTTGCTGGAATTGTCATCGTCAATGCTTTTGGAAATTTAGGCTTAGAATATTTTCCAGAACTGCTATGCGGCAAGTTGTTTGCTGTGTTGGTTTCCAGCCACTTTTCCACTTTTTCCTTCGGTTCCACTTCGGCTTTTCCAACGAGAGGATCTTTATATACGCTTTTCTCTTCCTCGGAAAAGCGGTAGCTAAGCGGTGAATTTTCAGCATCTGCGAATGTAGTACTGGAGCCAGCAGAGCTAGCTTTTGGTTTTTTTAGAATTACTGTAGAAGCTTTACTTGAGCCTTCAGATGAACTTTCAGAAGTTAAGCACAACTTTTTGCTCGATTTTCTCGCGTGCTTATTTGAATTAAAAGATTTAACTGTTTTATATTTGTTAGCCCCGCAATCTGCTGGCTCGACGCCGTATTTTTGTTTGTATTGTGACTTTAACGTCGCTAACGTCGTGTTAAGTTCATGAAGTTGTTTTTCTAAACGGAGAGCTTGTTCGACTTCGCTTTCGTTATTACCTCGAAGTGTTTCGTTCAAAACCCCGCTTCGTGCCGTTGGATTTGATGAAGTTTCTGCTCGGACATCCGCTTCACGTGGATCCTGCACCGAAAAAAAGTTAATTTTCACTCAGAGTTGAACAATTTGTAGGAATACTCAAGATTGGAAAGAGGAAAACTTACAGTTAGGTAGCTCAACATTTTCCTCGCCATGTAGAATGCACTTCCTACAACCGCAAGTCCGCCCAAAAACAAATAAGCCATTTTTGTTGCTAAATATGTAATGAATCACTAATAATTTTGTGGTCTTTCTAACTAAAAGTAGAAAGTGAGCCTAGAGATGTTTTAAAATGACGTTTTGTTGATTTTGAAAAGAAAACGGTAAACAAATGAGAGAACACGCCTCCTGAATGTTTTGCTTCTGTTTGTAAATTATTTGGCACGTCCTTCATTCATCATGACATTTAGTACCAAAGTCGATGACAAAAAGTCAAGCGGAATCAT
This sequence comes from Protonemura montana, assembly GCA_947568835.1. Taxonomy (NCBI): domain Eukaryota; kingdom Metazoa; phylum Arthropoda; class Insecta; order Plecoptera; family Nemouridae; genus Protonemura; species Protonemura montana. The sequence goes on along the minus strand of OX387607.1, from coordinate 17,023,733 downwards.
AACTTAAAAGGAGTTTTTTCTGAATATTTTTAGCGCAGGAGAAACAGAAAGTCAGTAAAAAACAGCAGTAGTTATTGAGTAAACAGCTTTAGCACTCAAAAATAAATACCCAAACTTAATAATGTATTTCACAAATATTATTATCATATTTATTTTTATAAAACCATGGCTACTGTCACAGCCAAGCTCACGTCATAAAGTGTTCTCAAATCCGAGGGCAAGAACAAAAATACCATAATTTTCTGGCGACAGCCTGTTTGATAAAATGAGCTATAATAATCTTCTTCTGTCCAGTAATTCTGATTCTGATGACAGCAGCGAAACTCAGAGAAAACGCGAGAAAAACACAGAAACCTTTGAGAATATCGACGGTTTGGCTAAGAAATCTGAAGGATTGTTGGGTTCACTGCTTGAAAGCGGGACAGATGAGGAGGAAGGCGACGAAGAGATCTTCGAAGACGTCCCAAATACAGCCTCGTGGACCAAAAACTTTGAAGGACCGCAGCCAAGTTATTGTGGTCTTGACGAACCTGTCGATTCGTTCAGCGATTTATCGACAAAGTCTGAAGACGAAGTAAGTATTGAAAATCATGTCTCAAGCGTTAAATCAGATGACGAAAACGAAAACGAAGTATTACAACAAAACGAATCTGAGACTGGAGATCTGGCCGAAAATTTAACCCGAGTAGAAATCAGCATTGAAAACGGTTCTAGAGTTGGCATCGATGGACAATCTGAAGATTTTTCCGGCGGCATTTCAGTGAAAACACGTGGACCGCTCGCCGGTAAGATTGCAGACAACGGAATTTCGGCTGGGGCAGCATTCGAGCTCCAGTCCAACGCCTCGGAGACGGGAATCTCTGTACAAACCGACATCTCCATAGCCACAAGATCAGAAGCTAATCTCAGCGTTGACACCGAACAAAGCGTGGGTGTTGAGTTACAGTCTAATGAATCGCGTACCGGAGTTTCAATCAACAATCTGTGGGCTCCAAAGTCTGAGGAAAATACAAGCGTGAATAGCGAACCTGAGATCGGACCAAGCTTAAAACCTGGCAATTCAACAAGTAGCCTCGCTGTCAACATTCAATCTGATGACAGCCTCGATGGTAAATACAGTCAAGATCATGGCGTGGATTTACTTCTTCAAGAATGCCGAGCCTCGAATGATGGACGACTGGAAGACAAGTGGCAAGAACAGGATTTAGTTGAAGAAGAATCAGAGTTCAGACTCGAAGATTGCAAAGGAAGTATTTCGCTTGTTATAAAAGCAACAGAGGAAATCGGGGAAAAGATTTGCGACAATCAAGAATCTGATGTCGCTCTTTTCCGAAGGTTGAGTTGCTCTGACCAGGTCGTTGCTACTGAAAATGTGGGAACTAATTTGGATTCTGGTTCGGGAAATGTGAATGATTTAAAGGATGAGGTGTTAGAGGATGAGAAAGTTGAGGGAAAGGTCGGTGAAAGTATTGAAAGTGATTCGCAGGCCGGTGTTCGTTTGAGAACAGAAGAGTTTAAGATGCACGAAGCAATCAATCATCCGTTCATGGAAGACGCCGAGAAGACCGATGTCTGTGTTGTTGAAAACGTTCAGTTTACTTGGGACTTTAACACCAGTGCGGCGATTAATGATTTTCCGGTCGAGAAAATCGTAGAAAATGCGGACGGAAAAGCTGGGCTCGGAATGAAAAGTCTGTCGAAGTTGTTTGATCGCGATGACGAATCATCGAGTGAGGCGGAAAATGTCGCTGATTCGGTGAGTGGCATAAATATTTCTTGTCAGTAACAAAATTTCAAGTCAGAAAGTTTGGCATCGAGTTTATTTGTGCTTCGAGCTGAGGTTGATTCATTACAAGCTTTCATTGTATTTCCTATAAAATATTGGTATTGTATTGTATTTTTCCTTTATTTCCATTTTTCCGAAGAAAACATTCATAGTAAATTTTATGACATATTATGTAAAAGCATGGAGAAAAATTATAAAATTTTAAATTTATATACATTGGTATTTTCAGTTAAAATCATCGTCACATCCATTCTAGCAATAAAATCTACATTAGTTAAAAATACAATGAAGTGATTCTTCGAATTCATCTCATGTATAAAATGCATGGTTCGCTCGTTTAAAAGCTTGTCTATTGGAGTTTCTGAATTTGATTTGCTCAGGTAAATTGTTAAAAATCTTTGCTCCTACGCTTAATTGTGTTCTTTCTGTGATTGCCAGTCTTGTTCTCGATTGTCGGTCATTTTTGCCTCTTCTCGTATTAAAATCATGAACATCAGATTAATTTTTAAACTTTCAGGATTTTCAAATACAAATAAAACTAAATCTAGGATATAAAGACATGTCATAGTTAAAATCTTCAACTTTATAAATTCAATCGGAAAAGCGCACAGAAAATCAGTGAGTGTTTTCATGATAATAATTATGAATGTTTTATTTTTTAGCAGCAAATCACCGACGGCGCACTCGACTTACAAACTATTTTAAAAATCGTCGATTCACCGACGCAGCTGTCAACCAAATCCCTCGAAGTTTTATCATCGAATTTAGAAAACCAAGAAGTTCCCGAAGAACTGCACAACTCAAAAAGTTTTGGAATCCCAAACAAAAAGAGTTCAAAGAATAGAAGCGCATGCAGTTTAGTAAAACATAATAACTCAGTTGAGATCATACGAGCAAAGAACGACGACGACGAGACGGAGACAGACGATGAGGACTTCGGACTCGGCTACGGATTCGCACACAAAAGTTCATCAAGTTTAGGAAAACATCGAGACTCTGTTGAACTTTTGTGTGGGAAAAGATTCGACTCGGGAAGCTCAATGATGGTCCAGAAAATGTCGTTCCTAAACAACGAAGAGGAAGTTGAAGACAACGCCGCGTATCAAAGTAGATCGGGATTGTTGAAGATCAAAGACTCGGTGGAAATTATTGGCGTAGCTGACGAAGATTTGGACATCGGCGACGTGTGTTTTGAAAGCAGTTCTTACCACTCGCCGAGAAGTATTTTGAAAATCAACAGACCTCGGTCAAAAGAAGATGAGTCTTCTACGACAAGATTAGTTTCGTGGAAAGATACGACAGTTGAGACGGAAGTACAAAATGACTTTCCAGACGACGTGAAACCGACACATCTGGAGTTTTCTGGGGAAAACAAGCAAATGGAAATCCAGGCTGTCGAAGTAATTCCAGAGAAAAGCGAAGAAATTAACTCGAATGTTTTGCCCGTGGAAACAAAGAAGAAGTCAACGAAGAAACCACCGCTGCCTAAAGTCGGTAACTTAATCAAACTGTTTAGCAGTAGTGAGAAGAAGGCGGTGAGTTCAGTCAGTGACTCGGATGACGTCACAACGTCGCTAAACGAACGACAAGGCGGTGAAAATAACGAAGCGTTTAACGAAGGAGACGCGGAAGAGATAAAAAAAACGTTCACGTTCTGGAAGAGAGTTTGCGAAGAAGATTCGGCGGAAGAAATTAACGAAGATAAATCGAGTGCGACGGGAAATGAAAACAAAACCAACGCCGAACGAGACGCGTTTGACGTTGAAATTATCGCGAAGGCCGATGTGGCTTCCAATGATTCGAATTCTTTTGAAAATGAGTCCAGTAATTTAAGGAAAAAAGCGCACAAATTTGTGGATAAATTCGAAGGAACTTCGAGTGTCCCGAACCCGATGTTCAAGAAGTTTCCGTTGCCCGTCGAGAATGTGTTCGTGAAAGATCGGGTTTCTGTCTTGGAACGATCTAACAACGAAGATCAAAACAGTGCCGACAACAATCAGTGACTCGAGCTTCATGGGGAGGACATTTGTGTAGCACTTTTACTAAATTTCTAATAAAAACTTTTTATATTATTTTAAAACAAACATGTTTTTACTTTTAAATGTCTCAACTTTTTACAAAGATCCATCATAAAGAAGTTATAATGTGTCAAATTTCGCTTGCGAATTTTTCTTAGCTACAAAAATGACATTAACGTGCAAATTAATAAACTTTTGAAGTCGGATTTACTTTAATCTAAAACATAGAAGAGCAACCGAACAGAATTAAAAAAACCGATCAGGAAATACAATACGTATGTAGCTTAATTTTGATTGAGAGAAAATTTCCTATTCGACGTCAACTGAATTTTTTTTTCATTTTGCATTTTTTCAAAGTTTTGTGCTTTAAATTTGCAATCGCAAACTTTGCTAAAAACTAACAAAACCTGCTATTTTATAAATCCATCAAAAAACGCCACTGCAAATTTATAATATCACAAAGGTATCATTTTTAAAACCATCTCAAATTAAACGCAGACTTAAAAAACAGAAAATAAGCAGCGACAGATTACAGATTCTCTCGCAGCCCAAGCTGGTATATTGACTACCAAAGTGATGTTCATTTGAGAGAAGTGAAAGCCAAGCGGCAGAAATCAACAGCAAAGCATTGCCGGCATTGACCATCTGACCAACAGACCATTGTTCGTCTTTACAGATCAAAGGGTTGCTCTTACCCCAAACCCCATAGTAACACCCCAAACCCCAGTCACAGTCTAACACGAACCTATTGTTGCCACCGGCTTTTGTTGGTAAAGTAAGATTTAGAATGGTCGGCATTTTGAGTACAAAACACAGTCAAGTTGTCAAAGTGAAGCCGACACGGGTTTTAAAATGACAAAAACACCGACACTTGAAGGTAGGAAGACGTCAGTGAGTTGGTAACACTGACCTGTCAGGAATCATGCTGTCGATTTGTTGGCTGCTTTCCAGGAGAACGAATCGGAGCTAATGCCAGTACCTAAGTTCATACACACAAACTTAGCTTCTTGCTACCCAAGAAATGTTGAGCAATTCTTTCACTTATGATTTCTCGTTCATCTTCGAGAAACTCTCACGGGTGAAACTTCATTCAAGTTTGGAATTAAATCATTTATGCGATTTTTTGGGTAAGAATCGAGATAAGTTGACACTTTTTGTAAAATAAACGTTTCAGGAGATGTCACAATTTGTTTTTGAATGCTATCCTTGATATTCAATGAATTCAACAAAAAACCTTGTTATAAAATCAAAAAACAATGTTCTAAACGCCATTTTCTTGAAATGTCCCAAATGGAGATGATATTTTGAGAGATTATAGATTCTCAAATATGTCGGGTAATTGATAAAGAGAATGTGGTGGTCCATAAACTCTCTAATCTGGCAAGAAAATAGCAAAAGTTGTCGGATTATGTACAGGAAAATTCAAGAAAACACAAAGAAACTCGTTGAAAGCAATGAAGGAAAATTGGCTCCTAGAATATCTAATTTACCCCAGTAATGCACAACCTTTAGCGCATAAAGCTCTTCTTTCAAAGCGCTGGGATATGGCGTTATGACTGGGTTATGGCGTTATGACAGGGATATGGCGTTATGACTGGCGTATGGCGTTATGACTGGGTTATGGCGTTATGACTGTGATATGGCGTTATGACAGGGTTATGGCGTTATGACTGGGTTATGGCGTTATGACTGGGTTATGGCGTTTTGACTGGGTTATGGCGTTATGACTGTGATATGGCGTTATGACTGGGTTATGGCGTTATGACTGTGATATGGCGTTATGACTGGGTTATGGCGTTATGACTGGGTTATGGCGTTTTGACTGGGTTATGGCGTTATGACTGGGTTATGGCGTTATGACTGGGTTATGGCGTTATGACTGGGTTATGGCGTTATGACTGGGTTATGGCGTTATGACTGGGTTATGGCGTTATGACTGGGTTATGGCGTTATGACTGGGTTATGGCGTTATGACTGGGTTATGGCGTTATGACTGTGATATGGCGTTATGACTGGGTTATGGCGTTATGACTGGGTTATGGCGTTATGACTGGGTTATGGCGTTATGACTGTGATATGGCGTTATGACTGGGTTATGGCGTTATGACAGGGATATGGCGTTATGACTGGGTTATGGCGTTATGACTGGGAACGTGAAAACTTGTAAGAACACAAGATGAAAGAACAACGTAACGTCTTGGGTAGAAAAGTTACAAACTCTAAACATTACAGCGTCATAGTTAAAGTACACATGTGATTAATTTGCTGGTGTAATTGAACTTAAAGTCTAATTAAAATCACAAGCCGTGTTTGAAAAAAAAAGTCAGAATTGTTTTTTTTTTCAATAAATTGAAATAAACTCCTTACGACTGTAGATTCAGGGCTCATATTTAAAAAAAAATGCCAAAAAACTCTGAATAACCCAGGCTATTCTCTGAGCACATGTCCCTTATAACTTGACTTTACAATCACTCGCATTAAATCATTAGCAATTCGACTAAAGGTACGATGGTAGCATCGGGTGCAAACATTCAAGTGGTTCTAGGCGAGCACCCTTACCATCGCCCAAACCCCAACCCCATGCGGTCCAAGCTTTGTTAACTCTTGAATGAAACTCGAGAAATTGCTACCAATTGTGGTTAACCATTCAACTTGAAATGATCCTTTTAAATGTCGCTTGCAAAGAAAAGACTTGAACCCGTATCTCGTTGCTACTACGTTCTGTTCGCGGCGAATCTTTGAAGATTTCGTCGCTTCTCGTGTAAAAGTTGATTCTAAAAGTGTGCTAAGATTAAGTCATTGACTGGACATCGGCGAAAGTTTAGATCTATAGCAAAACTTTAGTGAAGTTCATGGAAGTGAAGTTCATGATATGCCGGGTTTATTGCATCGTGGGTCGATAAGTCAGAGTTAAGCCAAGTAATTCATTGCTATCTCGTAGCTGCGGAATAAAGTGGTCTTGAAACTTTCAGATGAACAAAGTTAGGAAAGTTAAAGAGATTCGCTGGTTTCATTCGTCATTTTGAGGTATTCGAATTATGCTTCAGAATTTTCTGCTAGAGAATAATATCGTGGTTGATGAATATCTTGCTTTTTAATTCAAGTCCTGCTGATTGCTTGAAAGATTAAAAAAAAAATCGCTTTAATTTCGTGGAATCTTCGTATACATGACAAAATTTCGGTCTTTACTCAGGGAAAAGCTCAGAAAAGCACAGAAAACTCAATTTTCTTTCTTCTCTTGTTCACCTTAGCCTTGTGTTAATTATTTTGCCCCTATACTACATGAGATACAATTAGATAACGCAATTAGAACTAAAAGCACTCGTTCCTTGACGTTCCATTCCATCTATTAGCTTCTGAAATGATTTAACCTACGCTAAAACGAACAAAGGAAACAAATATCCCACCATACCGAGGGTATAACGATCAAAGTAATACCTAGAAGAAAAAATAGCTACGTGATGCTTACAGTTGAACAGTCAAGCATAAAACGTATTAATATCCTGAACCGAAACTGTGAACCCTCCCTTATGTCATAGATTGGGGACCAGAAATAAGGTGCCAACACAACAATAATATAAAATATAATTTATTATAAACCTAGCTCTGTGATTGGTCGCCTCGATAAGGGTTGGGGGCATGGGTAGCACGCGCTTGAGGCTCAAGGGGCCAAAAATAGGCGGGCTCTTTCACCACATAACAAGATTTCTCTTTTGATAAAAGTCAACCTCATATGCATATGAGGACAAAACCCTAGACCATCATGGGTCGTTGTAAATAGTGACATGTCACAAGTTTTCCAACAGCTGTGGCTTGGAAATGGTTGTTATATATTATATCGATGATGGTGTATGTTAGCGTTGGGTGAAGATAGGGCGGTTTTGGGGCAGTGAAGGGCTTGGGCAGGAGGGCAAAATTCTATCTTGGCCGCTATTTTGCGGTGTCTGTGTGTGGGGGGAAGGGGATTTAATGATCTGTGAGCTGGGGAAATGTGTTTTCGTGGTCGAGGGGATGGTAAATGTATGGGAAAGTGGGTGGAAGTGAGATAGGAAGACGATTTGTTTGATGGAAATAATGGTAAGTGGAAATCTGTGTAAACTTGATCGAATTTCTACCGGAAACTTAATAAAGCTACGGAATTATAAGTTTCTAGCTTCAGTTATGGATTTTATCTGCTGATTTCACCGAAGAAATATGATACGATTGCCTGGATGATTTGATAGTAAATTTAAAGTTCTGAAATGAGACAACCCAATTTGTTTTAGACTTTTCGATGGTTAAATTTAGCAGAACACTTCTAATGAGATGGTATTTTATATAAAAAAAAGTTAAAATATCGGCTGGTCGTCGAGTGTAAAATTACTAAAGTAAAATTTTTTTTTTTAAATATGCTTATCATGCTATTCAAGCACAAATTGAAGAAAAACCACGTAAATAGAATACATGCCAATAAATATTGAAAGTGCAATAATAATAATACATAATATATGAGTTAGAAATACTTCAGAAGAACGGTTTGCCGTGTTGGTAACACCGGTTCTCGTTAGATCACCGAAGTTAAGCAACACTGCGCTGGGTCAGGTATTGGATGGGTGACCATCATACACATGACCAGTTCTGTTCGGGAGAGAGGTTGGAGGGATGAAAGTTAAGCAACACTGCGCTGAATCAGGTATTGGATGGGTGACCATCATACACATGACCAGTTCTGTTCGGGAGAGAGGTTGGAGGGATAAAAGTTAAGCAACACTGCGCTGGGTCAGGTATTGGATGGGTGACTATCATACACATGACCAGTTCTGTTTGGGAGAGAGGTTGGAGGGATGAAAGTTAAGCAACACTGCGCTGGGTCAGGTATTGGATGGGTGACCATCATACACAAGACCAGTTATGTTCGGGAGAGAGGTTGCAGGGATGAAAGTTAGGCAACACTGCGCTGGATCGGGTATTGGATGGATGACCATCATACACATGACCAGTTCTGTTCGGGAGAGAGGTTAGAGGGATGAAAGTTAAGCAACACTGCACTGGGTCAGGTATTGGGTGGGTGACCATCATACACATGGCCAGTTCTGTTAGGGAGAGAGGTTGGAGGGATGAAAGTTAGTACAGCAACTTCACTCGCCTTGCTTATCAACCTCTCGACAGCATGGATTTGTGAAGGAATCCTGTTGTTCGCGTTGTACCGTCCTTCGGAAGGGACGTTAAGCCTGGGGTACCCTTGGTCTTCGACAGGAGTAGGCTACGTGCCGGCACCGGGTTTCCCCTCCTCCCTTCTAGGCTAGGTTAGGTTCATCATCATCCACTCATTCACTGACGCCATTAGACCAGTGCCGCATGGACAGATGTCAAAACAGTGCTAAGTTAAACACAACAAATCAATCAAATACTTCAGGATACATTTATATTACTTGGATCTTGCTGAGAATTATTAATATTAAAAACTCAGATGAAATCCTAGTGAAACTGTAGTCTCCTTATGTTTTCCTGAGTCCCTATTGACAAAATGCACAGAGCCAAGAAGTTAACCTCTTCACTTGGCACTAGAATTATATCACATATTTCCCGAGTCTAGATTCAATTCAAATGCTCGTTTTGTATTATTATCAACACTAAAACCGCCTCAAAAATATTTTAGACGGTTATAACGTCCATAATAATAAAATAAACCCCGCGCATTGCAAGCGTTTGCAATTTAAATAAGATTTCATCTAAAAGCTCTTTTCTTTGCTACATTCACTCGGAAATGTCTTAACTTTAGCCGCCAATTTCCGATGCTTTGAGCGTTAACTTTGATATCTAAAAGAAGTTGAATGTAAGTAACTCCACATCTAAAGCCGCCAGAGATCGCTTTGAGGAAATGGTTCAATTCCTAACAGATTATTCCAACAAACCTTTGGAAAGCAATTAAATGTCACCGCGATTATTCACGGTTTGCTCGAGTACAGAATGTGAAGTCCATTTCATTCTCTTCTCTCTATAAAGTCAACGTTTAGCAAAGCAGCGTGACCCTTAACAAGGGTAGGATAAAGCTAACATAGAGTTGACAGCCAAATCTAACAGCCGAACCTAATCGCAGCAATTCGCTAGGCCAGCCTTTATTTCTGTGTAGAGGACATTTTATAAACTTGCATTGGTTTCATGATAAAGCTATTGTAAAGGTTTGAGTTGCATTGTGACAGCCAACTATTGCATGCGAATATCAATGGAAATATCAAATATGTCCGCGTGGGTGTCCAAGATTTTGGTAGGTTAGGTCGTAATCCATCAAAGATGTTTAAGAGAGCACAAGAAATTAAAGCTAAACGGCTGTTTCGTTTGTGTCTGCGAATTTTTATGAGAAAACTGCGAAAGAAAAACATGTTTTATTGCATGTTTGGGTTCATTTCTATGCGTTTATTTCTGTCGTAAAGTCAATTGGAGAACAATTTTTTGAATGGTTTTAAATGTGTTTTTTTTTATGGCTCAGGATTTCTGATTGGTCGTGGCTATGATTTTCCGTATCATGGGAAATGTGATTTTAAATTTTTGAATGAAAAATTGAAAAAACTGAATGAAACATCAAAATTGAAGAGCTTCTTGTGGTAGATAAATGTCTATAAAACGCCGAGCAAGCCGAGCTAGAGGAATATCACTTCGATCCTTAGGAAAAAGTTCACCAAAAGTATCTCAAATTCCCAGTGAAAAGAATTCTGTTGGTTTCAAATCATTTTAAAATAAACATAACATCTCGTCTGTTTTCATTTTAATTTAGCGAGTTAAAGTCTCTTTTGACTGATTGATTGGTTGATTTGTTGTGTTTAATTGAGGTGATTATGAAGATGATAATTATCCCAACTTGGCCCAAATATGGCGGCAATAAGCTTGGGTACCACCGGCTTAACGTCTCTTCCGAAGGACGGTACAACGCGAACAACAGGATTCCTCCACAAATCCATGCTGTCGAGAGGTTGATAAGCAAGGCGAGTGAAGTTGGTTTCGAGAGGTTGATAAGCAAGGCGAGTGAAGTTGCTGTCGAGAGGTTGATAAGCAAGGCGAGTGCAGTTGCTGTCGAGAGGTTGATAAGCAAGACGAGTGAAGTTGCTATCGAGAGGTTGATAAGCCAGCCGAGTGAAGTTGCTATCGAGAGGTTGATAAGCCAGCCGAGTGAAGTTGCTGTCGAGAGGTTGATAAGCAAGGCGAGTGAAGTTGCTGTCGAGAGGTTGATAAGCAAGGCGAGTGAAGTTGCTATCGAGAGGTTGATAAGCCAGCCGAGTGAAGTTGCTGTCGAGAGGTTGATAAGCAAGGCGAGTGAAGTTGCTGTCTAGAGGTTGATAAGTAAGGCGAGTGAAGTTGCTGTCTAGAGGTTGATAAGTAAGGCGAGTGAAGTTAATGTCGAGAGGTTGATAAGCAAGGCGAGTGAAGTTGGTGTCGAGAGGTTGATAAGCAAGGCGAGTGAAGTTGCTGTCGAGAGTTTGATAAGCAAGGCGAGTGAAGTTGCTGTCGAGAGGTTGATAAGCAAGGCGAGTGAAGTTGCTGTCGAGAGGTTGATAAGCAAGGCGAGTGAAGTTGCTGTCGAGAGGTTGATAAGCAAGACGAGTGAAGTTGCTGTCGAGAGGTTGCTAAGCAAGACGAGTGAAGTTGGTGTCGCGAGGTTGATAAGCAGCTCGATAAAACCATGTAATCCTTTTATCCAAATTTTGTGATATTTTTACACTTCCCAAATATTGAACGATTTGAAATTGTCGCTCTGCGATTGGTTAGAAACGCAATGGGCGTGAGTTATCCTTGTATTTGATTATATCAGTGCTTGGATTAGTGCCTCCCCTCATGTGCTTGTCATGGGGTTTTCCCCTCTGAGCTGGGTGATGGTTGGCACCCTTCGCTCTGGACTGGCATCCCTCGCCCCGGGCTGGCACCCCTCACCCTGGGCTGGCTCCCCCTGCACTGGGCTGGCACCCCTTGCTCTAACCGATGACGCTTGAGCATGACTTGGCTGAGACTCAGAGCAATTACTAGCGGGGAAATCTCTGTACGACATTTCGTGTAAATGTGTGGTTAGGTCGGGTACTTGGCGTGGGAAACTTGTTCAGTGGGGAAAACGAGGATTTTATCGAGTTAGGATTTTAATGCTCGGAGGTAACTGGATTATCTTTCTGCAAAACTCGTGGGCGAGCTCTGAATCTAGAGATGTCCACCAGTTAAACGGTTGGATCGATTTAGATAAAGTTTTGCAAGACTTTGAAGAATATTTTATGTTGGATCTTCTACATATTTGGAATTAATCGGTTGCCTGGTTTTGTTTTAAATCAAGAATAACGAAACTTGCATCAAAATTGCCAACAAAATTGTCATCAAAAAATGCAGTCAAGTTAATTCTGTAGAATTTTGCTGACTTAGCTTGTCATGCAAAATGTTTTCGGTACAATTGTGGGAAAACCATTGTTAATAGAAAGAAACCAAACGGAGCAAAAGGAAAAAAATAAATTAATAATGTAGAAAATAAGATACGTTCGGTGCTACTCAAATTGTGTATAGGAACTACGTTTCCACGCATTGCATGGTATTTTAGTTGATTTCAGTCCAACAAAAAAATGTTTTTTGATTGTACATAAACTTAGTTTTTATAAAAACAAGCAAAGCACGTGAATACCAATATATAGACAAGGTAATGTTTGTATTTTTGAGGTTATTTTGTTATCATAGCTTTCATCCTTGATAAAGTAACTGGCAAAATATGGAAAACTTTGGGTAAATTAGTTGTTCTTCACTTGGCATTAAAAAACCAAGTAAAAACCTTTTTTTTTCAATTTCTTTTGACATTCTTAAAATGCTTTTAATGCATGTTAAATCACTCAAGAACACAGCTAGTCACGGTCTTAGAACAAAGTCCCGATCTCTACTTCATTAATTTACTAAATTACTTAAAAGAATAAGTTTTATAAGAACGCCAAAAGCAGCAGAAAGCCGCAAATAGCAAATAGCAGAATCCACAGGACCAGGTATAGGAGGAACTAGAATACCAATCTCTACTCTAAAGATGCAATAAAAGATAAGCGTGATTTAAACACCAATGTGTGACAGGAAAAGTCTTTATAAAACGATAACGTATATCATTCAAATCGACCGCACATACATTCCATGCAACAGATCGAGAGGCTGACATGACTCTATTATGCAACTCTTAGACCACCAGACTTTCAAAGCAATGCGCCCTTCTTCGTCCCTTACGCACAATCGGTCGTTACGCACTTCACCACGCTAGCCAACGCACTCACATTGCGTAACAATACGTTAGCGCTGGACAGAGCGAAACCGATGCATCAAAATCTTGACGTTTTTTCAAAAACCCGTGATGTCATTTTTCGATTTCAATGAAGTTGTGGAGATCAGTGAAGATCAGTGAAGTGGTCTGAATTTCGGGGTGAAATGTGTTATTTTTGTGGGTTTATTTGAATGTGTGGATGTAAATTGAGTTGGTTTTGGTTGTCTATGATTGATTGGGTAGAAGTAGGAAAGGCTTTTAATCGATCAACTGTGCATTAAGCTGACAATAGCAGGAAATTAGTGAATCCTAATGAAATGTTTGTCAAATACACAACATAAATGAAACTAACTCAACAAAACACTTATAAAATCAATTTATTTCAAATACAAACTTCGGTTAAAAAAGAATGAATGCTTTCGTTTCTTATCCAGGTTCTTTAGATTTTTGCAATTTTATATCAGAATTCATTTTCTCATCATAAAAAGTTTCTTCTTCTTCTCATATTTTCTGCATATACTTTTCTTGATTTCCCAGTAGTCATTTATCCATGGATTTTTTGCTTGAACTCCAATCAATTCTCTACAATTTCACTGAAAACTCTTTGATTTCAGTTCTCTTTTACTTCTGTTCTTCTCTAGAAGATAAAATCTTGAGCTAAAAACACAAAAAGATGATAAAAAACTGAACAACTTGACTTAAGCAAACTTTGCATGTTAAGTAGGAACAAATTGAACTCAGACGAAGCAACAATAAGTTGAAGCCGGCAACAGAATTATAATTTAGAGCGATTTAAACCCTAGCCTTTTATCAAACAAAGCCTGGACCTCGTTCCATCCATCAAGACGTTGAGGGGTCTTCTTTTCTCTCCAAGCAAATCAATCTCAACCCTTCACCGAGACGAGTAATTGTTGAAGACGCTGGACGAAGCTTGTTTTGAAGGAAGATTTGCCCGTCAAATGATGGATCACTCGATTAGCCGAAGCTAAAACGCAACAACGAGGTGGGCTTTAAGTTCGACTTAAACTCCGAGCAAAGGGTTGACATTTTGAAAGGGCTGGGATGATGATACGGTGGGTTTAAGTTGCTACTCCGAACAAAGGGTTGACATTTTGAAAGGGTTGGGATGATGATACGGTGGGTTTAAGTTGCTACTCCGAGCAAAGGGTTGACATTTTGAAAGGGTTGGGATGATGATACGGTGGGTTTAAGTTGCTACTCCGAGCAAAGGGTTGACATTTTGAAAGGGCTGGGATGATGATACGGTGGGTTTAAGTTGCTACTCCGAACAAAGGGTTGACATTTTGAAAGGGTTGGGATGATGATACGGTTGGTTTAAGTTGCTACTCCGAGCAAAGGGTTGACATTTTGAAAGGGTTGGGATGATGATACGGTGGGTTTAAGTTGCTACTCCGAGCAAAGGGTTGACATTTTGAAAGTGCTGGGATGATGATACGGTGGGTTTAAGTTGCTACTCCGAGCAAAGGGTTGACATTTTGAAAGGGCTGGGATGATGATACGGTGGGTTTAAGTTGCTACTCCGAGCAAAGGGTTGACATTTTGAAAGTGCTGGGATGATGATACGGTGGGTTTAAGTTGCTACTCCGAGCAAAGGGTTGACATTTTGAAAGGGTTGGGATGATGATACGGTGGGTTTAAGTTGCTACTCCGAGCAAAGGGTTGACATTTTGAAAGTGCTGGGATGATGATACGGTGGGTTTAAGTTGCTACTCCGAGCAAAGGGTTGACATTTTGAAAGGGTTGGGATGATGATACGGTTGGTTTAAGTTGCTACTCCGAGCAAAGGGTTGACATATTGAAAGGGTTGGGATGATGATACGGTGGGTTTAAGTTGCTACTCCGAGCAAAGGGTTGACATTTTGAAAGTGCTGGGATGATGATACGGTGGGTTTAAGTTGCTACTCCGAGCAAAGGGTTGACATTTTGAAAGTGCTGGGATGATGATACGGTGGGTTTAAGTTGCTACTCCGAGCAAAGGGTTGACATTTTGAAAGTGTTGGGATGAGGATACGTTGAATCTGTGGAAAGCGTCGAGACATTTTTTATTATTTTGTGCTCTTTTATGTGGGTGATGCATAGTTGTTTTTGGCGTGACTAAGTCTTAAAGCGCATTATATAGGGAGGTATGTACGGATTTGCTCTACAAAATAGCCAATGTTTAACAATTGCCCTACAGGCTACAGGAAACAAAGGACAGAATGTGATTTATTATCATTCAATAGTTCAGATAATTCTCTAGAAGTACTTTTTTTTATTTTCGATAAACTAAATATTGGAGGCGTTAGAGGAGGCGGCGTTTTCAGCACTCGTCATTAGACTAATGCAAAATAAAATATATATATCGCAAGATGACAGTTCCATCCCAATCTGTAAAGTCCTTCAGCGTGTAAATTAGATATGAAAACACAACCCAAATAAAGAGAGATGTAAAACTTGCATGTGAAGTTTGGTCAGTACTGTAGTTGACCTACGTGGCTACGCGGTAGTTGAACGTAGTCACGCATAAATATCGGCCGTATCAATAAGATACAGCTACACCCGGTTTTTTTTTAGAGTTTGTAAGCGAACTTAATATTTTACTTTTGAGTACATCTTTTTATCCCCGTCTAAGAAATAAGTGCATAAACTTTAAAAATAATTCACGATTCAATTATCTTCAAACATATATTTTTCATGAAATATCTAACCAAGAATTTTGAATTAAAATAATGTTTGACGGTTTAAAAGTCGGGTATTTTAATTGCATTGTTACACTTGGAACTTGTAATTAAAAAAATAATATGGATATTTGTAAAATATTAGCAAATATTGGTAGCATTGATAAAAATTTTCAATTTTAAACTTTTCGAACCTTAGCCAACAAGGAATCTGGATGAAAACAACCATTTTAATTTAAAAAGCCTGAATCATCGCTGACTCACAATAATATAATAATTTAATTTAATTTTGCAATTAAAAAATCTACCCTGCCTACAGAAAGTTTCACCCTCCGAAAAGCAACAGAAATTAAATCAGCAATTGAACAACGCGTGGTCAATAAATCAGCAAGTCCTTGTATTCGAGTCCATCTTTCTCATGAGCACCGATTACAGAATGAATGAGATGGTCACTCCAGCAACGGTAGCTGGGAAATAGTATGTAAATCACTGAACCAACCCCCACTCAGCGGTGACAAAGCAAATCTCAAGATGCTGCAAGAATCCCATTCCTTTACAACCCCTAACATTCATCACCCGAAGATCTCACCCCCGTCATATGAAAGAAATACTTCTCTGCCAATGCTGGGATCGTTACATAACACTTTATACAAACGTTTCAAGTGGAAGCATTGTTGATTAGCCCATAATTATTATTTTCCAGAACGGCATAAAACTGCAATCAAAATTAACCTTTGTCTGAGTTCAATGCAAAATCCATGGAAAATTATATGAAAAATTCTGTTGAAAATCATTTTTTGAATTTGGATGCTGATAAAGCCATAAAAACCCTGTATTAGCTCCAGTTGAGGTACAGTTTTACGATGCCCGGTTAATAAATAACGCCCTGTTAAGATCTAAATGGAGGTATCTGATTAGCACTAACCATAATGTCTTTAGCATTCAGTTTTCAATTTAATTTGTAGAATTGGCAAGATTATATGATGAATGAAAATAAGTTTAGTTCTGTTTTATTATTAACAACACTATAACCGTCTCAAAAATTGATGCCCAAACGCGGACTCGAACCCCGATCTCCACCTTTCGCAGGTGTCCGAATTTGGGCATCAATTTTTGAGACGGTTATAGTGTTGATAATAATAAAATACATCGCGCATTGCAAGCGTTTGCAATTTAAATCAGATTTCATCCTAATGTTTCGTTCTAGTTTAGATAATGGAATTGCCTGGCAAAGCCTGGATTGCATTATGACCTAACATCACATAATGCATCAAAGTACTCAAAATAAATGCACAATTTCTCTGCAAATCCATCGCTACTGACTCCCGAGTCCTCCTTACATCTCACCACATTGCCATCACCGCAATGAAAGAAATCCTCCACTAGAGCAACAATGAATGAATGGCCGAGCCATACTAGAGCTTTTATGCCTTTATGCAGGGGTGCTTCGAGTAGAGGGAGGTACCATTTAGTTTCGGTATCGTTTCTATACCCGACGTCAGTTTATACATCCCCCACTCTCCCCTCCCGACGTCGTCACAGCCCCTAAATGGCTAACTGAGTGCTAAGGGTAGTGTATATTACAAGGCGAAGTCAAGAGCTGCTTAGAGCTGTTGAGTATAAAGCAGTTTGCTCATAGAGAACCGTTGACATTTGCCAGTAATCCGCATTTAGGGTAAGAACGTTTCAAAGTCAGGTGTCAAAGCTTGGCTAAAGATTCATTTTACATTCGTTTTCATCTACGTTTAGTTGTGTTTGTATTTCTGAAGTGCCTTTTTAAAGACTGAGATTTGAGTGCGTCAACTTTTTGACGTGAAGAGTGAAAAGTGTTTGATATTTTTTTTATCGAAATGAGTGCGAATTCAATGGCGAGTTTGTTTCGACCGTGGGCGGCAGAAAATGAAGACAATAAGCAACAAGAAATACTTTTAAAAACGTTTTCCAGTCAAAATAAAATCGAAATCGACCAGGATTGCACCGTGTCGACGACGTCGTCGTCATACCCGACGATCGGCGTCGAAATCGCGGCGTCGCACTCGGTGAAAACCGACGCCAACGTCGCGGCGAAACCGATAGAGAAACCACGCGGCAGGAAATCGAAGCAGACGCTCGAGCGTCATCAAAAACGTTGCAAAACAAGCAAAGAAGACAGAAAAATAAGACAAGAAATTACTGGAGATTTTAACGCCGACAACTTTAGTTCTGGGTCATCATCTGCGTTCACTGTCAAGATCCCTTCAAGAATTCAAGTGCCTGAAATGTGCGCTAACCCGAGCATGGACATCGGTCTTCTAGAGAGATTACATGCTGATTCCCTAGGGATAAATCCTGGATGTGTTTCTGGCGACTTCATGTCCCGGTATTGTTACCCCGAATCATATGATGTGCTTGCCTCTGAGCTGGCTCTTGAAAGCGCATTGTTGCACGGGATTATGCCGAGTCCGGCACAGATGGAAGAATACGGGAGACTGCTACAACTTCAGGAACAATCAATGAAAGGAGGCGTCAGTCGCAAGCAAAGACCGAAGAAATATCGGTGTCCTCATTGCCAGGTCGCGTTCAGCAATAACGGGCAGCTTAAAGGACATATTCGCATTCACACAGGTAACAATTATGAGCTAAATACTATGGTCTAAATATTAAATACCATAAGCTTAATACAATTATAGATATCAAATACCGTATTGTTATTTAAATTAACGGTTTTGCCCGGGAAAGAATAATTTAGCGCCTGCAAGAGATATTTTTTATTTGCTTGTTACTCAATTTAAGCGGCTGATTTAATTTATGGAGCTACTTTCTGTTAAAGCTACACGATGCGTAGAGCGATTAGAGCTGTTTTTTTACTTGACCTGGCCATTAGTTCTCGCGAAAAATATAATTAAACTATGATGGTTTTTAGACTCATGTCTACTTGATATAAACTTAGCAATAGTTTTAACAAAAACTATTTCAACTGGGTTTTCATTGCTAAGTAAAGGGCTACTGAATTTCAAGTTATTGGAAAATTGTCAGGACTGCTCTTACCTCTGAAGAAGTAACTAGTATATGTGACGAAACGTTGGGAAATTTAGTAGCCCTTTACTTAGCATTCAAAACCCAGTTGAAATAATTTTTCTTATAATTAAACTATGTTTAATCTTTTATAAATATGAAGTTAAAGTGTAGTTAAATGGAAATGGGTAGCTGATAAAGCTAGGTCTTGATTTTGCATAAAAGCGTCGGGGGTTTTAGTGAATGTGTGAGACCACTAGCTTTAATTGTGTCCTTCTTTGTCCTTCTTTGTCCTTCTTTATAGAAGAACAGTGAAAGGGTCAGGAGGCCAAGGCTAGAATTTGCTCGCTTGGTCCAAGGCTTTGGGCGCCCGCCCGGATGTCTTAGATTCTTGCCAAAACGTGTTGAAAAGATTTCAATGTTAAACTTGTAAACTTTGTTCGGCAAGGATTTTAGAAAACAATCGGGCAATTATGCAAACTTATGTAAAACACTGGATTAAAGGACGCTGCCTAATTTACGATGGCTTCGTTGTTTTTACTGGCAGGGAGGTGGGAGGGAAAGTTTGGTAGAATTCATTTATTTCGGGAACCATTTTGTGTGACTTTGTCTGTTATTTCCTATTTAGTACTTGAATGTCATGTGAAGTTCTTTTGTTATTAAAGACGAAGCAATCGTGCTAGCTCGAGAATTCATTTTATGAGATAGTTTTTATAAAATGAATTAGATTCGATCAGCTGATTAACGCCAATCTTTCTTAGCAAACGTGGGTTTTGTAAAGTCTACCACGCCTCGGTCTTGTTTCTTAGAAATCTCTGGATTCAATTTCTTCAATTTCATGCTTCCGTGCGCTGAAAAAATGATAATTTATTTTGAAATCAGGGATGAGATGAAAGAAAATAGTTTTTCTTATTTTCCGTAAAGTTCCAGGATAAACGTGGTCAGTAAAATCTCTTCTCTAACCCTTGAATTGTCTCTGCGTGAATCACAATGAAGTCGCTGACCTCTGCGACGGAATCAGATATTTACCACAATAACAACCAAGTTAAGATCAGTTTAATCAACGTCGCCCGTGCAACCTGCAAGTCGACATTCTCACAATACATTCGCTGACTTCTCTCTTCACGATCATAGGACATTTTGTTTAACTCTTGCAGTACAAGCTTCTGTTAGCTATGATTACACTCAATCAAAACCACGGTTTGCTGGCTCTTTGTGAATCTCAACGGAAACAACATCTTTAACAACTTTAAATAACCACCGACCCCGATCGATGATGTGTTGTTAGAAACATTAATTACCAACTTTAACTTATGACCTTTCATATGTTTACCTAAAGAAAATAATCCAATAAACCCATATCATCTTTCCATATGTGCCTCCATCTATCCATATGTGTCTCTATAAATCAATCAATTTGAACTTCTTGACAAAGCTAACCAACTTCATCTTCTTCTTCTTCTTTAGGTGAGCGTCCCTTCAAGTGTGAGGAATCTTCCTGTGGCAAGACTTTCACACGCAATGAAGAACTAACCCGTCACAAACGCATCCACTCGGGCTTGCGTCCCTACGCATGTGCGTCTTGCGGCAAGCGCTTTGGCCGCAAAGATCACCTTAAGAAGCACGCACGTACGCATCAGCCGCAATATCATCGTCAGGCAATGTTGGTGCCGTTCATGCCGGGCATGGGACACTCCTACCCGTATGTGTACGGGATATGATGGACTTAGACTTGGAGAACGCCTTATGAGAACATTTTCTCATGGATTAAAGACTGATTTTTAGTAGAAAAAGCGACTGGCGAGAGGTTACTAATGGTGTCAATTTCAAATAAGATAATTGTGATGTAAGATTTTGTAAAAAGATTTTGTATAAACCAAGAAAGTGAATATTTTTTATACGAATTGTGAACATTTCTGATCGGTGTATATTTTTGGGAATAAATAAATATCTTTCTCAATGAATTTTAAAAGTTGTGGTTGTTATTTTCAATGAGAGTAAAATAGGATTTAAAGCAATGTAGGATACGTTGTTTAAAATTAATGGAGAACACAAAACATTGCTGTACCGACATCAAGAATTCAAACCCACATCCAGATCACAAAAAAACATGAGTCTCATTTCAATTACAAATTAAATTTCTTGCCATCATTGAAACCAAACCGACCGCCATTAAATTGCAAATCCACGACCGCAGTAAAATAGCTTGCACGAGTGAGATATGCAAATCAAACGCAAAAAGGGGGAGCCTTGAAGCTAGGGGTGTATAAGTTATAGGGCACATGCCTAGGGGTGGGGGTCGATGTCGCCATGTATGCTAGAGCCATGCGAGAATACGAGGCTATAGTTTAGTCATCTATTAAAATCAACCCCTGGCTTCGGGACCCCGCCATTTGCAATGACAACAAAACTACGGGGGGTTGCGTCACCAAGTTTCATGATATAGAACTGCAAGTCCGAGTTCTCGACGGGACGTGCAAGACAATCGCTGCATGTGTGGACCAAGCGCAGTGTTTGGGTACAAAGTTTAGATTTCTGAAAAGATGTTTCAATGGTGCAATCGTAGGAACAGATTTTAGCCTCCTGAAAGTGATGCGACACTTTCGGTGAATGGGTCAGGATCGCGGTCAGGATTGCGGACAGGATCGCACTTTTGCTTTGCTTAGTTGAGATTTTAGAGGAAGTGTTGAGAGAAAGAAATCGAGAGGAATTAGATTCTCTGAGGCCAGAAAGAAGTTTCCTGTTTGTTGTTTTCAACTTTGAACTTAAAAGGAAGAGAGAGATGAAAGAGAGGTCAGAGGAAATACGTGAGGTAGGAGATGATTCTTTATTCTCTTGGTCTATCGGGACTCGACCAAGAAACTTGGGAATTGCATTAATCGAAGAAAATGAAAAGAAATACAGAGTAAAACAACATCAGAAATCACTGAAAGAAATGAAACATGTGTTTGTACTTTGAAGTTATCGAACTGGGATTGTTTAACGGGATCCAAGTCTTGTGGAGGGAGAAACTGTATTTTGATAAAGTGGGTGGGGGATTGAAGTTGTGCGTATTACTTCTTATATCCTAGGTTTGCTTAATTTCACCGACGCTGTTTAAATCTTGCTGAATCTGCGTTTAATGGGGAGGTTTTAGGTAAAAATTCATTTTCCCCGTTTACATTTAGAAAGATTTGAACTAAAATTTTGAGATAAATACAGAAAAAAATGTGCAGATTTTAATTTGAACAACGATAATTAAAAAGGCTTTGACTTTGATATGTTGTAAAGCACGAAGGCAGGGGATTGTTAGAGATATCAAACTTTCTTGCAATTCTTTGCAACTTTCAATCGTGGTAGCAATTTCTTCAACTATCTGGACAAAACATACATCAAGGAAGCGTCGACTTCAAGGAAGCGTTGACTTCAAGGAAGCGTTGACTTCAAGGAAGCGTTGACTTCAAGGAAGCGTTGACTTCTACTATTTTATCTTTAAAAGATATACTTACGAATTTATTTCTGACCTAATATAATGTGTCTTTAAAAATTAGTTCTTTTTTCTAAGTAATTTTGAATCTTGCCATGCATCATTGCATCTTAAATATACAAATATTCATTAATTAATTAAACAAATTAAAATATAAAAGTACATTTGAACATTTGTTTTCTAAACTCGATGGACTTTTTTGGACGAATTACACCAACAAATACTCATGAAAACCCAGGTGTAGCTGTATCTTATTGATACGGCCGATATTAAAGCTTGACTACGTTCAACTACCGCGTAGCCACGTAGGT
Source organism: Protonemura montana (assembly GCA_947568835.1). Classification (NCBI taxonomy): domain Eukaryota; kingdom Metazoa; phylum Arthropoda; class Insecta; order Plecoptera; family Nemouridae; genus Protonemura; species Protonemura montana. Next base: position 17,001,236 of record OX387607.1, on the reverse strand, counting down.
CAACTACAGTACTGACCGCACTTCACATGCAAGTTTTACATCTCTCTTTATTTGGGTTGTGTTTTCATATCTAATTTACAAGCTGAAGGATTTTACAGATTGGGATGGAAGTGTCATCTTGCGATATATATATTTTATTTTGCATTAGTCTAATGACGAGTGCTAAAAACGCCAACCCCTCTAACGCCTCCAATATTTAGTTTATCGAAAATAAAAAGTACCTCTAGAGAATTATCTGAACTATTGAATGATAATAAATCACATTCTGTCCTTTGCTTCCTGTAGGCTGTAGGGCTTGTTACACATTTGCTATTTTGAAGAGCAAATCCGTACATGCCTCCCTATTTAATGCACATTAAGACGTAGTCACGCCGAAAGGGTGTTCTTTCTTAAAGTCACAAATCCACCAAGTAGTTGCTAATTCATTTCAATTGTTCCAAGCAAGTCAATAAGTCTCATTGAATTCTTTACAATGTTGCTACTAAAATACTACAGCGGACTAAAACGAAATCCAATTTCTCAACATCAGTCTATCGACCGTTTACAAAAAAAAACCGATGATAAAGTTGGAAAAGATTGATCAATTCTAAATGGGGTGATATCAAGAATTGGCCAGTCTATGGACGCGACGTAGCGCAATCCGCACAAAGAACTATTATTCAGCTGTCTTCAAAAGAAGATGGATGGAGAAAAAGAACGAAGAGCAAAGAATGTCATTGTCATTCAACTTCATCGACATCTTGACCAAACAGCATCGTCAGCTGGGAGATTGATCTTCATCGGGCTTCTTACAAACGCTTACAAATTGAAGAATCGTCGCTTGCATTTTGTCATTAGAGTTTAACCCGTTTGGGATTTTGTTAATTTTTGAAGTCCGATGCGTCACAAATGACCTAGATTTAGTTTTTCAGAACCGAATGGCTTGGCGTGTTGGAAACATCGCTTTCCGTAGATCACTGAAGTTAAGCAACACTGCGCTGGGTCAGGTATTGGATTGGTGACCATCATACATGACCAGTTCTGTTTGGGAGAGAGGTTGGAGGGATGAAAGTTAAGCAACACTGCGCTGGGTCAGGTATTGGATGGGTGACCATCATACACATGACCAGTTCTGTTCGGGAGAGAGGTTGGAGGGATGAAAGTTAAGCAACACTGCGCTGGGTCAGGTATTGGATGGGTGACCATCATACACATGACCAGTTCTGTTTGGGAGAGAGGTTGGAGGGATGAAAGTTAAGCAACACTGCGCTGGGTCAGGTATTGGATGGGTGACCATCATACACATGACCAGTTCTGTTCGGGAGAGAGGTTGGAGGGATGAAAGTTAAGCAACACTGCGCTGGGTCAGGTATTGGATGGGTGACCATCATACACATTACCAGTTCTGTTCGGGAGAGAGGTTGGAGGGATGAAAGTTAAGAAACACTGCGCTGGGTCAGGTATTGGATGGGTGACCATCATACACATGACCAGTTCTGTTCGGGAGAGAGGTTGGAGGGATGAAAGTTAAGCAACACATCGCTGGGTCAGGTATTGGATGGGTGACCATCATACACATGACAAGTTCTGTTTGGGAGAGAGGTTGGAGGGATGAAAGTTAAGCAACACTGCGCTGGGTCAGGTATTGGATGGGTGACCATCATACACATGACCAGTTCTGTTCGGGAGAGAGGTTGGAGGGATGAAAGTTAAGAAACACTGCGCTGGGTCAGGTATTGTATGGGTGACCATCATACGCATGACCAGTTCTGTTCGGGAGAGAGGTTGGAGGGATGAAAGTTAAGCAACACTGCGCTGGGTCAGGTATTGGATGGATAACCATCATACACATGACCAGTTCTGTTCGGGAGAGAGGTTGGAGGGGATGAAAGTTAGTACAGCAACTTCACTCGCCTTGCTTATCAACCTCTCGAAAGCATGGATTTGTGGAGGAATCCTGTTGTTCGCATTGTACCGTCCTTCAGAAGGGACGTTAAGCCGGTGGTCCCCTTGGTGCTCTTCGACAGGAATAGGCTACGTGCCGGCACCGGGTTTCCCCTCCACCCTTCTAGACTAGGTTAAGTTCATCATCATCCACTCATTCACCGACGCCATTAGATCAGTGCCGCATGACCAGATGTCAAAACAGTGCGTCGTTAAACACCACAAATCAATTAAGTTTTTCAGTGACTAATGAAGAACTTCACATTCCGCTGATACAGAATTCTATGTCACGGTTTAAAATTCCTACTTCGATGTCATTTTCATGAAATTATGGCTTCTGGTTGCTTTCTAATAAAGCGCATAATGCAAATTTGTAATTTTAACACAGCAAAGTTAGTGTATCATTCCTACGTTCATTCTAGAATTGCGTATGGTATTTTATTATGGGGACATTCGAATTATACAAAGAGACTTTTTATTTTACAAAAAAGAGCGGTTCGATATCTTGCCTCCGCTAATTTTAATCCGTGTACGGCTGGGACATATTTTAAAGATTCCTGCAGACCACTTTTTATCGAGTTTGATATTTTAACGCTACCATGCATGTACATTTATAGTGCAGTTTTTTATGTAATTGACAACAAAAATCAAACAATTGAACAAAATAAAATTCATAGTTATTGCACTAGAAACAATTTTACATTAAAACTAGATAAACATTGTTCATCATTTAATAATAGGAGCCCAATGACAAATGGTATATGTTTTTATAATAAGCTATTAACTGATTGTAAGCTGTCCTTTGAAAAAAATAATACTTTATCCTTTAAGACCAATGTAAAAAAATTCCTGTTAAAAAATGCTTTTTATTCTGTCAAAGAGTTTTTACATTTCAAACACATAACATAGAACATAGATTTTAGATATTGACTTGTCATATGCCATTATGTATACATGGTTCTTTAATGATACAATAAAAGCAATTTCAATTTCAAAAATTTCGTACACATTTTAAAACTTTGAACTGAAAGTGAATTATATCATTCACACGGTTGATATTTAGATGGAAAATAAGACAGCGCATGTTTTCGCACATGCGATTGCAGTGTTAGCCAGATGATCTCTCTTCCTTGATGCCCCGAATTGGTTACCAAACCTATAAGTGTCTTATTTCAAAATCAATCTTCGACTCCATATTCTTATTGGAAGAATGTCCCATCAAAAATATTCGGCTAATTAATAATTAGCCGAATAATTTCGACCTTAATTACGTCTAGATATCGCTTGGAAGTATTAGCTATTCCACAGCGCGAGTTTTAAAAAGTTTGTAAAATGAAGATATTTTCCGGCATTAAATGCTGGCGAGCAAATGATTCCAGATTGTCTAACTTCATGACATTGACTAACCTATGACATCGCAGAGGTAGGTACGCTTTTGTGCGTATTAACCTACGTATTGTGCGTATTAACCTGCGTATTGTGCGTATTAACCTGCGTATTGTGCGTATTAACCTGCGTATTGTGCGTATTTACCTGAGTATTGTGCGTATTAACCTGCGTATTGTGCGTATTAACCCGCGTATTGTGCGTATTAACCTGCGTATTGTGCGTATTAACCTGCGTATTGTGCGTATTAACCTGCGTATTGTGCGTATTAACCTGCGTATTGTGCGTATTAACCTGCGTATTGTGCGTATTAACCTGCGTATTGTGCGTATTAACCCGCGTATTGTGCGTATTAACCTGCGTATTGTGCGTATTAACCTGCGTATTGTGCGTATTAACCTGCGTACTGTGCGTATTAACCTGCATATTGTGCGTATTAACCCGCGTATTGTGCGTATTAACCTGCGTATTGTGCGTATTAACCCGCGTATTGTGCGTATTAACCCGCATATTGTGCGTATTAACCTGCGTATTGTGCGTATTAACCTGCTTATTGTGCGTATTAACCCGCGTATTGTGCGTATTAACCTGCGTATTGTGCGTATTAACCTGTGTATTGTGCGTATTAACCTGCGTATTGTGCGTATTAACCTGCGTATTGTGCGTATTAACCTGCGTATTGTGCGTATTAACCTGCGTATTGTGCGTATTAACCCGCGTATTGTGCGTATTAACCTGCGTATTGTGCGTATTAACCCGCATATTGTGCGTATTAACCTGCGTATTGTGCGTATTAACCTGCTTATTGTGCGTATTAACCCGCGTATTGTGCGTATTAACCTGCGTATTGTGCGTATTAACCTGCGTATTGTGCGTATTAACCCGCGTATTGTGCGTATTAACCTGCGTATTGTGCGTATTAACCTGCGTATTGTGCGTATTAACCTGCGTATTGTGCGTATTAACCTGCGTATTGTGCGTATTAACCTGCGTATTGTGCGTATTAACCCGCGTATTGTGCGTATTAACCTGCGTATTGTGCGTATTTACCCGCGTATTGTGCGTATTAACCTGCGTATTGTGCGTATTAACCTGCGTATTGTGCGTATTAACCCGCGTATTGTGCGTATTAACCTGCGTATTGTGCGTATTAACCTGGGTAATGTGCGTATTAACCTGCGTATTGTGCGTATTAACCTGCGTATTGTGCGTATTAACCTGCGTATTGTGCGTATTAACCTGCGTATTGTGCGTATTAACCCGCGTATTGTGCGTATTAACCCGCGTATTGTGCGTATTAACCTGCGTATTGTGCGTATTAACCCGCATATTGTGCGTATTAACCTGCGTATTGTGCGTATTAACCTGCGTATTGTGCGTATTAACCTGCGTATTGTGCGTATTAACCTGCGTAAAGTGCGTATTAACCTGCGTATTGTGCGTATTAACCTGCGTATTGTGCGTATTAACCTGCGTATTGTGCGTATTAACCTGCGTATTGTGCGTATTAACCTGCGTATTGTGTAAATTATTGTAAGGGAAGGTGGTATATAGTTGGTCGGTTTTAGTTTTTTTTTAGTTTCCTCATTCACAGTAGCTGTAAATGGAGGAAAATGTTTATTATACATGCATTACAGTAATTAGAATAAGATATGTTTTTTCTAGAATTATGCCAGCATTTGTGGCTGAAATACCTGAAGTGACCCACAATATACCACTTGACTTGCCATGTACCAACCATATAGCAGATTATATTTGCCAGGACTGAATATCTCAAAATTCTTTATTACAACCACCACTTAAAAACTGTACAAGAATGTAGCTTAGATCAACAACAAAAACACTGTAATTTTTTCCAGTCAGGTGGCAGAAAAGTTTGATAGCTCACTATAGACCGTGAACCATTTGATACTACCTTCCCCTACGTTTTAATCATTGCAACGTGAAAAACAGACACTCAAATGCTCATGCACACAAACCACAACGTGATGAACATCATTTACTGGATTTGGAATGTCACACAAATGGTCAAGCATGTATGGGGTGGACATAAAAAAATAACAAAGCAAAAAATGCCATTGACCAAAAAATTCGGACTTCAACAAAAACAGTCACAAAATAAAGGGCGTGTTCTTTGAAAAGCGTGGATATAAAAAATATCTGTGACCTTCCGACCTTGCCCCCCTCCTATGCGTGCGGTAAAATTCCCACAAATGAACCCTAAATGGTCACATTGCATCGCGGACAAGTATAGATAAATCGACGTCAAATTCTGTGAATCAAAACTGTATAATAATAATAATCTTTCTAGTATCTGGTAGTTTTGGTCACTCGATACGACTCCTGTAGTGAGGGTTGTCAACTTTATTGTCATTTTATAGGTTATTGTCACTTTGTTGAGGGGCTTACAATAGAGGTGGCATCTGAAGAGTATAGAGATTCACTCACGGGTGGTCGAATTGCTAGATAGCAATGAATGAATCTTGTAATTCCCATTGAGGCTCGAAATAATTTACCGTGGTGTAGTATACAGCCTCGTTCGAAGACGCGGCAGAAACGATTCGACGGTTGAGTTCTACAGAAATTATTTGAATTTGATTAATTCGATGATAAGCGCCTAAAATAGCTCTAGCGAGATATGGATGAGACACTTCCAATTCTTCTGCCAAAGTCCTGAGTGCAAGCAATGTTCTTTGTTTTGGTCTTGCAACTGTAATGTTCTTTTAAAAAAATAGTATCGAGCTCATCGAAATAAAAAATAAATATTCTAGATATGAAGTCTGAAACAAAATGTATAAATCGGGATCGAACGTTGTCGCAACACGAATCCAAGAACCTGACGCACGCCCATCTGTAATATACTATAAAGAATTGGAAAATGTTATTGTTTTTGCCTTACAATTGGTTTTTAAATGGTAACCATAGAAACTATCACGCTTATTTGACAGCTAGAGTAGCCTACGCAGCCTACGCCGGATGCTTCGCTGTGGTTAATCAAACTGATAATTTGGTGAATATCTTGAAGATACAGCAAAGTACCATAAAAACGTTCTCAAAAAAGTGCTGAAGATGCTCCCCTTTAAGAGAGGTATTGGAGAAGACAGTTGCTTGTTGCAACCGCCACCTACTTTTAAAGGCGACGCACGGATTAGTAAGTTGAACATTAACCAAACATAAGTGATAGAATTATAGAATTTAGAATATTGGATCCAAATTCTATGATGTTGCAAACTCTTCTAAAATGTTATGTTTTAGGTATTGAGATGAGGATTCTGATGAAAAGATTGTTCGTGTTCACCGGCTGTTTCGCTATGATATTCATCCTGGCAGCGCTGATGAGCCTGATTATGGAGCTGACAACGATCGAAATAAACTTTGAAACGGATAAAATACTACGAACAACATCAGACAAGTTTCTGAGTATTGGTCTGGATACATCTCTGATCAAAGCAAAGTGGCACGGATACACGGCAAATAAACTTGTCCTGGCCGCAAGACATTTATCGCCGGCATATATTCGAATCGGGGGAACAGATTCGGACAGGCTGCTCTTTAGTGCCAAATCAGTAACACAACCAAAAAACAAGTTACATCCACTCGACTATGCTGAAGAAGCTAGATTTCTAGAAGAAAGAGTTATTGAATCGTTGGCAGACTTGATCACCGGCGCAGGCGAGGACCCAATGAGCTACACTTTCAATTTTCCAGACATTACCAGAAACTACGACAATTTTACTCTGACAGGTGAGTCACTTTTTAAAATATTTTCACTGAAACTAGATCCTTGATTTACCTCTAGACGTGACTTACATATATTTCAATTTATCTATTTTGAACAGGAGACGATTGGACAAGTATTTATAGATTTGCAAAGATCGCAGGTCTGAACATTCTGTTCGATCTCAATGTTCTGCTGCGCGATGGTGACAATTGGGACAGCTCCAACGCCGAGGAACTTATCAAATTCTCCAACGACAGTGGTTTCGATGTCAATTGGCAATTGGGGAACGGTAAGTGCGGTCGACCGAAAAAAAATTACAGATTTGTAACCAACACAATACATCTATAACCAAATTCTATACCAAACTGTTTGGCATGTTGGAAACACCGGTTCTCGTTAGATCACCAAAGTTAAGCAACACTGCGCTGGGTCAGGTATTGGATAGGTGACCATCATACACATGACCAGTTCTGTTCAGGAGAGAGGTTGGAGGGATGAAAGTTAAGCAACACTGCGCTGAGTCAGGTATTGGATGGGTGACCATCATACACATGACCAGTTCTGTTTGGGAGAGAGGTTGGAGGGATGAAAGTTAAGCAACAATGCGCTGATTCAGGTATTGGATGGGTGACCATCATACACATGACCAGTTCTGTTTGGGAGAGAGATGGAGGGATGAAAGTTAAGCAACACTGCGCTGGGTCAGGTATTGGATGTGTGACCATCATACACATGACCAGTTCTGTTTGGGAGAGAGATGGAGGGATGAAAGTTAAGCAACACTGCGCTGGGTCAGGTATTGGATGTGTGACCATCATACACATGACCAGTTCTGTTCGGGAGAGAGGTTGGAGGGATGAAAGTTAAGCAACACTGCGCTGGGTCAGGTATTGGATGGGTGACCATCATACACATGACCAGTTCTGTTTGGGAGAGAGATTGGAGGGATGAAAGTTAAGCAACATTGCGCTGGGTCAGGTATTGGATGGGTGACCATCATACACATGATCAGTTTTGTTTGGGAGAGAGGTTGGAGGGATGAAAGTTAGTACAGCAACTTCACTCGCCTTGCTTATCAACCTCTCGACAGCATGGATTTGTGGAGGAATCCTGTTGTTTGCGTTGTACTGTCCTTCGGAAGGGACGTTAAGCCGGTGGTCCCCTTGGTCTTCGACAGGAGTAGGCTACGTGCCAGCACCGGGTTTCCCCTCCTCCCTTCTAGGCTAGGTTAAGTTCATCATCATCCACTCATTCACTGACGCCATTAGACCAGTGCCGCATGGACAGATGTCAAAACAGTGCTAAGTTAAACACAACAAATCAATCAAATACTTCAGGATACATTTATATTACTTGGATCTTGCTGAGAATTATTGATATTAAAAACTCAGATGAAATCCTAGTGAAACTGTAGTCTCCTTATGTTTTCCTGGGTCCCTATTAAATTCTCCCGATTGATTTTCAGAGCCGAATTCATTTCACCACGTGTTCAACGTCACGATCAACGGCACACAACTCGGACAAGATTTCAACGCGTTGAAGAAAATCCTGGGAAAATATCCTCGCTACGCCAACGATTCCCTGGTGGTCGGTCCCGACGTTACGAGACCGAAGAAGTTTCCCGTCGATTCTTCGACAAAATATTTGACCGATTTCTTGAAGAGCGTGGATTCGGTCGACGCTGTCACCTGGCACCAGTAAGTACATCGCTATCGGAACTTAAATGTTTTAATACTTTTGTTTGTATGGATTTTATTTAGCTTGTTAAGCTATTAAAAAAAACTACAATGTTACATTATATTTTTCTCTTTGTCTTCTTTAAATTTATCAAATAATTTAGTCTTAAATTTACTTACAGTTTTTATATTCCTAATTTTCTCTGATGCATTGATTTTCTTTCGATGCAGTTACTATTTGAACGGTCGGGCTACGAGCTTGGCGGAGTTCATTGACCCCGCGGTATTCAATATTCTACGTAAACAGATTGACGCAATGAAAGCCGTCGTAGATTCGTTGAATATAACTTCACCGATGTGGCTCGGTAAGTCAAGTCACAAACTTCAAGTTTGTATTTTCAAAAGCAAGTCTATGTTTAATACTCTTTTACTCTCAGAGTGCAAATCAAGGGAGAAGTGTGATTTTGTTGGAAGTGTTTTTTGAAAGAAGCGCTGGCTTTTTTTTTAACATTGACTTGAATTAATTGTGTGTGCAGAACGTTGTAAAGCATTGAACTAGAGACATATTCTCAAGTGATATTAGCATAAAAAGGTAAAAAATCACAGATAAAATTTAATATGGGAGTAAAACTAGAGTTTGAGATATTGTTTTAGGCATTTACATCTCATAAGATGAATAAAGAGCTGAATGTTAGTTAGAAAAAACTAACTTACTAACTTAATTTAATTTAAAATAAATAAATTAAATTAAATACCCCGCGCATTAACAAATGCAAAGTAAAGAAAAGTAAAGTTGTTTTTCACTTAGCATTCAAAACCCAGTTGAAATAGTTTTTGTTAAAACTAGTGCTAAGTTTACATCAAGTAGACATAAGTCTAAAAACCAACATAACCCCAACATTGTTAAAATTATGTTAAGCTGAAACTGCGTCTGCATACGGAGGAGGAGCTCCTAACCTCTCAGACAGCTTTGTCGATGGTTTCTTGTGGCTTGATAAGCTGGGAATATCGGCTCAAATGGGTCTGGACGTCGTCATCCGTCAGTCCCTGTTCAACGGTTACTACGCATTACTCGACGCAGACATGGACCCTTTGCCCGTAAGTTCATTCCAGGCTTTGTTGCCGCAAAATCAGGACCAAAACATTGTACGCTGTTTAAATTTACCAGAATATAGCCTCTCGCTCAGGTTTATTTTGACTATTTTATATGAATTGGAGAAATGTAAATAGGGAAATGCAATACATTAAGGTTCGAGTGGCCAAGTACAAAATAAAAAGTCAGGTGCACTTTGCAACGGAAATCTTCATCTCTCGCAATCAGCTGTTAATGCATCGAAAATCTGTCTTTAGTTATTTTAACAGCCTTTTGGCAATCTTACCTTGCGATAAATAAGAAATGCAATAGAAATTATGGTTGATCACGCTGTTGCTTTTATAAATTGGCCTGTAAAAAAGCGGACACTTTTTTTAGATTCATTTGATTTGATTGGAAGATCTAAAAAAATTCTTGTTATTTTTTGTAGTTCAAAAGAAAAGAGAGAATTAGCACAACTTACTGGAGTAAATAATTGGTGCACTTTAAGATAAATTAAAACATTTAGTGTGAGTTGTAATCGATGTTTTAGGATTGGTGGGTGTCGGTGATTTACAAGAAGTTGGTTGGACCGAAGGTAATCAAGACTACAGAATGTCACGGGCCCGTTCGTGTCTACTGCCACTGCACGGCACCGGATTCACTCACAGGCTCGGGTGGGACCATCACAGTATTCGGGATCAACATGACCAAGAAACCATCGGCTATAATCATGCGAATGAACGGAGCAATCAGATATAATCCTCACATGACAGTCCTTGCCTATATCTTGACGGGTGGTAACGGTCTCCTATCTAAGATTACTCTTTTAAACGGGCAAGAATTGTCTCTAAATGCTGACGGGTCTTTGCCGTCGTTTCGGCCACGTATCGTGTTTGCTGATGAGATGATTATGCCAGCAGAGTCGATAGCGTTCTTTGTTTTGCATGATTTTGCGGTACCTGTTTGCTGGGAGGAGAAACTTTGGTAGTGGAGTGGGATTGGGTTTGATACAGAAACTATATGATTCAAGGTATTTAGACTGATCTTTTGTGCCAAAGTATTTTTTTTTTTTTAACTCAGAGGTTTATAATTTTTATTTCATATTGCTAGTCTACACAACAAGAAGTTTAAGTCCAAATTCGTTGTGAAAATTTGGGATATTTTCAAAATGTAAATTTAAAAAATACCAGCAAAAGTTGCGTAATACTTTTTTGGGAAGAGATTCACATAAAGCTTGAACACTGCAATTTACATGTAATAAACATTGTGTTTTCTTGTATAATTGTACAAAGTAACTGATTTTGTGCCTTTACAATATTTCTTTTTATAAATAAAATATATTCAATATATTGACAAAATGTACATTTTTTTATTTCTCTGAACCAACTAAGCTAGTCACTAACTTATCGAGATTCCTGCCTACATCCATCACGGGTCACCTCTACAAACTCTAGACCCTACCGTCCTATGTAATTATAACTAGTGCTACCCCAAAATACATGAGACACCAACCTCGTAACTTTCAATTGAGACCTTTTCCAGCCAATCAAAACTAAATGTTCTTCGCAAAGAAGCGCTAGAAAAAGAATGCATTTTTACCCAAAACATTTCAAAAATATTTACTACTAATGAGAATCAACAATGAGATAGTTTGGTAGATATTTAAGAAAGCGCAAGTGATGTTGTTTTTGTGTTTGCATTATGTATGATTAATTAAATGGTTTATTTTATGAATTATTTGGAATTAGATAAATCTGGAATGTTAAAATACTGATCAGTGACCTGGACCATTTCTTTCAACGTTTGTTCAGAATAAGCCTCATCATGTTCCGAGCCAGGAAGTTTTAGTAAGATCTTATTTAGGTAGGTAATATTATTACAATATGATATGTTCTGAAATTGTGAGTTTTGTTAGACCACCGTAATATCGACTTGATTCTAACAGAAAACCTTTTGACCACCACAAATCTAGACGAAAAAAATATGATTCAGTATTAAAATACCGTATCATTATAAATTATTGCAATTTCATGAATATATTTAGACTTTCTCTAATATCTGTAAGGTATTTCATAACAGTTTAATCTAGAGCTCCGATTTGAATAGTCTTGCCCTTGGGATCGTCGAATCTATCCATCGTTTTAATATCCATTATCATCGTTATTCCCCAAGTCAGGATCATAGCCAAAAGTATCGTAACAAAAATACCAGTCCATATCGGTGCAGTAAAGAATGTAGCGCAATCGTACGCATCAGAAAACTTTCCTGAAGTCATATTTGGTTGTATTTGAACGTCAGTCAGCGTTAATGTTACTGAGCCATTTCTGAAAACAATGGAGTTACTGCAATGGTAAGAAAACCTGTTGGCAACTTCGATATCTTGAGTTGTTGTTAAGACCTGATTACCCAACGTGCTGTCTTCCATTTCTACTACATTAAGAAGCCAGTAACCAGGTGATCCAGCTGGAAACTTAAAGCGCAAGGTGATTTTACGTGGCACAGAAAATACCACAATTAATCTTTGAAATGTATCTCTCGTATCGATCGAAATAGGACCATGAGTGCTCAGCTCAATTTTAGAATCATTTTTCTCTGTATCTTGTAAAAAAGGGAAGGACTTAAAGAAGTACATAAAGATCTTTTTATCAGCATCTGTCCACAATCTATCGCTATCTGCAGCTGTATCGTTGCTTGCCAGGAGACGGCGTACTCTGTGAACAGATTCGGGTTCTACATCAGTAAAAGATGAATAACGACCGGTGTAAATGGCGATTATGTTCTGGTGTTTTGCAAGCAGAGATGTGAACATGCTGGAAATAACTTCATCGTGTCGGTTAAGAAGTTTGGGTCGATCTTCTTCACCCCTCGCATCATCCAGCTTAATGAGAAGCGCAGATCCATCTTCAGCAGTTACAGCTTCTGGAGATTCTTTAGCAAGATCAATAGTTTTGACTATGAACCCATGTTGAGTCATGACATCATCCAACGTCGGAAGTGGAGCGTAGACAGATGGTAGAAAACTCACACGCGCCGACTTCTTCGTTATTCCTTCGAGTAGGGGAAACGAACCCTGTTCAGATTCATCTTGCCAGCTGAAGTCTTCGACACTGAGATTTTCCTCCGCAAACACAACAACTAGTGGTTTTTCTTTGAAAGAACTTAACTTTTGGGACAAGTAGTCTGAGAATTCATCGGAACTCAATTTAGCTAGAGATGCAGGGTCAATTTCTTGAGTCCCCGAACTGCTTGACTCCCATATTAAGGTAGGAACGTATTCTTTCGCACTAATACTCACGAATAAGGTAATTAAACACAATAAATATGCTCGGCGACTGTTCCTGAGAGTAGCCATCCTGGATCAATCATATGACTTGTTCGGTGGGCGTAGCACCTGATGGCTTCAAGACATCACGTGACGTCACGTGGTCTACATTGATGTCCTCGTTTGAATTTTCGAGGGACATTTGGATGGCAAAACAAAGCACAGATTCAAAACAGACATTTCTTAATTCTGTAAATCCCATTTAACTGCATCCATATACTAACGAACGTTGGATGTTTGGATGCAAATCAAGTTCAGAAGATAAAAAAGCTATGATAGAATAGGCTCATTAATAGATAAGGCCCCTATTGTAAAGTTAAGATTCCAGTACGCTTCTGATAGGTGAAAATGATTTTACTTTCTCTAATTCATTAAAGAAAAAATCAAAAATCAAAAGAGAAAGTAAATAATACGCATATCTCTTCATTCAGTTTGAGTAAAATTTATTCATAGTGAGGCTAGGAGGAAGACAATAAACACTTCAACGTTCAAGTACCTGTTCTCGGTGTTGAAATGTGTGCTATGTGTAGAAGTTTGGTGACAAGATTAGTTATTGCTGTACTTTCTGTAGTAAGGTACAGTTTTCAAGAAATAGAAACAAACCCAACAATCTCCGAGTACAGCAACCCAACATATTACTGGCAACAAGAGGTTACGTACGAGACTGTTGGGCACACGTTTGACGACGCAAAAGTTAAGCAGGAATTCTGCAATCAAATTTCTACCGAATACTTGGACGAGTTTCAAAGTCTTCCCGTGGATATTGGGCCAATCAGCTGCTCTTTTACAATGCAGGTTGGGCCTGGAACTTGTGGCTTACGGTACGTTGGTTGCATTCTGATTGAATTTGTAAATTAAGAGAATAACCTGTTTATTTTTCTCGTGATTAGGGTCGACTTTTTAGACACTCAAACTGCTGCGTCAATAAATAAGATTTGTTATCGAGACATAATTATGATTCTACGCCACGGCAACGGTGAATCGTTTAACGCACCATTCTGCGGAGACTTACAAGGATACTCAAGTATTTTTAAAATCATGATTTACTGCGTACAATAGCGCATTGTTTGGTTCAAATTTCAAATTTAAAGTCTTTCTTTTCTTTTTCCAGCAATTTTGAAAGTTCAAGACTATGATAAGATTCAAATATTTGTCTTACTACAAAAGCAGGGTTCCAAATGGAATATCCGCTTAACCCAAATTAAATGCGAATCTGTGGAACTGGAAGGTAAGGTGCAATTAGTTATTTTGTTAAGTGGCAAAAGTAAATAAAATGTATCTCGCTGACATCCATTTCAACAACACATGTATATTATTTCTCATTCTATTCTTTATTTTGCAATGATAAAACTACACATCCCATAGTCTATACAGGGATATGCACTGTAAGGTTCAGATACTATAAATAAATTAATAATACTGCAGTGTAGATGCTCTAAAGCATGTATTTAACAGAGTTACTCACCTTTAACCTATAAAGTTCATGCAACAACCACGTGGCAGTTCACTAGAAATGTTTATAAAGATTTAAGAATAAGATCTATTGTCATGTAAGATAAAATAGCATGCAATTAATAGTTTGATAAACTGACCTGTCTCACCGTTGCTTCAATATTCCAGTTTCAGACGCTTGCGGTTTCAGAAACAGACGCAACGCACATTATTTCACTCATTCATCAAGATCACAAAGAATAAACAGCAGGTGGCTGACTGAAAACAATGAAGCACACGATGCAATTCAAATTAAAAGTTCTTATTATTGGCACACAAGTTTGATCCAACCATTTTATGAAGGCAGCAACACAGAACAACTGCCGAAAATAATCAACGGCTTGCCGTCTTCACCGAATGAATTTCCGTGGATCGTTTTGATTCTCTTGGAAAATGAGCTTCACTGCACGGGGTCGTTACTTAATCACCGCTGGATCCTTACAGCAGCTCATTGTACATCTTCGTGAGTTTACCTACAGAAGTTGGATATCACATGTACATTAATATGTTTAACTATTAGCAAGTATACCTGTAGTCAAAATAAGTGCCAAAAAGTTTGTAAATTAATTGGGAAAATGGAGAAAAGGAATCACAATAAACTGAGTGATAAATGGTTGATTGGGACAGATGAACGAGGATACTACAAGGTTTTGGCTTTTGTAGCAATTGGTCATTTCTATTCCAGAGTTCTTTCCTCTTTCCCAAATTATAAAGATCACAAAAACTATCATGGTATAATCATGAGGGGAGGTTTAGAGAAGAATGGGAATTCAAGAGATCGTCATTGCAATTCAAATGAAAGAATAACAGAACAAGAATAAGAAGCAGGCAAATCAAATTGAATCTTATCTAACACCTTTTCACTTTACTGAAGTTGTAAGGTAAATTACTGCTTAACATTCAAATTAATGGTCAGAAATGTGGTAAAATGTGCAAATATCACAGTAAATGGGAACTGGATCAGGTAATACCACATAATACTAATATCGTATCATAATGCCAATCAGCTCTTGGTATTATTGGCTGTTATGCAACGCTTTAGGCGACCAAAACTGTGACAGTGCGTCAATTAAATCCACCTCACGCCAGTTTTAACGAGTCTTAGAACTGGAAGGGAACTGGAAGGGAACTGGAAGGGTGAATGTAAACGAGGTGAATTCCTTACGTTCAGCCTTCTAGACTCTGCGTACTTCACCTTTCCCAAATCAACCAATCCAGTCGTTGGTAAATTGGCCAACAAACTTACAATTAGAATCTGCATTAAAAAGAAATGAATTCCTGACAGATCGACGGTGCAAACCCCACCGATGACAGATTATACTGCAGCGCTTGGCGTACACAACCGAGCTCTGGTCCAGGAGCCGGGAAGAATATTAAGAGATCTGACAAACATCGTACGACACCCGCAGTTTGAAGGCGTACACTTTGATATCGCTTTGCTCAAGATGAATGAATCAGTGACGTACAACCGTGCAGTCCGTCCTATCTGCTTGCCACAACCAGGTACTTATGTCATAAGGTGGAATAACAGGTGGTATACTTGACAAAAACTATTTGGACTGGGTTTTGAATGCTAAGTAAAGAACAACTAAATTTCTAGAATAGGGAAATTTAGTTGTTCTTCACTTGGCATTCAAAACCCAGTTGAAATGGTTTTTGTCAAAACCAGTGCTAAGTTTAGATCAAGTAGACTCGAGTCTAAAAACAATGACAGGTGGATACTTGTTCGCTACGAAGGAGGGAAAGATGTTGAGCAACTTTTATATTTTCAGGATTAGAATGGAAGTTTCTTGTTTAAAAGCGATCTATTCACTGAACACTATTAGCACTCGTGGGTGGATGGTTAGGTTAGTGGTTTTTAACCTGAAAACACTGCACTAAGACAAGTTTGTGTATCAATTGAAGAGTAATTAAGACCAAAAAACTCCTCAACGCAGAGCAAAACCGCAAAACATATCTGAACATAATACCTTGACTCCTTTATGTGGCACGAAATAAATACCATGGCTCTGAAAATATCCACGCAAGCAAATGAAGAGTTGTTTGTTCCAATCTTTGTCTGCGTCTCTGCTAAAATGAAAACGTCCTTCCTTCGGAAAAGTATCAAAGTTATTTGCTGTCAAAAGGATCGTGGAATAGATGAACATCGCCCATCACTGTCACCTAGAACCGAGCTAAACGAAATTTGGAAAACAAATCTGTCAATAAAATCAACATTGATGTTTGCAGATGAGTTGTATCGTTCCAACGAGCTCGGAATTGTCGCTGGCTGGGGATCAACTATACAAACGCTCGGCTCACAAGTTTTGCTCTCCGCTCGGATTCCGTTTGTCAACGCTTCCTACTGTCGCTACGTCTGGCACCAATTGGACGTTGAAATCACAGATTCTATAATTTGTGCAGGATTGACGGGAAGTTCTACATGCGAGGTAGGTACATGGACAAGGACATGTTAAATTATATCACGGCATCTTAACAAAAACTATTTCAACTGGGTTTTGAATGCTAAGTGAAGAACAACTTAATTTCCCTACGTTTCGTAACTTGTACCTGTTACTTTATCAAGGGTAAGAGTAAACAGGGTACTAACTGCTCTTACCCTTGATAAAGTAACAGGTACAAGTTACGAAACGTTGGGAAATTTAGTTGTTCTTTACTTAGCATTCAAAACCCAGTTGAAATAGTTTTTGTCAAAACTAGTGCTAAGTTTATATCAAGTAGACATGAGTTTGGAAACAATTGTATCACGGCATTAGTTTCCAAGGACGTGACAGGTTTTATTTGCCGGGCAGAAATGAACAAAGCTAAGAATTACTTCCAAGGTTTTACGTCCTTCTCTTCCACGATATAAATTTTAAATATTTACACTTTTATTTAAAGTCTTTCTTTCAGATGTATAAACTATTAAGCTCTTCTTGACAAATTCTACACAATTAGAAAAAAAAAAAAACACGTACAAGAAAGTATTATTCGGTTCTTATGCAACAATGCAGCTGTAAAATTAGAGCAAAAATCGCAGGGGAAAAGTAAACGGCTTTACTTTTGCAAGCCTGAAATAAAATTAAATACTAAAAACTGAATACACTTGGGGTATGTTCCAAAAATGGACAACCAGATTTCAAGAAAATCCATAATAAGACATCAAAAGAAACTAAACGACGCATTGTAAATTGCAAGCATTGCGCTAACGGTGGATGCTTTGAATTTCGTGGTTACCAGGGCGACAGCGGAGGCCCGTTGGTCGTAGAAGACGGCGGGGGCTTGTATCGTATTGTGGGCATTACGAGCTTTGGGGCTTCACCAACGTGTGGCAGCACTGTCTACCCTGACGTCTTCACAAGAGTTGCTTCATTCGTAGACTGGATCGCACTTGCGATGATCTAGTCGTAGATTTCACAGACATCCAGATCAACTTGGTTCAAATTCAAACTCTTTCAATTAATGACACTTTGTGCACGTAAAGGAAGTAGATTTAGCCGACGAAAGGAAATGTTTAAACAAAGAACTTAAGAAAGTTTGCACCTGGGATTTGGGAAGATTTTGAAAATGGTTTTCTGTTTGCTATTTGTTAAATTGGTATAACCGTTGAGACGTATTCCAATTTACGAATTGTAAAACCGGCTTTAAGTTTTTCTTTCTGAATTCTTGCTTTATCAGAGTGTTTATATATTTTCTTCGTAAACAGATAAAAAGAAAATGAAAAGAAATGGCGGGATTTTCTTTCGACTCGAAGAGAGGTTTAAAATTTAAATTTCCGTTGGTTTAGGTTTAAATTTGAGTCGATGATTAACATGAGAAAGAGTAGAAATGTAAATGAATTTAGTAGAAATGTAAGGCAACGTAATACACAAATGTAATCTAATAGAACAGCAAAATGTTAAATAAAAACAAATACAAAAATACAAAATGATAGAACGAAAGACAAGAAGAAGCGAAAGCTGAAATGGATTTTTTTTCAATGTGACAGATCACTGCCTTCTTGAAAATATACCACATATGAATTTAAATTTCCATATTTCTTTTAAGTATTTCAGTAAAAACATTCTGTTAGATCGTTAAAAAAAAATTGTGAAAATGAATTAGAGTTTTGAACGGACCCAAGTTCAGCGAGATGTTGGTGAAATCGACGCAATGTGAAACCAACGTCAACGTTTAAATGCAAACCTTTCTTTTCTTCGTGATCTTCATTATATCCGAGTCCCTCCTTCTTTTGTTGGGATTGGTCGAGTCCGTGGTCCGAGTTTCTCGCCGCATTTTGCCGCTGTCTGGAGATTGAATCACCTTCTGTGTTTCTTTGAAATCCTGCCAATCAAACACAAGATACAGAATAGAACGCAGACTACGATATTTAGTAGGAATGACCGCTGTCATAAGATTATGAGGATAAGACTTGGAAGAAAGGTTAAAAACATTGACTCATTATTGGTGGATAGAGAATACAGCTGAGTGGAATGAGTTGCCTCAGAAGGCATTTGAGAATCTGAAATCATGTAAATTATTTAGAACTAGAATATTAGAAATAATTAGACCTAAGTATTATTAATCATTCTGAGATTAAATTGTAAAAAATTGTAAAAATTCAAAGCATTTAATAAAGTTTCATTTACTCATTCAATTTTCTTCAAAATTATTTGTTTATAAAATTCTATCCCCCAATTGGGAAATCTCTTTAAATTTGAAACAATTTTTGTTATTTTTTTTTGCATATTTGAACACAATGATAATAATTAAATAATAATCTTAAAGAGATTTCTTGATTCTTTGTCTCTTTGTTGTTTCGGTGAAGGTTTTAAGAATGGTTTAATCATAAAATCTTGACCCTGAACGACCCAGCAAATTGTTTTAAGTTCACTCTCCTACATAATACAATAGTTTAGACCACGATCAACAGATGGCACTTTTTGCTAGACTTTCACTGAACGTATAGGGTTACCTACGTATAAGCATTTTAAGACTCTAATAAATAAATTAAAATAAATAAATTAAAATAGTTTTCTCTCTCGTTATCCAAGGTGTCCCTAGATTTCAACGTCCCTTTTATTTACAGTTTTTCAAGCAATTTTGACCATTAAGGCAGTGAAAACATACAAAATAGCACTAGTTTTTAGAAAAACTATTTCAACTGGGTTTTGAATGCTAAGTAAAGGGCTACTAAAATTCATAGTTAGTAAAATTCATAGGGAATTTTAGTTGCCCTTTACTTAGCATTCAAAACCCAGTTGCAATAGTTTTTCTTAAAACTAGTGCTAAGGATAAATCAAGTAGACATGAGTCTAAAAGCAATCATAATAGCACATGATGTTTGTATAAGTTGGAAGCTCACTTGTATTTGTTGCAAGCTGTCAGTTTGCATGGCAAGCGCCATCTTGTAAACAGCGTCGCCTGTTTTGTTGTACATGACGGCGTTCATGAACATCCGCATTACATCGCGTTGGAACTCATTCGTCGTACGAGTCTGACCTGCTTCCACGTTGCGTTTTATTGTTGGAAGATCCATGGGACTGAGCAGGGAACAAACGACAAGAAATTAACTGCATTATTGTTGCAAGTAGAGAATAATTGATTAGTTACAAGGGAAGAAAAATATTGTGCTCTGCGAATTGGATAAGAGAAACAGAAGAACACAATTTATTGAGGTGTAAAAGTTCTTCGATAATTTACTTTTCCTTCTTTCCTCTTCTTCAATTCGTCAGCGACCTTGTGTGGTATTCTAACCTTTAAATATCTATTAGTTCAATTAGTTGGTGGCTTGCTTTATCAAAATTCACTTCTCAATCATCTTAATGTTAAGATTTCAGAGA
Organism: Protonemura montana; assembly: GCA_947568835.1. Taxonomy (NCBI): domain Eukaryota; kingdom Metazoa; phylum Arthropoda; class Insecta; order Plecoptera; family Nemouridae; genus Protonemura; species Protonemura montana. Next base: position 16,980,841 of record OX387607.1, on the reverse strand, counting down.
TAAAAGTAAAACGAACCCACAAGATCTTTAGAAAAAAAAAGTGAACCAGGCATATGATTGCTCCACTAGCAGTGAAAGATATTGAGAGGAACCAGGCTATGGAGCAACCTGTCATTCAATCAACTTGCCAAACATAGTTAAATTGTAAAACAGTGAAATTCACTTATTGTGTATAATCCTACGTTGCTAATAAAACTATTATTATTATTATTATTCATTTGTAAAGACCCTGTATTTTACTTGTCCTAGGTATGTAATGAACTCACCCTTCCACAATAAGACTGTAGTTAGGAGCGACCTCGTCAGTGATTGGCTTGCAGAATATTGAAGCGTATTTGTGTGCAGCTAAACTGTTCCATACGAGAATGATTGCTTTCTTCCAAGCTCGGTATTCTCTCTCCTCGTCAGTGATGATGCTGGCCGGGCTGCCGGGCAAGGAGTCGATTGCTGGGGTCCCTGTCCGGCGCATCATCCTGACCGGCAGACAAAACAAAAAACATACACATGGTGAAAACTTGGATGGGATTAACAGAATAATATCAAGAACACGGATAAATAAAGATTAGGTTTCAATATTGAGAAATTAAGGTTGAAATTGTTTGGAAAAATGATGAGAATGGAGGAAGAAAGATTGCAAAGAAAGATTTTAAGCTTGGAATATGAGAGAAGGGGAAGATGGATACAAAAAGTAGATGATGATGTGGAGGAGAGAGATGGGAAATGGATTGAAGTCGAAGAGAAAGTAAGATATGTTATAATATTTGTTCCTGCTAATTTGCAGGAACATATATTAGGCACAGGAAAGAGAATAATTTACACTTTAGTTTATTTTTGTGAAAATTTCCACTTGTTTTAAGATCGCAAGAGTTTCCTTGCTAAAAACCATTGGGTATTTTATTATTTGAAACACTCTAAACATCTCAAAAATTGATGCCCAAACGCGGACACAATTTTTCAAACGGTTATAGTGTTGTTAATAATAAAATACCCCGCGCATTGCAAGCGTTTGCAATTAAATAAGATTTCATGTAATCGCACGCATTGGTTCTTTTGTTACCGGAGAAAAACTCAAGTCAAGAACTTAATGAATGAAGCAAGTCACTAAACGCCAGCCTGATTGAAAAAACAGCTTCTCTAAAACATCTGCCTCTAAAACAAATGCATTGTAACAGTGTATCTTATTTTAAATGTAACTAACTATTTGTGTTAGATATTTTTGTCCCTAGGGACAAAAACCAACAATAAATTATTATTATTATTATTATTGCATATCACATACCTCCTGGATACCGGAGTGTTTGTTTCCGGCAGCAGTGACTCAACTTTGATCTCGTGACTGTTTTCCGAGACGGAAGCGATGCTCTCCTCTTGGCTTCCGATTGCGTCGTCGTTAGAATCATCGGTGACTTTGTCTTCCCCCTTTACTGATTCATCAACAGAAGTACGCGTACTTTCTCTGTCAATCGCTTTCTCTGCCTCTTCTTCTTCGTTCACCTCCTCCTCTTCGTTCACCTTCTTGGTCTCACAAGATTCATCGTCCACATCGGACGTGACTTCTTCTTTGCCGCTGTCGTCTGCCCTGTCATTGGTCGTGTCATCATCTCGTTCCGACGTCATCGTCTTGTCCTCCGAGTTCTCGTCCGTCTCCTCTGCGACTTCTTCCAACGACTTCCGAGCTTGGATGTCGTTGACCTCGCTGTCGGCTTCTGTCGTCGAATCTACGTCGTCTTCAGCTCGCTTCGGTTCCGTTTCGACTTCGCTTTCCTCCGCCGGCTCCTGCTTCAGATCTTCTGGTTTCTTCACTTCTTCTTCTGTAGCTACGTTGAGCTCCTCGATCACCGGGACTTGAGAGACGATCTCTTCAACGATCTTCACGTCTTTGTCTTCGTTCGTAGAAACCGCGACGACGTCTTCGTACTCGACTTCGATGGAAACGTCCTTCTCGTAAACTTTCGGCGACGTGTCGAGACCTCGGCTTCCCTCCGTCTTGTCGCTCGTTCGCTCCTCGTTGTCATGGAGATCCAAATCGTTGCTGACGTCGTGTATCTCCGGCAAGGCGGGAACTTCGACGTCGTCCGACTTCATCGCGACGACCAGACCGTCGATCAGCAACGGCTTCTCGTTCTCGGCGAGTTCGACGACCTCCTCGGAGCCGAGGACTTCGCCGATCTTGTCAACGTCCGTCGCCGTGACGACGCCGGAAGTCTCCGCCGACGGCAACTCGGCCGAGTGCTTCGGCTTCACGACGTTCGCGTAGAAGTCGTCGAATATCTTGTGGAACGAGTCCACGTTCGACGGAAGTTCGTCTTCAGGTCTCGACTGCTCCAAGTCTGCGATGATCTCTTCTACGCCGATCTCGATCGGTTCCATCCCGTCGACTTCCAACGCCTGATCTACGTCGACAACGTCTAAGATCTCGTCCGTCTCCAAACCTTTCACTAGCTGCAGCTGTTGATGCTGCGGATGATGGATGTTGGCAGCCCTGTCTTGTTGCAGGTTCGACGGCAGCTGTAGCAGCATGGACAGCGTTGGGACGGCGACGGCTTCTTCTTGTTGCTTTGCTAGGTGCGACTGGGGAATGCCTGGGGACGAGCTGAGCAAGCTCGTGATCGTAGGAGTTGAGCAACGTTGGGACGTAATCGCGGAGTGTAATATCGAAGAAGTCGGAGCGATCTTCACGGGAGACGGACTCTTTAACAGCGACGTCAGGAACGGGGAGGTGGGCGTCGACGGCAGGGGTTTTACGTCGGTCAAGGAGTCATCGCTCATTGGCTGCGGAGAAATCGGAATTAATTAGTACTGAATTAGAGTAGTAGTATAGTAGTATATATACGATTAGTATAGGAAGACTACGGACGCTGAATTATTCAGAATGTGCCCGAAATACTTGTTGAAAAACAGTGAAATTAATGAGAAGACAAGATCCCATGAAGACCTACATCATTCTACAAGCAACCTTTAAGTGACAGCTAGAGACCGCTCTAAAATTAGAGCCCATATACTTGTTTATTATGAAGGATCATATTGTGGTTTGAATGTACGTTTGAAAACATCTACCTGCCATACCAACCCCAAACCCCTTACCATCCTTTAATCTGATACAATTATTATATACGTCTTATGTTAAAATAAGTTATCTGGCTTTTAATTACCTCCAATAATAACAACTAGAGACAGCTCTAAAATTACAACCCATATCTGTAAATGTCTCCCGAACTAACTCAAAACATGTAGGGACAAGAATAAAAGCAAAATAAAGAACTACCAATTAAACCACGCATTCTACAGCGTCAAAGAATATCTGGAGATAATAAACTGTACCTACATGTAAAGAAGAACAGAGCTGTATGTTGTAAGTTGTATTTTATAAGTTGTATTATTGTGTATTTGCAATGGAAAATAATTATTAATAAATAAAATAAATTGCATATCTTACTTCATGACTTAATAATTAGATATTTAAAGTAAGTTTAGCAGATTCACTTCATTATTAGCTAATGAGATCAACTCCTAGGATCCGTGGCAAGCAGTGCGATAATGTTCCGGCAATGACTTGAAACTTACGTCGTTATTGAACAAAGAGTTTAGCGTAGAATCCACAGCTGAGTCGAGTTCAGACTGCGAGGTTGACTCGGTGATTACTCCCAGGGTAGACACCTTTCTTCTTGTTACCGGTGAAATTGTTTGCATTTTTGGTATCCAGCCTCTTTCGATTTGAGCCTTCTTCAATTCCCTTTCTTTGAGCCAGAGAGAATGATTCTGTGCATCAGTTTCTGCCTGCTTCTTTTCACTGTAAAACATGTACCGTAATTAAACAAAGAACAGACACGAATGCAATGTGAAGGATTACAACCAAAGATAAAAACACTGATCAATGGTTTCACTGTAATTGGCCTCTAAATCTGTAACCATTTTTAGATTAACTTCTTGTTGATACCAAATTTTAACCATAGGCACAAGCCATTACGTAAGTACCTACATAAGGGTACCTACAATTGAGAACTAGCAGCTCTTACCTTTCAATTTCAAGTGCCCAAGCAGCCAACTGATCATCTGACACATCTCCAGTCTGAAGTGCAGCTACTTCTTTTTGTAGTTTCAAATAATCTGCACGATCTTGTTCCATCATGGCTTTCAGTTCTTCAATGCGTTCTGAAAGAATGATTATTGCAAATTTTAAGAAAGCAGTAGTTGTGTTCATACTCATAATGTAAGTAAATGTAAAGCCGGTGATTGAAATCACACTGGACTACTTGAACTCACCAGCAGTACATTTTCGTAGAACAATTTCCCCGGCTGTCTCGACAGTGCTGTTGTCCTTCTCGCTACTGCTGCGCTTTTTACGTTTTGGTATCTCTGCCTTCTCTAGCATATTGGAATATTGGACAGCACAGTTCTTTTGTGAGAACCAATCGTCCGGTCGGTTTGATTCTCTAAATATCTTCAACGCTCTGCTGACCGAGCTCCAATTCTGATCGCCACTTCGAAGTACAGATGAACTTAAACATAATTGTTCTTTCACAGACCACTTATCAATTGGAATCCTCTTCAGCTTGAGATCTGAAAACAAAAATCAAATATTTAAAGTTTGATTTTGGCTTGAACTAACTGCTATTTTACAAGAAAAGACAGTCCTAGCATGTCCTAGCCTAAGTCCGAACAAAACAACATAAAAGTGAGGTTAAGATTTTATTTGTTGTTTTACTGTAGCCTAATATTTTAGTTCCCACCAACAAGAGAAACTTACGCTCTTCAAGCGTAGCCATCGTTTTCTCACAAAATTGATTAAAATGTAAAGTATATTAAACCGAACTGAATAAATTCGCAACAATATCAAAAGTTCTTAGAGCCTCTTCTCTCACAAAGTCGGCCATTACTGCTTCCCTTATCGGATAGGTGCCTTTGTAGATGGCAGTGGATGTATTTGACTGTTGGCGGTTTTGTACATGAAAGTTTTTTTTGGCAAGTTATGGGAATATAAGCACAAATCTGACTTCAAATTAAAATCTGGCATGGATATTTGAAGATTTAATGGACTTCTGGTTTAAAGTGTCTAAAGTGTCTAAACAACACATCGAACCAAAATTAACTTATAAGACTTCATCAAACAAGATATTGATTGATAATATTATGACAGTGATATCAGGGAGCCTAACTTAGTTCTAACTTCTATGTTAGTTGCTTCATCAGTGTATGCAACTTAGCTAGATTAGCATCCTGGGAAAATACAGGATTTAATTTTATCTAACTTTCCATAAGTGCACTGCATTATTTAAACCATGTTATCAATATACTCTTGCGGTGCCTATTGGTATTAAAGGTGAGTTGTTTTAAAACGGCAAACGGTATATTGCTTCGCCCATGGAGCAATATAAGAACAGAAACTTCGCCCTTGATTTTGATGAGTTCCCACTTTATTAGTACTGAAAAATGCAGGGGTTTCTTACCTGCAGAAGGACCGAACAAAAGGCCTGCCATTAGCGCTATCTAGCAGTTTTATCACGAATTCCGATCAAACTGCAGGAAAGTGTAAAACGTAAATAAAAGGTTATCTGTCAAATTTTGAGCAAACACAGAAAAACCCTACGATACCTTAGAATCTGAATCTAGGAAGCCAAGTTTTATGCCACGCGCATTTCCTTTCTTTAGCTATAAATGTCATCGACCAGCAAATTTCAGATTTGATATAGATATTGATCGAAATAGTATTTGTTAATGTTCAATTTCTCTTTATATTTATCTGATTTGTACGAATAATGGTTGGAACAAGAGATGTAAAAAATCAACACGGTGGGGGGGACACTACTTTATCTCAAAGCCGTGGTCAAGGTAAGTGGATAGAGAAGAAATATAATTTTCTTTAATTAAATTACATCACAAATAAATTGAATAGAACTCAGAGAAGGCTCAAGCAATACGTTTAATGATCAGGTTTTAATCACTAGCCATACATTCCATCATTTTCCACAGACCACTCGCGGTCTTTGAGTCAGATGCTGCTTGCCCCGTGGCCGGAATGGAATGATTCGGAAATCAACGCAGAAAAGTGGGATCTAGTTTACAATACATCAGCATATCAAGATACAGCAAAGAGCCCCTCGATCACCGTCATAAAAGAAGTAATGTAAGTACAACATTCTCAATTAACTCCTCAATCTATTATACCTGTGCTATACTTGAAATCGACGCAAAGGTTTACCCAAAAGGTTTGAAAATCCACTGGAACGCAAAAGTCTCCCTGGCAGTCTGCAGGGTCAGGTGCACGAGTGGAAGAGGGCGTTGAGCGTGAATCCACGATTCCAGGTGCTACCTGAAGACCAGAACGTCACGGACCTGGATCTGGTTTCCTCCAACGGGCACATCCTACACTCGGAGTTGATGAGACATTTTGTAACCAGCATCATGAACTTGCATCATTTGGCAACAATGAAACCCTTTCAGGAAACTGGTAGTGAGTGTTACTTTCCCAACGGAGGTCCCATATGGAAACCCTGGAACCATGTCTATGCAATGTGCAAGGTTTGTATTGATTAGGGAATGATTTGCAGCTTGTGAAATTATTAAAAACACTGCCTTGAGCTCCAGTGGCGAAACTAGGTATCCCTGGGCCCGGGGGCGGTCGCCCCACCTGCCCTGCTGATAGTTACGCCACTGCCTTGAGCTGGCCACAAAGCTCTGAGTTACATTTTACCATCCGTTCCTCGTGTTAACTCTTGCAGGTTGGTAAAGGAACCAGTCACAAGCCATCGGTGAACAAGTTCGGCAAATATGTTGTCCGCGTGCACTTTCTCGGACAATGGCGTCGTATCACCGTCGACGATTTCCTCCCCCTCGACGAGTTCGGACGCATCCTGTTACCAACGACGACCAAGAACGAGCTGTGGCCGATCCTCTTGGCCAAAGCCATCTCAATCATAGCTTCTCTCACTTGCACCCCACGCAGCGAGATGCTCGAGATGAACGCCGTCTCTTGTCTCACAGGGTGGTTCGTTCTCAAGGTTGAGTGCCAGCGGGTGCCCGCCAAGGACGTGTGGCATGTCTGCCAGAAGGCGCTGATGCAGGAAGCAGAGGACGGGGCGAGGTACAAGGAAGAGGCGAGAGCGACTGACGCCTACCAGTTGGGCTTGGCGATGGCCGGTGGTGACCGGAAGGATCCTCTGACGTACGCGATTAGCAACGAATCGGAGGAGGGTTGGGGTTCGGTCGCTGTGTTCGCTGAGATAGCGAATATCGACGAGGATCTAGAAGAGGATGTGGGTGATGTTGGTCCTTGTGTTGGCCACCAGGTGCTCTTCAGTGAGGCGAGGGTCATCAGGCTTGGAGACGACGGCGGCGAGTTGCCCTTGTGGAAGACTTTCAGGTGGAAGAAGTGGGCGCTGCAGAAGGGAATCATTCAACAGGAACATTTGGTGAACGTGAAGAGCTTGCGGATGTTTGCACCGTTGAAGAAATGGCTGCTTCCGGCTCCGGCAACTGCCAGTGAATTATTGTTTGAGATGAGTCAAAGGGAGGAGACGAAGGAGGAGGAAAGGGAGGTGACTCCGGTCGAGATAGGGAAAAAGAAAGGCAAGAAAAGTGGAAAGAAATCTGAGGGGAAATCCTCAAGTAGTAAATCAAAGAAATCTTCAAAGAAGAAGTCAACCTCAAGCGGAGCAGAAAAACGGACGACAGCAAAAAAAGAAATTGAGACGCGTGAAAACACCGACCCGTGGATCAATTTCAACAACTTTTCAAAATACGTGACGCACTTGCATTTGTTTTATCGCGCGAGTTCGTTCAAACATTGCCGCTCGACCAGCGACTTCCGCACGTTCCTGCTGAACAAAGACTTGCACGAGTCGACCAAGACCGGAGCCAGCACCTCGTCAAAGTCGCCGCAAGCTCAGCAAACGCCCCTCGTGTCGACCACCAAGTACAAGCAACGTCGTCCGCAAGACTTCTTCTACGTCCTCGTCGACACACCGGCGGCCAAGAAGTTGTTCATCACGGTAAGCGTCGTGAGTCCGAACGTGACCGACGCGCATGCGTCACTGCTGAACCAAACAGCGAGCCGGCGCCAAATCCTAGCGCCGTTCTCACTCAACTTTACTGAATATATGCGCTCGTTCTTTTCGTGGAACGGCGTCGGGCGGCTTAACTTTGGCGTTGTCGGCACCGCCACTAGGATGCTGCAACTCGAGGACGGTTTGTTCGGTTTCCTGGTGGTAGCCGATCTTCCGCCGAACCATTTCTTGCAGATCGTGTCGCAGTCAGAATTCCATGTTGGCGCATATCCCGTATGTCATGATTTCACCAGCAGCCCAAGTCTTTCACTAACAAAGTACGGCTCGCGGGTGTTTAATGCGTTCCTCAAACTGAAGACCTGCGAGCTCGGGTCACCCGACCATGAGGCAGCACTTGCCGAGTACCATGCCGCGTTCCTTCCCGACAGCTTGTCTGTATTCTTCAACGCCTCTAGGACGGTGGGCAGGTTCGCGGCGGGCATGCGCGCTAAGTGCGAGCAGGTGTGCACTGGTTTGTTATATAATCGCTTGCAGGGGAACTTTGAATTGTTTTACCCGGCGCTGAAGGAACTGCAGGATTTGATGATGGCGCCTGATTATGGGATGAAGGCGTTGCTGGTGATCGCTCCAGACTTTCATGAGATGACTCTTTTGAGAGATGAGGCGTTGAAAAGGCCGTTAGATGATATCATAAGCGAGTTGCGAGAACAAAACGCAGAAGCAGCGAAGGTAGAAACTGACATGGGCAAGGGTAAGAAAGGGAAGGCGAAAAACAAAGCGAACGCAAAAACAGACAAGACGACGAAAGAAACGAAAAAAGATGCAGCAGCGAAAGGTAAGTTAAAGGATGATGAAAAAAAAGGCAAGTCGAAAGACGGGAAAAATAAACCGTCAAAATCCGAGGCATCTTCGCAGTCGAAGAAACCAGATAAAGTGCTGCCACCACACATTATTTTCGAGAACCAGGAAACCAGCTGTTGCGCTTTACTGAGCAAGATTGTCGAAGAGAATCCTGATTGGCTACAGTACTTCCCCTTCCGGCGAGACCTGGAACTACGCACTCAACAGCAAGACTACCAGGGCACGGCGCCCGTATGCAGATACGGCGATTGGTTCCCGATCGTCAGGGTGGTCGTCAACGTCTGCCACGAAGAGGACGCTTTTTTTAACGGCATCTTCTTCACCACTTCAGCGGCGTTGTCCTTCTTGCATGTGATTGACAACGACACGAAGACAGAGAAGAGGAATATTCTGGCTAATATCGTTAAAGACTGGTTCAAACGCAACAAATACGGGTACACAATCTATGCGTATGGTTTCTGCGACAATACGAAGATCAAAGAGCACACTTGGAAGTTACATTTGGTCGCACCGTTCTCTCATGAGCTACTGAAATGTTGCGTTGGTGTCGATCCTTTGACTGGTATCAACATCCCACAACCGCCGCAAGCGTTAAGAGTGAAACACGTGTACGGGCATTACATTCCAAACAGGCGTAACATCGTGTTGCGTTGCATTCTCACCGTTGCATGCTCACTGATTCTCACTTTGCGCGTGAGTTTGAGTAACTCCAAGGCAAAGGTGAAGGTGAAAATCTTGCACGATATGGACGAGAACGGGGACTCTGAGTTGATTTACGAGAAGACGTGTGTTGGTAAGATTACTCTGCCAAGTCAGCCGTTTTTTGTGGGAGAAGAAGACGAGAACGGAGAGCGAGAGTCGAAGGTTTATTTGATTGACGCTGAATTACCGCATGAAGATGCGTGGATTTTGACGGAAGACGAACTGGCCTTGGTGGATAATATCAAGGAGAAGAACTTGCAAGATTTGCTGGTGTTTTCTGCTGCGTCCACTGAGACGCAGCAGACGTACATTTCTGATGGTGGGCGACGATCTTCTTGGAGTTCGAAGAGGAGACTGGCGAGGAACGAAGATATTGTGCCCGACTCGGCGTACTGGTGCGTCCAGGTGAGAAAATGTGTGGATGATGATGAGGATGATGATGAACCTAACCTAGCCTAGAAGGGAGGAGGGGAAACCCGGTGCTGGCACGTAGCCTACTCCTGTCGAAGACCAAGGGGACCACCGGCTTAACGTCCCTTTCGAAGGACGGTACAACAGGAACAACAGGATTCCTCCACAAATCCATGCTGTCGAGAGGTTGATAAACAAGGCGACTGGCGAGTGAAGTTGCTGTACTAACTTTCATCCCTCCAACCTCTCTCCCGAACAGAACTGATCATGTGTATGATGGTCACCCATCCAATACCTGCCTCAGCGCAGTGTTGCTTAACTTTCATCCCTCCAACCTCTCTCCCGAACAGAACTGGTCATGTGTATGATAGTCATCCATCCAATACCTGACCCAGCGCAGTGTTGCTTAACTTTCATCCCTCCAACCTCTCTCCCGAACAGAACTAGTCATGTGTATGATGTTCACCCATCCAATACCTGACCCAGTGCAGTGTTGCTTAACTTTCATCCCTCCAACCTCTCTCCCGAACAGAACTAGTCATGTGTATGATGGTCACCCATCCAATATCTGATCCAGCGCAGTGTTGCTTAACTTCGGTGATCTCACGAGGACCGGTGTTTCCAACACGGCAAACCGTTCGGTAAACATCTCAAACAAGTGGAGATTGGTTACAAAGTTAAATTACAAAATTTAAAAGTTAATTTAAAAAATGACAAAGTTTAGCCGGACCAGGGATAGGATGAATTGTTTGGGTGGGTACTGACCATCAGAATGCATACAGAAGTTAAGCAACACTTCGGTGAACAGCAGTTTGGATAGGTGACCATGGTAAAAATGTTCCATGCTTGCAATTTTTAGCGCGAATTTGTTCGCTTTGGTTCACTTAATACATGCTATAATATTCACACAACTCATGGATTCCATCTCGTCTTTGAAAATATAAATTAGGTGCAAGGCTTGGGGCAAGAAGTGGATTTTGTTGGGTGAACACCAGAGTTATGAACGATAGCTTATTCTTGGGTTTAGATTAAAATAAAGACACCAAATTGACTTTGATTATAGATGTAAAATCATTGAAATTATCTAGACAATGAAAAAAATATTAATTATATAAAAGAAAGGTGGAAAAGCGCATCTGCTTTTTGATCTTGTGACTTTTTTACTTTTTCTGTCAAAAATCTGCCTGATCTTAAACACGCTCTGCCATGAGGGCAGAGCTACCATTAAAATTGTGATAAATTTATAAAATTCACAAGCTTAACAAATGAATTCAAAAAAACGAGAAAAAATATTATGATGCCATTTGCTTTCTTAGATAAATCTTATCAACGATTTTTTTTTTATTTAGATATTTTAATTATTTAGAAAAGTGTCAACTGACCGCTGACCAGTATTGTGGTATTAACGAGAATATAATACAGACCACCACGTGTTTGATTAAATGTTACAATCAAGGCTTGTTCTGTGTGGAAATGATATCAATGAACAAGTACTGCATAAAGTACTTCTGTGTTTTATTTTGACTTGCAAAGTTGACAGTTAAAGCAGTTTAAACAAAACATACGCCTTTATTTCGGCTCTCAACGATTGATGTTTGTTCTGATAGCTGATCGTGGATGCAGATTTGGATAATAAAGTTATCTTCGAGGCTAATGACAGAAAGGCGAAGGAGATTCGACGTCTGAAAGAAGCTTGGGAGGGGGGTGAACCAGGAAGATATGTCCGGGCTGCAACTGAGAGACAGAAGATCCTGGAACAACGGGAAGCTGAGAGGAGGCAACAAGGTACTACACTTCAATACTCTTAATAACTCATCAGTTTTTCATTGTATAAATAATGATTTGTCCCACAAATTCACTTTCATCTTTACAGGCAGACCTTTCATAAGGTCTAAAGTGTTCCAGTCTTTTCAACTCAGGGAGTCGTGTATTTCAAAAGAAGAGAAATTGATGTGGAAAGCTCTTGCTGAAGATTACGGGAATGAGCAGCAAGAGAAACGAAATAAGGAGAGAGATGAATATGATGTTCAGATGAGAGAGCTGATGGAAAAGTCAGCAAAATTCAGAAGCGATCAGAAAAATATGAGTAAAAATCTGAATGAATATCTTTTGTTGAAAGAAAAAAAGTCGATGGCTCTTTTAGAAACCGGATACAAGTTGCGTGAGGCGAGTTTAAAGAAACCGGAAGGAATTGAAACGAAGGAGAAGGGAAGGAAAGATAAAAAAGAAGGAAAGAACAAAGCGAAGGGAAAGATGAAAAATGTGTAGCATGTGCAAGGATAAATCAACGACCACGTGACCTACAGCATCTGACGTATTTAATTTCTTTTATATAATCCAGCTCGCAGTGGATTTACTTGCTTTCTTGCATTTTGACGTTTTGTTGACGTTTCATTTGTGTTAAGATCAAAGACGTCACGACGTATTTATCGCTTTCAGTTATTGTATTTTTATTAAGTGGCTTCGTTATTTCTGTAATCAGTTTGTTTGTTTTTAGAAAGTCTCTTCTTGTTGTATTTAATAATTTATTTTTTGTGTTAATAAAATGGTTGGTACATTTAAAAAAGACCGTCAAGGAGGTTGGGACAGCATAGCCAACGAAACAGTCAACCAAATTGCTGCAGGTAAAATAGCTATTTAAATAATTGTCATTATACAATTCTTTCCTTGTACCGGCATTGACATCTAAATATAAAACCAGATCATTCCCTTTCATGGATGTATCCACATTTAAAAAAAATAATCAAAACTTGCGAAGTGATATATTTCCTTTTTATCAGTTGTTATTCATTTAACATCGTTTTCTCACCACTTGATTAAATAATAAATCAATTAATTCACAGAAAGATTAAGATCACAGAATCATATGTTCGTGGCTCCTTGGCCCGAATGGAACGACTCAGAGATCAACGCAGAAAAGTGGGATACAGGATTTAAGTCACCTGCATTCCATCCCGAAAGATTAAAGGGTCGCTCCATGTCATTCATCAAACCAGACGCGTAAATATAACAGTTCTTGATCCAATAAATTCCCAAATGTTTGATCAAATTGTTATTAGTTCAGAACCGGCGCAAAAAGAAACGCCCAAGATTTTCCCGCCACCAGGTTTGAAAATCCGCTGGAACGCAAAAGTCTCCCTGGCAGCCTGCAGGGTCAGGTGCACGAGTGGAAGAGGGCGTTGAGCGTGAATCCACGATTCCAGGTGCTACCTGAAGACCAGAACGTCGCGGACCTGGATCTGGTTTCCTCCAACGGGCACATCCTCCACTCGGAGTTGATGAGACATTTTGTAACCAGCATCATGAACTTGCATCATTTGGCAACAATGAAACCCTTTCAGGAAACTGGTAGTGAGTGTTACTTTCCCAACGGAGGTCCCATATGGAAACCCTGGAATCATGTCTATGCAATGTGCAAGGTTTGTATTGATTAGAGAATGATTTGCAGCTTGTGAAGTTATTAAAAACACTGTCTTGAGCACCAGTGGCGTAACTAGGGATCCCTGGGCCCGGGGGCAAGAATTTTCGTTGGGCCCTCTATTCCTCCCCCCAAAATAAGGGAAATGAGAAAAATTAACAGTTCCAATGTTTCTGTATTGCACACATTTGTTTAAGTTCACTTGCGAGCGCTGAAAAAGATAATTTAAAAAAACTGGTGTAGCTGTATCTTGTTGGTACGGCCGATATTTAAGCGTGACTACGTTCAACTACCGCGTAGGCACGTAGGTCAACTACAGTACTGACCAAACTTCACAAGCAAGAAACCATAAAACCATAAAAGATCTTCATCTGATCTTCATCTGGTCGTATGGAGAGCATTAAAAACGCCAACCCCTCTAACGCCACCAATATTTAGTTTATCGAAAATAAAAAAAAAATTAACTCTAGAGAATTATCTGAACTATTGAATGATAATAAATCGCATTCTGTCCTTTGTTTCCTGTAGGCTGTAGAGCTTGTTACACATTTGCCATTTTGGAGAGCAAATCTGTACATGCCTCCCTATATAATGCGCTTTAAGACGTAGTCACGTCAAAAGTACGGTTGCTAGAAATAAACAATTCTTTGTGATTATTAAGTAATTATTCGAGATCGCCGAAGTCGATCCAAGGTGAAAAATGACGTGTAGGTGTTTCCAGCTACGAATTTCATTTGCCCCGGGGTTAGCTTCCCTTGATATAAACGGCTACTTGTATTTATTCTGTAAGCAAATATCCAACAAAGTTGACAATACGCGACATCAAGTGCAGTTGATTAGCAAAGCCCTGTTTTGGATTTAGTTTCTTAGAAGCTGGCAGAAAATCTTTGTTTTGTCTCAGTACAAGTAGGAAAAGACAACGAAGTACGACACAAGCTTTTATCAACAAGGAAATATTTCGTACGGGCAACAACAATGTCCGGGTCATGCTTGCGAGGAGTTGGATTATTCATTATTTCTGCGTGTCGGGAAATTTGGGCTGTCGTGACATGACGAGAACCCAAATATTTCAGTCTCATACGCGTTTTGAGACAACTGAAAGATAGCTTCATCAAATTTAGTTTGCAATGATATTCATATCGAAGTGACTACAGAGTGAAAAATAATGATATGGATTTAAGATCGAAGGGACCGCATACTATTATTCATATGGGAGGAAATTAAACAAGACACCTTGTGGCAAATTAGTGTGAGAATAACTGAATCTGGGATTATTATTTATTAACCCCCACATTTTATAAGTATAATCTAATCTATTCTTACAGCATTTTCTTGTGGTGCAAGTCAGACAAATTTCCAGTTTGTTAAGAAGTTTCTTGTCACAGTCAAACTATCGCTGCATACCGGAAAACTCGAACCAGTAGACACGAAAAAGCTGCCGATTTTAGGAAGTTTTTCAATTTCTTGTTATTGTCACATTTAATACGCATTTTTTGACCCAAAGATTTCCCCGCGGTGACTGCTGTCAGCTACCATAACCCAACGAACAGTGACTTCTAAACTACGTACTGTGTTGTGTAAAAGCTTTTTTTCCCATAATTGGGAAAAAATAAGTTACCCATACCCGCAAAAATAACGCAAATTCGGTCTTTTGCGCCGACAAAGAGTAAGGCAATAGAATTGAGTGTGTAGCCTACGCACTGAACGGCAGTAGCAACGTAGTATGTATGTAACCATTACCAGGAGTAGGCAAGTGCCACAGCCTCAATGGGGTGATGATAGTGCTTGAAATGCAACTATTAACTTTCAGATTTTTTTGGCAAACAACAAATAAATTTAACGGGGTCGTGGGCACGGGCTCGTCGACCGGCCTGAGTACGGCACGCGCCCAAGTTTTTCCCTTCTCGCGGGCCCCACGAGCCATCGCTTGTGGACCTCCCTTTTAGAGAGAAACCTCTGGGCCCGGGGGCGGTCACCCCGCCAGCCCTGCCGGTAGTTACGCCACTGCCTTGAGCTGGCCACAAAGCTCTGAAGTTACATTTTACCATCGTTCCTCGTGTTAACTCTTGCAGGTTGGTAAAGGAACCAGCCACAAGCCATCGGTGAACAAGTTCGGCAAATATGTTGTCCGCGTGCACTTTCTCGGACAATGGCGTCGTATCACCGTCGACGATTTCCTCCCCCTTGACGAGTTCGGACGCATCCTGTTACCAACGACGACCAAGAACGAGCTGTGGCCGATCCTCTTGGCCAAAGCCATCTCGATCATAGCTTCTCTCACTTGCACCCCACGCAGCGAGATGCTGGAGATGAACGCCGTCTCTTGTCTCACAGGGTGGTTCGTTCTCAAGGTTGAGTGCCAGCGGGTGCCCGCCAAGGACGTGTGGCATGTCTGCCAGAAGGCGCTGATGCAGGAAGCAGAGGACGGGGCGAGGTACAAGGAAGAGGCGAGAGCGACTGACGCCTACCAGTTGGGCTTGGCGATGGCCGGTGGTGACCGGAAGGATCCTCTGACGTACGCGATTAGCAACGAATCGGAGGAGGGTTGGGGTTCGGTCGCTGTGTTCGCTGAGATAGCGAATATTGACGAGGATCTAGAAGAGGATGTGGGTGATGTTGGTCCTTGTGTTGGCCACCAGGTGCTCTTCAGTGAGGCGAGGGTCATCAGGCTTGGAGACGACGGTGGCGAGTTGCCGCTGTGGAAGACTTTCAGGTGGAAGAAGTGGGCGCTGCAGAAGGGAATCATTCAACAGGAACATTTGGTGAACGTGAAGAGCTTGCGGATGTTTGCACCGTTGAAGAAATGGCTGCTTCCGGCTCCGGCAACTGCCAGTGAATTATTGTTTGAGATGAGTCAAAGGGAGGAGGCTAAGGAGGAGGAAAGGGAGAGGCTAGATGCGGACGATCAAGGAAAAAATGAGAAGGATAAGTCAAAAGAAGGTGGGAAGAATAAAGATGCAAAAAACAAGAAGTCTCGTAGCAAGAGTGGAAAGTCTGAGAAAAAAACAAGCTCACGAGGATCCGGAAAGACATTCAAAATGGAGACTGTTATCAGAGAAAACACGGACTCTTGGACGAACTTTAACGTGTTTTCTAAATACATCACATCCTTGCTATTGTTCTTCAGGAAGGCTTCTTTCAAGTTCTGCGAGTCTCACAATGATTTCTACTCGATGATCGGCAACGACGCAACCATTCACCAGCCAGCGGGCACGGACAAGAAGCCGGCATCTGCGCAGTCTGCTAAAAAACTTGCCGCTACCAACCCTCAGCAGCCAGCTCTGTTGTCGACCACCGTATACAAAACATTCCGACCCAAAGACTACTTCTATCTGGTTACTGATACACCCACGGCAAAGAAAATATTCTTTCATGTCGGCGTCGTCAGTCCAAACGCCGTCGCCAAACAAAATGCCATCATAAATAACACTAACCACGAGGCTGAAATCCAATCGTGTTCCTCAATTATTGTCTGCCGGTATAAAAAAGGTCGTATTCAATGGGAAGGTCCAGCTCGGCTGCACTTTCCTGTCCAAGGCAGTACGACAAGAATGTTAGAACTGGAAGACGGCATCGTGAGTTTGGCAATCGTGTCCGATCTTCCAGAAAGCCACTACATCCAGATATCGTCGCAGACAGAGTTCCATGTCGGTAGCCACGGTTTGGCCCACGAGGCGCTGACTGGTCCCTACAGTTTGTCAATGATAAAATACGGCAGACGCATTCACAACGCGTTCACTTACCTGCGAACCTGCGCGCACGGCTCTCCCGAACATGCCGAGGCGTTGATCAACTACCATTTAGCGTTCGTACCCGACAGTATCACCAGCTTCTTCTCGGCGTCACGTTCGATGGCACGGTTCACCACGAGCTTGAGGGACAAATGCGAGCGAGTGTGCACCGGCTTGTTGTTTTCACGATTGCAGAACGACTTCGAGCAGTTCTACGTGGCGTTGAAGGAATTACAGGAGCTCATGATGGCGCCTAAGTACGGGATGGACGCATTGCAAGATATTTCTGCAGAGTTTCATGAGATGACTTTGTTGAGGGATGAAGGTTTGGATCGCGTGACTGACCCGATTGATGTGCCTGGTGACGATGGCGGAGATATTACCAAAGAAGTGACCACAGATAAAGTCAAGGCGAAAGGCAAGAAAGACGTGAAAAAAGGTAAAGAAAGCAAAAAAAGTGGCGACAAGAACAAGGCAAAGAAATCGTCTAAGAGTGATAAGACTGCACCCAAAAAAGCAACGAAACCTGAACCTCCACACATTCTATTCGAAAAACTAGAAAATAGCGGTAATGAAGTTTTGATCAAGATAGTTGAGGATGAGCCCGAATGGCTGAAATATTATCCTTTCAGAGATGACAACAACCAGAGACTTAGCGTGCAAGACTACACGGGTACTGCCCCTACGAGTCCTTATGGGGATTGGTTTCCCCTGACACGGCTCATGGTCAACCTCACCCAAGAACAATCCTCCATCAACGGCATCTACTTTGAGTCCTCAGCGGCATTAGCTTTTATGCGAATAGTGAACAACGATACGCATTCCTATATGAAGTCAATCGTTAGAAACATTACCTTTGACTCGTACACCCGGAATATGAGTGGGTACACGATCTACGCGTACGGATTCTGCGACAATCCGAAGATCAAACAGCACACGTGGAAAATACATATGATTGCGTCAATCAGAGAAGAACTGTTGCAATGTTGCGTGGGAGTGAACCCGTTTACCGGGATCTTCGTGCCATCGCCCCCGCAAGTACAAAAAGTGAAGCATGTGTATGGTCATTATATTCCCAACAGAAGGAACACGGTGTTGAGATGCTTGCTAACGGTGACCAGCTCACAATTCTTGACGATACGCGTGAGCACCAACAATCCTCAGGCGGAAATCACCGTGAAAATCAGGCGCGAAGTCGAGGAGAACGGTGACTCTGAGCTGATCTGCGAGAAGACGTTCACTGAGAAGTTAACAATTCCTAACAGACCGTTCTATGTGAGGTCAGCAGACGGCGAGTCAACTCCAACTGTGTTCTTGATAGAAGCAGAGTTGACGCATGCAAGTGGCTGGTCGTTGACGGATACCGAGCAGGATCTGGTGACAGCGATCAAAGAGAAAGTTCAGAGGGAGTTGCTTGTCTATGCAAGGACAGCCTCTGAGAAGAAAAGTCTACGGAATTTCAGTAAAAGCTCTTCGGGGTCGATGAAAGAGTTACCGAGGAATCAGGAGATTATTCCTGATGCCGCTTACTGGTGCGTTCAGGTAAGCGAATTCCGTTGTGGTTTCAGTACCGGTTCCGGTTCCGGTTCTAATGCCGTTTCCTCGTACGCCCGCGTACCATTGTCATTTGATAGACAAGTAATTTCGGTGTTCGGCAGGTGATCGTGGACGGCGATCTTGAGGATCAGGTTAGACTTGAACTAAACACAAGGAAAGCACAAGAAATACGAAGACTAAAAGAGGCGTGGGAGCGAGCTGAGCCAGGGAGACATCTGAGAGCGATGGCGGAAAGACAGAAGATCTTGGAACAAAGAGACGAAGATAATAAGCAGCTGAGTAAGCTCTTCTAGCTCTAGCTCTTCTAGCTCTTCTAGCTCTAGCTCTTCTAGCTCTAGCTCTTCTAGCTCTAGCTCTTCTAGCTCTAGCTCTTCTAGCTCTAGCTCTTCTAGCTCTAGCTCTTCTAGCTCTAGCTCTTCTAGCTCTTCTAGCTCTAGCTCTTCTAGCTCTAGCTCTAGAGTCACTTCTAGCAGATGTTCAAGTCAACCAACAATAGCGATTAGCGATTTAAACGCATTATATGATACCAGTAACCAACTGTACACTGTATAGACGTTGTATCTGCATATAACTAATTATGTGGAGGTACTTATTAGAGCAAGGGGGCGAGGGTTGGCGTCTTGTCAATGATTTAAAGTTAAAACTCACTAATGACGGAATCCTGGAGAGCAGGGTTTTAATTATTTCAGTTCCTTGTTACGCCAAACGTTTATAAGTGTGTTGTGGCAGTTCAGAAAAGATGCAGTTTTAGATGCTGCAATGAATGCGTGTTGAAACTGAAGTGCATCGAAGGCGACGAAAGTTGTTGGAAAATAGAGTGGTTTGCGGGGGGGGGGGGGGGGGGGGTGTAAGAATACATATGTTTTTATTATTATTTCAATTCTTTATAAGCCAAAGGTTTGTATTTGAGAAAATACGTGATAGTTTCTGATCACATCAAGCGGTTCTATGGTGTAATGGTTAGCACTCTGGACTTTGAATCCAGCGATCCGAGTTCGAATCTCGGTAGAACCATTATTTTGTTAATTTTAAGTGTCAGCTTTTGCATGCAGAACAACGATACCCTGATTTTGGGAAATTTATTTGGGAATTCGGGATCATTGAAATGTTCGCTCATATTGCAGATAGCTTTGGAGCAAAATCCAGACTTTTCCAATTGAACCAACGCAAAGATTCGCCTGTGATTTCGGAGCAAAGGGAAGATTGTCAGGTCGTGTCAGAAGATTATGGAGATAAGCAACAAGAAATGCGGGCTCAGGAGAGACAGGAGTTTGACTTACAACATTCACAGCGCGTTGAAGCAGCAGCCAAACTTTGTACAGAGCAGAAGAAAACCAATGAGATGCTCAGTAGCTACATGTTGAAGAATAAGATGGCATCTCAAGCTATGCTAGAAGATGGCTACAGAATGAGAGATGCTTGTTTGGCGAAACCAACCGCGAATACAGAAGGGAAAGTCAAGAAAGACAAGAAAGAGAAGAAGAAGAAGGGAAAAAAATAGAAGTAAAAACCACTGGCTTTTAATGTCAAATATATTGTGTGTTTCTACATAAATCATTCCAGCCCATGTTTTGTAGGTGACATCGAATTCATGTCAAATATATGCATATCGGGCTATTTTATTACTGATGTTCTTACTTATGTATTATGGTTATAATTATGATGGTCTTCTGGGATCATGATTAATTGTGAAGATCGTATTCTGTGTTTTAACTAATTTGTGGGACACTCAGATGACATTCAAACCTCCAATTAAACAACTTGTCAAAGATTTTTTGTGATTATTGTTGTCCTGTTAAATATTATTAGGATTGTTATAAGTTTGAAATAAAGAGCTGTTTTTTTTAAATTGCATTTATTTATAAGACCATAGCAGATAATATAAAATACCACAACAGGCTTGACAAGTTGGTAGAGCACCCGACCGGCACTAGGGAAGTCCTGGGTTCGTAACCCGGTTCGGTTGCAGCTTCCTACAGTCTATAGCTTCCTTTTCATGACAAGTTAAGTTGGTTTGGTTTGGTCGTTCGTTGGTCAAAACTAAAGTTTAACGGCACTCCATGATTTTGAGATCATATATTCGTCTATTTTTACGGAATTGTCTTCAATTAAGCGTAAACAGTTCAACATTTCCCTCCACTATTCAAATACAGGAACTGGAATGAAATCAAACGAACAAGTAATAACATGTGCTGGACAAAATAGCAGCTGCGAGCAAAACTAGGTTGGCAGCAAGGAATGTGGTGGCAGAAGAATCCAAGCTGTTGTCGAAACCTCCTGCAACAAGCATTGACCGTCTCAATAAAAATACATGTTCTTTAGGTGAAACACTCGAACATTTCGAGTTCAAACTTTTATTATTCGTCTAGAAATCTTTGAGAAACACCATTAAAACGTTGCTTGATTTTCACCACAAAAATCTACACGAGTTTCGTTTTTAATGTGTGACATATTTTTATTTTTGTAATCAAATACGTGAATGCACTGATCTCAAATAACATGGATAGAGCATAGGATCCAGCCAGCTGATCTCAAATAACCTGGATAGAGCAGAGGATCCAGCCAGCTGATCTCAAATAACCTGGATAGAACATAGTATCCAGCCAGCTGATCTCAAATAACCTGGATAGAGCATAGGATCTAGCCAGCTGATCTCAAATAACCTGGATAGAGCATAGGATCCAGTCAGCTGATCTCAAATAACCTGGATAGAGCATAGGATCCAGCCAGCTGATCTCAAATAACCCAGATAGAGTATAGGATCCAGTCAGCTGATCTCAAATAACCTGGATAGAGCATAGTATCCAGCCAGCTGATCTCAAATAACCTGGATAGAGCATAGGATCTAGCCAGCTGATCTCAAATAACCTGGATAGAGCATAGGATCCAGTCAGCTGATCTCAAATAACCTGGATAGAGCATAGGATCCAGCCAGCTGATCTCAAATAACCTGGATAGAGCATAGGATCCAGTCAGCTGATCTCAAATAACCTGGATAAAATCGAAGTCAGTCAATCCATTGTTCACAACAGCTATGAGGTCCTAAATTCTGAGGTGTCCGCATGATATCAATGCTAATTTTTAAGTTTTTCATTCAGGTTTTGACCATTCAAGCGGTGAAAGCTATGAAAAACACAAAAACTTCTGATAAAAACTCTTAAAATAGCACGGGCTCATCAAGAACTCAGAATCTGGTCTCTCAAGACGATGTCCAGTATTGCTTTGGCAACTGCTATTGATAAAAGTGTGAAAGGTATGTATTCTCTTGTTTACCTTTGATGCTGGACAGAGTGCGGGATCCGCAAGGTCGGTACGGCACCTGAGTTTTCCTCTTCGGGTCAGGAACTGCTCCATGGATACTGAGACTTGGAGCCGTCAGCTTCTTACCGTTCATCAATCTTGTAAAGTCTTGTTCCAGTTGGGTAGCAACAGGTCCTGTAAAGCCAAGGTGGGCTGGTAAATCACTGGCGCTTGTCTCATAATTACAAGAGTTTATCAACAAGTCTACTTGCAGGAGTTTCCAGACTAGATCCTGGTTGACTGCCATCCAGGACCTAGATTTTATAACAAAAACTATTTCAACTGGGTTTTGAATGCTAAGTGAAGAACAACTAAATTTCCCAACGTATCGTAACTTGTACCTGTTACTTTATCAAGGGTAAATGCAGTCCTGACGATTTTCCGATAGCAAAAGAACCACATAATTTAATATAATTGAAAATTGTCAGGACTGCTCTTACCCTTGACAAAGTAACAGGTACAAGTTACGAAACGTTGGGAAATTTAGTTGTTCTTCACTTAGCATTCAAAACCCAGTTGAAATAGTTTTTTTTTAATCTGGTGCTAAGTTTACATCAAGTAGACATGAGTCTAAAAACCAGCATACTCGATTTTATAACTTTTTTCTAGTGAAATGATATTAAACGGGCAATATTTTCCAATGCTAACAATGGAGCAAATAAAGTCTCATCATTTCATTACATTTCACTGGAAGTAAGTTCAAGAATGTGGTGTAATTTGCTGAGATCTCCAAGAGTTTAAGACAATCTCTGGAAGAGTTGCTCGACTTATTTGGGTTTACCAACCTTGCGTTTGTATGCTTACAGAAGTCTAATAAAAGAGAGTGCAACAGGTTTTTGTTAGTTAAGTTAGCAATGGTTGACATCGAACCTTTGAAGTGCAGAAGAAACTGCACGCATGCGCCGTCGTGAAGGACTTTAGTCTTACGACTATCAACTGTCAACATCCATTCGGGAATTCCCAACACACTTCTCACATCTTCCATCAAGTTGGCCCTGAAAAAAAAAAAAAACTTACTGATTAGTGATTCAAAAATATAGGAAACATTGCACTAATGGGGGACAAATTTGGATGCAGCTAATTTACCTCCTATGCTAGGCCATGACATACCCGTGGTAACATAAGATAGCAGAATTGAGAAGCTCTGTCAGGTGATCTCAGCATCTCCATGGCTACCAAACGTTGAATCTACCATTGAACCTCCTATGCTAGGCCATGATATACCCGTGGTAACATAAGATAGCAGAATTGAGAAGCTCTGTCAGGTGATCTCAGCATCTCCATGGCTACCAAACGTTGAATCTACCATTGAACCTCCTATGCTAGGCCATGATATACCCGTGGTAACATAAGATAGCAGAATTGAGAAGCTCTGTCAGGTGATCTCAGCATCTCCATGGCTACCAAACGTTGAATCTACCATTGAACCTCCTATGCTAGGCCATGATATACCCGTGGTAACATAAGATAGCAGAATTGAGAAGCTCTGTCAGGTGATCTCAGCATCTCCATGGCTACCAAACGTTGAATCTACCATTGAACCTCCTATGCTAGGCCATGATATACTCGTGGTAACATAAGATAGCAGAATTGAGAAGCTCTGTCAGGCGATCTCAGCATCTCCATGGCTACCAAACGTTGAATCTACCATTGAACCTCCTATGCTAGACCATGATATACTCGTGGTAACATAAGATAGCAGAATTGAGAAGCTCTGTCAGGTGATCTCAGCATCTCCATGGCTACCAAACGTTGAATCTACCATTGAACCTCCTATGCTAGGCCATGATATACCCGTGGTAACATAAGATAGCAGAATTGAGAAGCTCTGTCAGGTGATCTCAGCATCTCCATGTCTACCAAACGTTGAATCTACCATTGAACCTCCTATGCTAGGCCATGATATACCCGTGGTAACATAAGATAGCAGAATTGAGAAGCTCTGTCAGGCGATCTCAGCATCTCCATGGCTACCAAACGTTGAATCTACCATTGAACCTTCTATGCTTGATGTAATTTAAAGTTTTCATGGTTAGCATTCCAAATGATAATGCTAGAAAATGTTCAGTTCATGGAAATGGCACGACCTGGCTTTGGGAAACTATTTTAAATTCTTAGAACTCACATGACAAATCGAGGAGGTTTGCGAATGTTCGCGAATTTGATAATGTCATGGTCTGGTTCAATATTGGCGCATGCGTATCTGTTGCCTCCTCGCTCCTTCGTCATGATCACAATAGACTTCCCCATCGCAGAGTCTGTCCCTTCTGAAAAACATCAAGCAACCTCTGCAATCACTATCTCGACTCGGAGAGATTGGAGGGAAGACCATCATACACATGACCAGTTCTGTTCGGGAGAGAGGTTGGAGGGATGAAAGTTAAGCAACACTGCGCTGAGTCAGGTATTGGATGGGTGACCATCATACACATGACCAGTTCTGTTCGGGAGAGAGGTTGGAGGGATGAAAGTTAAGCAACACTGCGCTGGGTCAGGTATTGGAGGGAAGACCATCATAAACATGACCAGTTCTGTTTGGGAGAGAGGTTGGAGGGATGAAAGTTAAGCAACACTGCGCTGGGTCAGGTATTGGATGGGTGACCATCATACACATGACTAGTTCTGTTCGGAAGAGAGGTTGGAGGGATGAAAGTTAAGCAACACTGCGCTGGGTCAGGTATTGGATGGGTGACCATCATACACATGACCAGTTCTGTTTGCGAGAGAGGTTGGAGGGATGAATGTTAAGCAACACTGCGCTGGGTCAGGTATTGGATGGGTGATCATCATACACATGACCAGTTCTGTTCGGGAGAGAGTTTGGAGGGATGAAAGTTAAGCAACACTGCGCTGGGTCAGGTATTGGATGGGTGACCATCATACACATGACCAGTTCTGTTCGGGAGAGAGGTTGGAGGGATGAAAGTTAAGCAACACTGCGCAGGGTCAGGTATTGGATGGGTGACCATCATACACATGACCAGTTCTGTTCGGGAGAGAGGTTGGAGGGATGAAAGTTAGTACAGCAACTTCACTTGCCTTGCTTATCAACCTCTCGACAGCATGGATTTGTGGAGGAATCCTGTTGTTTGCGTTGTACCGTCCTTCAGAAGGGACGTTAAGCCAGTGGTCCCCTTGGTCTTCGACAGGAGTAGGCTGCGTGCCAGCACCGGGTCAATATCGTCCCTCTCCTCTATCAGGTTACATGAAATTTGCTCGGGAAAATATTCTCACCCAATGGGAAATTAACGTCTGAGAAGATCTGTCTGCGAGCTCCGATGTCGATGGTTCCCAGCCGACCTGACAGATCCCCGACGTAGCATCGCAGTGGATTATCAGGAGCGCACTCTTCACGATACAAGTCTTCCTGTCAAGGTCAAGACAACTCGAGATGATATTTCAGACAAATCATTTCATTTGCAGCCCTCGCTTTGTGCGTGGTCATTTGCTGGGTAGCGACAGCTAATCTTAAATAACATGGATAGAGCATAGGATCCAGTCAGCTGATCTCAAATAACCTGGATAGAACATAGGATCCAGTCAGCTGATCTCAAATAACCTGGATAGAGCATAGGATCCAGTCAGCTGATCTCAAATAACCTGGATAGAACATAGGATCCAGCCAGCTGATCTCAAATAACCTGGATAGAGCATAGGATCCAGCCAGCTGATCTCAAATAACCTGGATAGAGCATAGGATCCAGTCAGCTGATCTCAAATAACCTGGATAGAGCATAGGATCCAGCCAGCTGATCTCAAATAACCTGAATAGAGCATAGGATCCAGCCAGCTGATCTCAAATAACGTGGATAGAACATAGGATCCAGCCAGCTGATCTCAAATAACCTGGATAGAGCATAGGATCCAGTCAGCTGATCTCAAATAACCTGGATAGAGCATAGGATTCAGCCAGCTGATCTCAAATAACCTGGATAGAGCATAGGATCCAGTCAGCTGATCTCAAATAACCTGGATAGAGCATAGGATCCAGTCAGCTGATCTCAAATAACCTGGATAGAGCATAGGATCCAGCCAGCTGATCTCAAATAACCTGGATAGAGCATAGGATCCAGCCAGCTGATCTTAAATAACCTGGATAGAGCATAGGATCCAGCCAGCTGATCTCAAATAACCTGGATAGAGCATAGGATCCAGCCAGCTGATCTCAAATAACATGGATAGAGCATAGGATTCAGCCAGCTGATCTCAAATAACCTGGATAGAGAATAGGATCCAGCCTGCTGATATCAAATAACCTGGATAGAGCATAGGATCCAGCCAGCTGATCTCAAATATAAAATGGTCCCTTATTGTGCAGATCAACCAAACATGGGTCCTCCTACCAAAAAGTTTTTCAGGATGAAATGTTGATGTGGTTCGATGTATATTATCACTTTCCCCGCCAGTTTTTGCCTCTGAAAGTTAAAATCTCGGTGTAAACGTCAAGTTATTCGACTCACATTGAGCGGGTCAGCCAGCTGCGTGTAGTACGGGTTCCACCTGTAACCACCCGCCACACAGCGGTGGCTCTCGAACTGAACAGTGGCGTCGACCCCGACTGGATTCACAAATATCGCCCAGTTGTGATTGCGCGTCACGTTGCGGTCGTTCTTGCCAGGGTGACGTAACTTGACTTCTATCACGGTCTCGCTCTTACTGCCATCATTGTACACCAGTTGCGTCTGTGTGCAGGTAATGGAAAATTAAAACCACAGATGAATTAGATCACCACCCAGCTGTCTTGCAACATTAACCCATAAGAGCAATGGTGAAGTCCACAAGTTAGAATGGCCGGCCACACAGCTGTCTTGCAACATTAACCCATAAGAGCAATGGTGAAGTCCACCAGTTAGAATGGTCGACCACACAGCTGGCTTGCAACATTAACCCATAAGAGCAATGGTGAAGTCCACCAGTTAGAATGGTCGACCACACAGCTGGCTTGCAACATTAACCCATAAGAGCAATGGTGAAGTCCACCAGTTAGAATGGCCGGCCACACAGCTGGCTTGCAACATTAACCCATAAAAGCAATGGTGAAGTCCACCAGTTAGAATGGTCGACCACACAGCTGGCTTGCAACATTAACCCATAAGAGCAATGGTGAAGTCCACCAGTTAGAATGGTCGACCACACAGCTGGCTTGCAACATTAACCCATAAGAGCAATGGTGAAGTCCACTAGTTAGAATGGACGACCACACAGCTGTCTTGCAACATTAACCCAAACCGATCTGTTTGCCGTGTTGGAAACACCGGTTCTCGTGAGATCACCGAAGTTAAGCAACACTGTGCTGGGTCAGGTATTGGATGGGTGACCATCATACACATGACCAGTTCTATTCGGGAGAGAGGTTGGAAGGATGAAAGTTAAGCAACACTGCGCTGGGTCAGGTATTGGATGGGTAACCATCATACACATGACCAGTTCTGTTCGGGAGAGAGGGTGGAGTGATGAGAGTTAAGCAACACTGCGCTGGGTCAGGTATTGGATGGGTGACCATCATACACATGACCAGCTCTATTCAGGAGAGAGTTTGGAGGGATGAAAGTTAAGCAACACTGCGCTGGGTCAGGTATTGGATGGGTGACCATCATACACATGACTAGTTCTGTTTGGGAGAGAGGTTAGAGGGATGAAAGTTAAGCAACACTGCGCTGGGTCAGGTATTGGATGGGTTACCATCATACACATGACCAGTTCTGTTCGGGAGAGAGGTTGGAGGGATGAAAGTTAAGCAACACTGCGCTGAATCAGGTATTGGTTGGGTGACCACCGCACGGTTTAGCGTCTTAGAAACACCGATCCTCGTCTTCAAACTTGACTCACCATCCTGACGAATCCGAACGCATATCCCAGCGGATTATGAAACGACGCAATCCCCCGAAGTTCCCTCGCCTCTGAGGGTGCGTACCCCCGCTCAATCGTAGCACACGCCCATCTACTGTTCTTATCTCTCTTGTGAATCACCACAGATCGACCCAAGATGCTGTTTGGACCAAATAACGGTAGGTTGGTGTCGTTGTAATCTGCATTGAGTCCTCGTAATCCTTCCATTGTGCCGAACTTGCCGCTAAGATCTCCGAGCTCGTATTGGTCAGTCGTACCCCGGCCGGGAGGTGGGGAACTAGAGGGGGTCACGTTGAACGGGTTCCAATGACCGTACACCGTAGAATCCTCGCAGGGAAACTGAAGCTGCTCGTCGATAGACGCCTGGGGAAACATATGATGCCATAAAGATGATCGTAAAATATTTGAAATCTTATTTAAATTGCAAACGCTTGCAATGCGCGGGGTATTTTATTATTATCAACACTATAACCGTCTCAAAAATTGATGTCCAAACGGGGACTTGAACCCTGATCTCCACCTGTCACGGGTGTTGCTCTAACCAATTGAGCTACTTGGACCCCGATCTCCACCTGTCGTGGGTGTTGCTCTAACCAATTGAGCTACTCGAACCTCGATCTCCACCTGTCGTGGGTGTTGCTCTAACCAATTGAGCTACTTGGACACTGGCTTTTTGATATGATTTTAGTGTATTTGATGAGAATGACAGTTCTCCAAGGAGTAGAACCAAGAGGCTGTGAATACTCACAGTTACTCTGATTCTAGTGACGCTATATCACGTCACAACCTGTCAAACTCGAGTAACTCCAATTTGACGTTGGATTCGTCGCTGTATTAGGAAGAAATCTCATTTAAATTGCAAACGCTTGCAATCAGCTACAGGTGGAGATCGGGATTCGAGTCCCCGTTTGGGCATCAATTTTTGAGACGGTTATATTGTTGTTAATAATAAAATACCCCGCGCATTGCAAGCGTTTGCAATTTAAATCATCTATTTATTTCTGTGTTTCTGGTTTGTGCAAGATGGACAAGAAGTGGTCAGATCGCTTACCACGTGAATGTGGTAGCCCTTGTTGTCTTGCAACCCCTGGACGTTCACCTCGACGTCAGTCACGTCATACTCTGAAAGTTGCAGGAACTCCATCTTGCCGTTGAGTGGCGTCATGTCACCGTTACCAAACCAGTTCTGAACGACGGCCTTGCGTCGGTAGATCACCGTGATTCTGCGCAGAAGATGCACGGCGTTAAACTTGATTTATCTGCTAGTTTTGAAGTTTATGATAGTTTTTAGACTCATGTCTACTTGATGTAAACTTAGCACAAGTTTTAGCAAAAACTATTTCAACTGGGTTTTGAATGCTAAGTGAAGAACAACTGAATTTCCCAACGTTTTGTAACTTGTACCTGTTACTTTATCAAGGGTAAGAGCAGTCCTGACAATTTTCCAATAACAAAAGAACCACACAAAATTATAACAATTACCAAGTTCAAGATTCCTAAATGCATCTAAATAAAATAATCAGGGTCAATAACTTAAAAACTAATGTATTTTGTATTTAAAAAAATGACCCCGAAAAATCAGGACTGCTTTAACCCTTGATAAAGTAACAGGTTCAAGTTACGAAACGTTGGGAAATTCAGTTGTTCTTCACTTAGCATTGAAAACCCAGTTGAAATAGTTTTTGTTAAAAACTAGTGCTAAGTTTAGACGCCAGTCGTTCCCCCCTAGCAGCTGATCTCACCTGGAACAAGCCAGTCGTTCACCTCTCGCCAGAGGTCCGTGTTCTCCATATATAACGAACGATCGCCCCAGGACGCTCGCCGTTCCAGAGAGCGGCAGCTGAGAATCTGTAAACAGCTTCCGACTCAACGCCTTCTCACGTCGCCTCCCAGCAATGTCCAGGGTCCCATGTCTTCCTGACAGATCGCCCAGGGCACAAGCTCCAGGGCGGTGACGCGTGCACAGGGGGTCTTCTGTGGAGTTGTCAAACGATACCTGGAGTGGGGGGCAGTAAATAATGTTGTGGATCAAGACTTTAGCTTGCAATGACAAGCTGGGTTTCAGATTGTAAAAGCTGAAATGCGTCTGAGTCCGAGAGATATTACTATGTCTATTGTACAGTGCATATTAGTGCAAAATTGTATATTTTATTGTATAGTTGTACATTGACTTTTGGACTGTCCTCATATCATGTATGTGATCCTGTCGACGCTAAACATTCAAATAAAAAATAAATAAAAAAATAAACTAAATTTATTTATGATTGTTTTTAGACTCATGTCTACTTGATTCAACCTTAGGCACTAGTTTTAACAAAAACTATTTCAACTGGGTTTTGAATGCTATATAAAGGGCTACTAATTTATTTATTTATTTATTTTTTGGTATTTTCTTCAATTGAACATAGATATCAATGTTAAGTGAAGAACAGCGACAACGAAGATGTTAAAATTGTAAAATGGTGTGCTATTCTACAGCCAATAGAAATGAGACGCATGATATTTTGTTTTATTTTGGTGAACCAGCGTTTTCCTTGTAGTGAAAAACTTTTAAAAACGACAAATTAATTTTTACAAGCATGTAGTTTTTCATCTACGTCGAGTTTGAGTGCTGTCTGAACGTATCTCTTATAATTGTGTTTCTGTGTATTTTAGTATCTTAGAGGCAGTGGTCACGTGACTTTTCTGTTTTAGCAAGGAGTGAAAGATTTCAATTGTTTACCAGAAGATGTGAGAAAATTAGACAGATATGTTTAAGTTGAGGTTAAAGAAAATGTTGATAGAAGATCGGGAAAAATGTAGTAGAGTACCTAGAATGAAATTGGATAATTTAATGTTTATGATTATAATTTAATTTTAAGTTATTATCAAAAACCTTTATGAAAGTATAACAGCTAATGTGAAAAAAATGTATTTCAAAAATATAAATAAAATAAAAATATTACATATATACCTATCTACAAGAACCTGAAACCTGGCAGGTAAAGCAGGTAAAGTGTGTAAAGCAGGTAAAGCAGGTAAAGCAGGTAAAGCAGGATCCTCTATTACCTTGTAAGGATTGAAGACTCCTCCAGAACTAAGACATCGCCCCGTCCAATTGTAGAAGTCTTTGCCTGGCGGCTCTGTGTGAATCTTCCAGCGATGGTCCATGGTGTTATTCAGACTGGTACCATCAGCATGAATCAAAGATTCTACCAGGACAGTAGTATCCGATCCTGGATCGTCCTGGGCCTGGCGTAGAATGATCCTGCCCACGATTGGATAGCGGAACACAATTGACGCTGTCCTGATGGGAACTTTGTAGCCGTGGATGTCGTACCTTGAGAAGGTGTTGCAGATCCATGGAACGCTCTCCTCTGTAAAACAAATAGTTGGGCATAAACAAAGAAATACACAAATAAGTTGCCACTTTATGTTGGGTTTTTAGACTCAAGTCTACTTGATGTAAACTTAGCACTAGTTTTAACAAAAACTATTTCAACTGGGTTATAATTGTTATAATTTTATGTGGTTCTTTTGTTATTGGAAAATTGTCAGGACTGCTTTTACCCTTGATAAAGTAACATGTACAAGTTACGAAACGTTGGGAAATTTAGTTGTTCTTCACGTAGCATTCAAAACCCAGTTGAAATAGTTTTTGTTAAGTTGCTACTTTTTAAATTCCACTCTGTGAAAAAACGCAGTCTTCATCAAACGCAGGTGAATTTTTTTAGTTTTTAAGCGATCATTGTTAAAAATTGAACGAAAAGTGAATGAAATGCCGGATAGTACAGGAAGGGCAGGTCTGCCCTTTGTATTAAATGTCAGAAACTCAGTTTTTTTCAATTCTTCAGTGAAAGGATAATAAATATTTGCATCTGGAGTTAAACCAATAATTAATTCGGTGAGTTACAAACCCTCAGCTTTCTGGTTACGAATCTTTAGTGGTGACAGAGAAAAACTCATTTTCCATGATTTTCTTTGCGAAAACGGAGTTAAAATATGTTGAGCCGGTGTTTTCAGATTTCCAGGTTAGCATAGTGATAAAAACTTTACCCCCAAATGCAGTTAGTTCATAGTTTGTAGGTATGTTCCTATCACACTAGTATTACCACTATACCATCAGAATTATTATTATCATTATTATTATATTAGTATCATAGTTTGTAGGTATGTTCCTACCACACTAGTATTACCACTATACCATCAGAATTATTATTATCATTATTATTATATTAGTATCATAGTTTGTAGGTATGTTCCTACCACACTAGTATTACCACTATATCATCAGAATTATTATTATCACTAGCAGAACCCGATGCCTAACGGCACCTTAAGATTTTGAGGGAGTGGGCATTTTGATTTATATTTTACTTGACTTGAAGCATATTTTAAAAAGTTTTCGAAATTTGTCAGATGCCGTTCCAAAAGTTTTAAATAGGGCCACAACCAAAAGTGCCAAACAACACCTAACAATATTGTTAAATACCATACAATTCCATAAAATACCATAGAATACCATAGAATACCATAGAATACCATAGAACACCATAGAATACCTAACAATACCATAGAATACCATAGAACTCCATACAATACCATAGAATACCATAGAATATCATAGAACTCCATAGAATACCATAGAATACCATATAACTCAAAGAATTTCATAGAATATCATAGAACTCCAAAGAATACCATAGAATACCAAACAATATCATAGAATACCAAAGAACTCCATAGAATACCATAGAATACCATAGAATACCATAGAATACCAAAGAATACCAAATAATATCATCGACTACCATAGAACTCCATAGAATACCAAAGCATACCAAACAAAATCATAGAATACCAAAGAACTCCAAAGAATACCATAGAATACCATAGAATACCATAGAACTCCATAGAATACCATACAATATCATAGAATACAAAAAAAAAAATCATAGAATACCCTAGAACTCACTAGAATATCATAAAATACCGAACAATGTCATAGAATACCATAGAATACCATAGAATACCATATAATATCATAGAATACCAAAAAATATAATAGAGTACCATAGAACTCCATAGAATACCATAGAATACCATAGAATACCAAACAATATCATAGAATACCATAGATCACCAAACAATACCATAGAATACCATAAAATACCAAACAATATCATAGAATACCATAGAACTCAATAGAATATCATAAAATACCAAACAATGCCATAGAATACCATAGAATACCATAGAATACCATAGAATACCATACAATACCATACAATACCATACAATATCATAGAATACCAAAAAATATAATAGAGTACCATAGAACTCCATAGAATACCATAGTACACGATAGAATGCCATAGAATACCATAGAATACCAAACAATATCATAGAATACCATAGAATACCATAGAATACCAAACAATATCATAGAATACCATAGAATACCATAGAATACCATAGAATACCATAAAATATCATAGAATACAAAAAATACAATAGAGTACCAAGGAACTCCATAGAATACCATAGAATACCATAGAATACCATAGAACTTAATAGAATATCATAGAATACCATACAATATCATAGAATACAAAAAAAATATCAAAGAATACCATAGAACTCAATAGAATATCATAAAATACCAAACAAAATCATAGAATACCAAAGAACTCCAAAGAATACCATACAATACCATACAATACCATACAATACCATACAATATCATAGAATACCAAAAAATATAATAGAGTACCATAGAACTCCATAGAATACCATAGTACACGATAGAATACCATAGAATACCATAGAATACCATAGAATATCAAACAATATCATAGAATACCATAGAACTCCATAGAATACCATAGAATACCATAGAATACCATAGAATACCATAGAATACCATAGAATACCATAGAATACCATAGAATACCATAAAATACCATAGAACACCATAGAATACCAAACAATACCATAAAATACCATAAAATACCATAGAATACCAAACTATATAATAGAATACCAAACAATACCATAGAATACCAAACAATACCATAGAATACCATATAACTCTAAATAATACCATATAATACCATACAAAATCATAAAATACCAAACAATATCATAGAATACCATAGAACTCCATAGAATACCATAGAATACCTTGGAATACCATAGTTTACCATAGAATACCATAGAATA
The DNA here is from genome assembly GCA_947568835.1 of Protonemura montana. Taxonomy (NCBI): domain Eukaryota; kingdom Metazoa; phylum Arthropoda; class Insecta; order Plecoptera; family Nemouridae; genus Protonemura; species Protonemura montana. The sequence continues at coordinate 16,946,807 of OX387607.1, read as the reverse complement.
CTATAGAATACCATAGAATACCATAGAATACCATAGAATATCATAGAATACCATAGAATACCATAGAATACCATAGAACTCCATAGAATACCATAGAATACCATAGAATAACATAGACTACCATGTAACACCATAAAGTACTATACAATATTAAACACTTCCATAGAAAACCGTATTAAACTTAGATTGCTTATTTGGATTAGATTTGATAAAACTGCACTCCGTCATTAATGACGTTTTGAATTTAAATACCTGTTGAATAATCACGGCATCCTCGAAAATAAAATAAGTATCCACGGCGTCCTGATTCGATGAAAGATATCTGTCAAATGTTTATCTTTGATCTGTCAATGTCACTTTAAATCTAGTTTTGGCAAAATTATCAATAAAAAACTAATCAAGTGTGTTTTGTTTGTTTAAAAACCCTATTTAATGTGTAAAAGACCTGCAAAGAAAGTTAGGATTGTTATTGATTTACATATTTGTCACAAATATCATTGATGGCTTGGAATCAACTGTGTGATCTTGTCTAGGCTGGGGATGGAGAAAAATCGTCGTATTTTAAGAAATTTCTTGTCTTTCGTATACTATTTACAATAAATATCTTTAAATATGTTTACAAAAGATTCCAATAGTTGTGTTAATAGATTGTTTAACTTTCCAAACCTTTTTGACGTGTAAATAACCTCCACAAGAATGCCACGGGCTTGTCAAGTGGCTATTTTTCATCTTGCTAGCCAAGACACCAACAATATTTTTGATACTTTACTATAATAATGCTCTTTAAAATCACCGTGAAAAAGACGTAGTTGGATTAAATCCTGAATAAAGAACCAAAATAAGCCAATTTCACACGTTTTTCCTTCAGTTCTAGAGATTTTGAAAAGAATTTGACATTGACGTTGACATTGACATTGACGTTTGAATATCCTGAATGCACTGCCGCAAAGATAAGTTTAAGAATTCGTTCACCATGCAGTGGTCAAAAAACCAAACAAATGAATTCATCTGTCAAACTTTTTACAAAATTATTTCTATTTCACGTAAAACGAATGTAAATAACAGCGTTTGTGCTCAATTTCTTCAATAACTTTCATAGGCATGCATAAACAGTATTACCAAACTGCTGCAGGTCATTTAAAGGCAAGTTTTGAATGAAATAAAAATCGAACTGTGAGACATGGCTCCAATTTTCCTAGGCAGGAAATTTCAAACACAATTATCAATATTTCACCAAAAAAACGCTTTCAAATCACCCTCAAAGTGTCACAATAGGATAGAGATTTTAATTTTGAACAATTATAACCCAATTGCACACGTTTTTAACAAAATTTCGCAATTTAAATCAACATGTACAGAAAAATGTTACCCCAGCTGGTCAGCTGGTCAGCTGGTCAGATACAAACTAAAAAGTTGAACATCGCCAAATTAAAGCTTTTATATAAGGTTAACTAGCAGAACCCGATGCCTAACGGCACCTTAAGATTTTGAGGGATTGTGCATTTTGGTTTTAATGTAAAGCCTCTAATGGGACCACAACCAAAAGTACCCCCATTTATTTTATTTGAAATTTGCCGCTTATTTCACTTGGGGTCACTGCATTGTGGAAACTCTGTGAATTCCAAAGTGACCACGATGACAATTTCGAAAACAAACGAAGTTGGCTGTCAAAAGATTTCCGTGAAATATTTCCTAGAGAGTGAAACTTGTGAAATACCTTTTACATCTCCACCAGATCTGACTAAAAACCTGTTAAATGAACGGATAAGCACTTAAAATTGACAAAATGTAAGTTTCTTCGGTAATTAAGTTGTTTGACATTGTTTGAGAACTGTCAAAACCTTTCCTTGCCAGCCAGTTTAAAATAAAATGCATTATGTCAATCCCATCAAAACACCGTAGAAATGTCGCGTTGGGTTGTGCTCTGAAGTCATGTAAGATTTAAAATTATTCCCAGCAATGTTTGATTGATTTCTAAAAAGTATTTGATGTTCTAATCCTTTTTGACGTTTAAATATCCTGAATGCACTGCCGCAAAGATAAGTTTAAGAATTCGTTCACCCTGCAGTGGTCAAAAAACCAAACAAATGAATGCATCTGTCACTCTTTTTGCAAAATCATTTCTATTTCACGTAAAACGAACTTAATTAACAGCGTTTGGGCTCAATTTCTTCAATAACTTTCATAGGCATGCATGAAGAGTATTACCGAGCTGCTGCGGGTGAGTAATAGGCAAGTTTTGAATCAAATAAAAATCGAACTGTGAGACATGGCTCCAATTTTCCTAGGCTGGAAATTTCAAACATAATTATCAATATTTTACCAAAAAAACGCTTTCAAATCACCCTCAAAGTGTCACAATAGGATAGAGATTTTAATTTTGAACAATTATAACCCAATTGCACACGTTTTTAACCAAATTTCGCAATTTAAATCAACATGTACAGAAAAATGTTACCCCAGCTGGTCGGTCGCCAGATACAAACTAAAAAGTTGAACATCGCAAAATTAAGGCTTTTATATAAGGTTAACTAGCAGAACCCGATGCCTAACGGCACCTTAAGATTTTGAGGGATTGTGCATTTTGGTTTTAATGTAAAGCCTCTAATGGGACCACAACCAAAAGTACCCCCATTTATTTTATTTGAAATTTGCCGCTTATTTCACTTGGGGTCACTGCATTGTGGAAACTCTGTGAATTCCAAAGTGACCACGATGACAATTTCGAAAACAAACGAAGTTGGCTGTCAAAAGATTTCCGTGTATGATTTCTTGAAATATTTTTTAGAGAGTGAAACTTGTGAAATACCTTTTAGAATCTGGGCTTAGCAATCTTGCTAGCCAAGACACCAACAATATATCAGTTTTGTCATTTATTTCCCTTCAGTTTTAGAGATATTGAAAAGAATTTGACATTGACGTTGACATTGACATTGACGTTTTAATATCCTGAATGCACTGCCACAAAGATAAGTTTAAGAATTCGTTCACCCTGCAGTGGTCAAAAAACCAAACAAATGAATGCATATGTCACTCTTTTTGCAAAATCATTTCTATTTCACGTAAAACGAACTTAATTAACAGCGTTTGTGCTCAATTTCTTCAATAACTTTCATAGGCATGCATGAAGAGTATTACCGAGCTGCTGCGGGTGAGTAATAGGCAAGTTTTGAATCAAATAAAAATCGAACTGTGAGACATGGCTCCAATTTTCCTAGGCAGGAAATTTCAAACATAATTATCAATATTTCACCAAAAAAACGCTTTCAAATCACCCTCAAAATGTCACAATAGTGTGAAGATTTTAATTTTGAACAATTATAACCCAATTCCACACGTTTTTTACCAAATTTCGCAATTTAAATCAACATGTACAGAAAAATGTTACCCCAGCTGGTCAGCTGGTCGGTCGCCAGATACAAACTAAAAAGTTGAACATCGCAAATTTAAAGCTTTTATATAAGGTTAATTATTATTATATTAGTATCATAGTTTGTAGGTATGTTCCTACCACACTAGTATTACCACTATACCATCAGAATTATTATTATCATTATTATTATATTAGTATCACAGTTTGTAGGTATGTTCCTACCACACTAGTATTACCACTATACCATCACAGTTTGTAGGTATGTTCCTACCACACTAGTATTACCACTATACCATCACAGTTTGTAGGTATGTTCCTACCACACTAGTATTACCACTATACCATCAGAATTATTATTATCATTATTATTATATTAGTATCATAGTTTGTAGGTATGTTCCTACCACACTAGTATTACCACTATACCAGCAGAATTATTATTATCATTATTACTATATTAGTATCATAGTTTGTAGGTATGTTCCTATCACATTACCACTATACCATCAGAATTATTATTATCATTATTATTATATTAGTATCATAGTTTGTAGGTATGTTCCTACCACACTAGTATTACCACTATACCAGCAGAATTATTATTATCATTATTACTATATTAGTATCATAGTTTGTAGGTATGTTCCTACCACACTAGTATTACCAATATACCATCAGAATTATTATCATTATTACTATTACTTTTATTTACTATCTTGACAATCTCTAACGGGAATCATGGCTTGTAAATTTTTAATTTATTAAAGCTAATAAAGGAAATCAATCACTAAAGGTTGACTTTCATCTTTGCTTTGTGTTTCCGGCCCAAGGGAGATGATCACTTACTTGAGTATGCGTCGTACTGATAGAATACCAGCGAGCGATGAGCGACACTCAAAGGACCAAACAAGGGAAGATACGCGTCCCAAAGTCTCGTGTTTATCTCAGCCAGGGGCTGCTCCTTCTGATAGATGTTGTGCTTTCCACTCAGATCCCCCAGCGGATACGTGTCCTGACTTCCAGATCCTGAAAATCAAGGAAACCTCATGACGAACTGGGCGAATACTTAGTTGAAATCTTATTTAAATTGCAAACGCTTGCAATGCGCGGGGTATTTTATTATTATCAACAAAATAACCGTCTCAAAAATTGATGCCCAAACGGGGACACAATATTGATCCTCGTTTGGGCATCAATTTTTGAGACGGTTTTTGTGTTGATAATAATAAAATACCCCGCGCATTGCAAGCGTTTGCAATTTAAATACAGATTTTACATTATAGGGTATTTGTAAGTTAATAAGGTTCGTCCTGGAAAATTAGGGAAAGTATTGATAAGCTTAGTAAAAATCCCAGTAAATGTTCTGCCGAGCAAATGAGGCCGGCAACACTTGGTAACGGTAGGTGCCACCAGATGGCGCTTGCTGCTGAGCAAACGAGGCCAGCAACACGTGGTAACGGTAGGTGCCACCAGATGGCGCTTGCTGCTGAGCAAACGAGGCCAGCAACACGTGGTAACGGTAGGTGCCACCAGATGACGCTAGCTGCTGAGCAAAGGAGGCCGGCAACACGTGGTAACGGTAGGTGCCACCCGATGGCGCTTGCTGCTGAGCAAACGAGGCCGGCAACACATGGTAACGGTAGGTGCCACCCGATGGCGCTTGCTGCCGAGCAAACAAGGCCGGCAACACGTGGAATAACAACGGTAGGTGCCACCAGATGGCGCTTGCTGCCGAGCAAACGAGGCCGGCAACACGTGGTAACGGTAGGTGCCACCCGATGGGGCTTGCTGCTGAGCAAACGAGGCCGGCAACACGTGGTAACGGTAGGTGCCACCTGATGGCGCTAACTGCTGAGCAAACGAGGCCGGCAACACGTGGTAACGGTAGGTGCCACCCGATGGCGCTTGCTGCTGAGCAAACGAGGCCGGCAACACGTGGTAACGGTAGGTGCCACCAGATAGCGCTTGCGTCTGTTGAACCTATACAATCAGCTGTTTCTAATTAATTGACAATTTTAACGATCTAACTTGCCGAGATCCGGAGGAATGTTGTTCGGATTGTAAACGTTTCCGGTGTCAATGCATTTGTTCCTGGTTTTGTCCTGATGTGTACTAGAAGGCGGTGGTAGCTCGTGAATCTTGTAGGAATGCACGGTGAGATGATAATCCGATGACGTCAGATTGAAATCCAGCCACGTCGGGTCAAATGGCGATCTTTGTGACAAAATGGCTTCCCCTTTGACTCCTTGGGCCTGGATTAGTGACCTGAGAGGAAAACAATAGAAAGTCAGCTTTGAAAGCTTACAAATAAGAATAAATAGCCAGGTTTTTTTAAAATCATTGTAGGTAGCTTCTTAAATGCATCTAAATAAAATAATCAGGGTCAATAACTCAAAAACTATTGTATTTTGTATTTTCTGAAATAAAATCCCGAAAAAATTGGCGATTTTTAACAACTAACCAATTATGTATAATCAATTTATTTTATGATGGTTTTGAGACTCATGTCTACTTGATTTAAACTTAGCAATAGTTTTAACAAAAACTATTTCAATCGGGTTTTGAATGCTAAGTGAAGAACAACTAAAAAGAGGAGCGTTGGAAAATTTAGCGGTCCTTTACTTAGCATTCAAAACCCATTTCAAATAATTTTTGTTAGATTTATTTGATTATTATTGTTATTCTAATTGAATGTATTTCAAAATAGTTTTTGTTAAATCAGACATTACTAGCAAACAATTGACAATGCAACTAAACAAATGAAATAACAGTTGCCAACTTACTTTAGCGTTATCGGCTGAACGGCCGTGATTTTCGCACAAGCCATAAAACTGTCGGGATGTTTTTCATCGAAGACAACGAAATACAAACTCCGTTGTCCATCCAGAAGATCACCGGTGATGGAAGTCAACGCAGAATCATGGTACACGGTCACCCTCCTAAAACCCATTCTAGCAATCTTCACCTTCCCTAACCTAACATCCAGGTCACCCACTGGCCGCGTTGAGTTGGAGTAAACTGGATTGAAGACCAACTGGAGGAAATCACAGTTGTCTCTGGCTTTGTCGGCTGCCGAGTCCAGTACATCGGTAGCGTAGATCTTCCAACTGTGTTTGCTGGGCTCTACAAGGGTTCTGTCTTCTGTTATAGTGACAGATTGAAGATCAGTGTAGATTAAAGTATCTGTCGAGTCTGTGTGGTAGCTGCCGACCCAGCGCATGAAGATAGAACCGGTGATGTGGGAGTTGAATCTTGCCACGGCTATCTTTTCATTTGCTTCGCCTGACACCTGAAACAAATAAACAATTAAACTCAAAACAAAACCAATAGTTGATTGTTTTTAGACTCATGTCTACTTGATCTAAACTTAGGCCGAACGGTTTGCCGTGTTGGAAACACCGGTAGATCACCGAAGCTAAGCAACACTGCGCTGAGTCAGGTATTGGATGGGTGACCATCATACACATGACCAGTTCTGTTCGGGAGAGAGGTTGCAGCGATGAAAGTTAAGCAACACTGCGCTGGGTCAGGTATTGGATGGGCGACCATCATACACATGACCAGTTCTGTTCGGGAGAGAGGTTGGAGGGATGAAAGTTAAGCAACACTGCGCTGGGTTAGGTATTAGATGGGTGACCATCATACACATGACCAGTTCTGTTCGGGAGAGAGGTTGGAGGGATTAAAGTTAAGCAACACTGCGCTGGGTCAGGTATTGGATGGGTGACCATCATACACATGACCAGTTCTGTTCGAGAGAGAGGTTGGAGGGATGAAAGTTAAGCAACACTGCGCTGGGTCAGGTATTGGATGGCTGACCATCATACACATGACCAGTTCTGTTCGTGAGAGAGGTTGGAGGGATGAAAGTTAAGCAACACTGCGCTGGGTCAGGTATTGGATGGGTGACCATCATACACATGACCAGTTCTGTTCGGGAGAGAGGTTGGAGGGATGAAAGTTAAGCAACACTGCGCTGGGTCAGGTATTGGATGGGTGACCATCATGCACATGACCAGTTCTCTTCGGGAGAGAGGTTGGAGGGATGCAAGTTAAGCAACACTGCGCTGAGTCAGGTATTGGATGGGTGACCATCATACACATGACCAGTTCTGTTCGGGAGAGAGGTTGGAGGGATGAAAGTTAAGCAACACTGCGCTGGGTCAGGTATTGGATGGGTGACCATCATACACATGACCAGTTCTGTTCGGGAGAGAGGTTGGAGGGATGAAAGTTAGTACAGCAACTTCACTCGCCTTGCTTATCAACCTCTCGACAGCATGGATTTGTGGAGGAATCCTGTTGTTCGCGTTGTACCGTCTTTCGGAAGGGACTTTAAGCCGGTGGTCCCCTTGGTCTTCGACAGGAGTAGGCTACGTGCCGGCACCGGGTTTCCCCTCCTCCCTTCTAGTCTAGGTTAGGTTCATCATCATCCACTCATTCACCGACGCCATTAGACCAGTGCCACATGGCGAGATGTCAAAACAGTGCGTCGTTAAACACTACAAATAATAGTAATTGATGTAAACTTAGCATTAGTTTTGACAAAAACTATTTCAACTGGGGTTTGAATGCTAAGTGAAGAACAGCTAAATTTCCCAACGTTTCGTAACTTGTACCTGTTACTTTATCAAGGGTAAGAGCAGTCCTGACAATTTTCCACACACACAATTATGGTTAGTTAGTAAAAAAACGCCAATTTTTCAAGGTCATATTTTCGAATTACAAATTAAGTTAGTATTTTCTTTATTTTCTTTTATTTGGTAACTTTTAGTTCATCAACTTACCGTGATCGTCGCACAAGCGCTGCGTTCGCTTCCGTCTGCAGCCTCGAAGTAAAGCGATCTTCCCCAAATCCCTGCACTTCCTGTCATCGAAAGTTTCCCACCTTTGCTTGAGATCTCGTTCGAGTCGTTGCTGGGCAGATTCAGTCTCCCGAAGAGGTCGTCGAAATCCAGGAACCTAAACAGACGGCCATTTTAACTAGACTGTCACACTTACGAAACAACTGCATCAAAAAACATTCTTTCGTTGGGTTTATTGGTTAAGTCTTGTCCCAGAGCTAATGTTAAACTTTCTGCTGAGCAAACGAGGCCGGCAACACACCACACGATGCCACCTGATGGCACCTGATGGCACCTGATGCCACCTGATGGCACCTGATGCCACCTGATGGCACCTGATGGCGTAAGCAGCCATTATTTTTCAACATAACCTCTAAAATTAAACAATTGCGATTGAAAATGTTGTTAAAGGTCAATCAAGCCGCCGAGTTTTAGGCCTCAATGCTGATTATTTCATAATAATTCAGAATCGAATCTGTGTTATCTGTGAAAAATAGCAAAAATTAAATTGTTTAACTCTCGAAACGACGGTGTCGCCATCTAGTACCAACCACCATCATCTAAATTATTTGATCTGTTGGTATTTTAGTTAATAGAGTTTAACATTTGCTCTGAGACTCCAACCTCATATTTAAATTATATCTTCTTGTTTAACTTGTCAACAGCTCAACAGAAAAACCCAACATAATTTGTCGCAAAAGTTGGAAATAAAATCAACTTTAGACCATGTTTATGGTTTAATGAAATGTCATATGTTTTTCACAACGCATTTGTTTTCAAACCATGACTAGCAGTGGCCGTGACGCAAGCTGACGTGCAAATAAAGAAATTACATTTTAATGGAAAGTGAGAGTTGTTTAATTGGTTGGCAACATTGGGAGTGGCCTACATTTGAAGAAATTCAACTTCTACCCTCAGCTTGAGAATCCCAGACAACAATGCAGATCTTTTATTATCTAACTAACCTCTCAAAAATGTAACGACCAGTTATGTTGTGGCCTTCTATCTAAGTGCCTAGTTGCCTATATGACGTGCCTAGATGCCTAGGGGCCAAGTGTAGGTGCCTAGGTGCCAAGTTTAGATGCCTAGGTGCCAAGTTTAGATGCCTGGGTGCCAAGTCTAGGTGCCAAGGTGCCAAGTTTAGGTGCCTAGATGCCTAGGTGCCAAATTTAGGTGCCTGGGTGCCAAGTCTAGGTGCCTAGGTGCCAAGTTTAGATGCCTAGATGCCTAGGTGCCAAGTTTAGGTGCCTGGGTGCCAAGTCTAGGTGCCTAGGTGCCAAGTTTAGGTGCCTAGATGCCTAGGTGCCAAGTTTAGATGCCTAGGTGCCAAGTCTAGGTGCCTAGATGCCAAGTCTAGGTGCCTATATGACGTGCCTAGATGCCTAGGTGCCAAGTCTAGATGCCTGGGTGCCAAGTTTAGGTGCCTAGGTGCCAAGTTTAGGTGCCTATATGACGTGCCTAGATGCCTAGGTGCCAAGTTTAGGTGCCAAGGTGCCAAGTTTAGGTGCCTAGATGCCAAGTCTAGGTGCCTAGGTGCCAAGTTTAGGTGCCTGGGTGCCAAGTTTAGGTGCCTATATGACGTGCCTAGATGCCTAGGTGCCAAGTTTAGGTGCCTAGGTGCCAAGTCTAGATGCCTAGGTGCCAAGTTTAGGTGCCTAGGTGCCAAGTCTAGATGCCTAGGTGCCAAGTTTAGGTGCCTAGGTGCCAAGTTTAGGTGCCAAGGTGCCAAGTTTAGGTGCCTAGGTGCCAAGTTTAGGTGCCTAGGTGGCAAGTTTAGGTGCCTGGGTGCCAAGTTTAGGTGCCTGGGTGCCAAGTTTAGGTGCCTGGGTCCCTACTGGTCTAGTCCCATTGACCAAACAAATAGTAACAGGCAATAAACCCTACCCTATAGGGTCCCAGCTCACCTGTCCCCAAGTTGCGTATCGCTGCATCGTCCTTCAAGTTGGGAGTAGAGAACTGGCAGAGTCCTGACGCTCCAGGACCACTCCGAGGGCTCAACGGCGTCCTGAAGATCCACCTTGATAGTTACAGTGCCAGTCGGGAGACCCTCCTCGAAAGTCACCGTCCCGTGGAGACCGTTTTGTGACACGAACGCTGTCAGCTGGATGGCATCGCTGGGACCTGTCAGATATTTGTGGTGTTTAACGACGCACTGTTTTGATAACAGGCCATGCGGCACTGGTCTAATGGCGTCGGTGAATGAGTAGATGATGATGATACGTCTGGGAAAGGAGGATGAACCCGGTGTCGGCACGTAGCCTACTCCTGTCGAAGAACAAGGGGACCACCGGCTTAACGTCCCTTCCGAAGGACGGTACAACGCGAACAACAGGATTCCTCCACAAATCCATGCTGTCTAGAGGTTGATAAGCAAGGCGAGTGAAGTTGCTGTACTAACTTTCATCCCTCCAACCTCTCTCCCGAACAGAACTGGCCATGTGTATGATGGTCATCCATCCAATACCTGACCCAGCGCAGTGTTGCTTAACTTTCATCCCTGCAACCTCTCTCCCGAACAGAACTGGTCATGTGTATGATGGTCACCCATCCAATACCTGACCCAGCGCAGTGTTGCTTAACTTTCATCCCCCCAAACTCTCTCCCGAACAGAACTGGTCATGTGTATGATGGTCACCCATCCAATACCTGACCCAGCGCAGTGTTGCTTAACTTTCATCCCTCCAAACTCTCTCCCGAACAGAACTGGTCATGTGTATGATGGTCACCTATTCAATACTTGACCCAGCGCAGTGTTGCTTAACTTTCATCCCCCCAAACTCTCTCCCGAACAGAACTGGTCATGTGTATGATGGTCACCCATCCAATACCTGACCCAGCGCAGTGTTGCTTAACTTTCATCCCTCCAAACTCTCTCCCGAACAGAACTGGTCATGTGTATGATGGTCACCTATTCAATACTTGACCCAGCGCAGTGTTGCTTAACTTTCATCCCCCCAAACTCTCTCCCGAACAGAACTGGTCATGTGTATGATGGTCACCCATCCAATACCTGACCCAGCGCAGTGTTGCTTAACTTTCATCCCTCCAAACTCTCTCCCGAACAGCACTGGTCATGTGTATGATGGTCACCCATCCAATACCTGACTCAGCGCGGTGTTGCTTAACTTCAGGTGGTCCGCAATCTACCTTGAAGCTTCTATTGAGTTACAAATTCTTGTGAAATGATAAATTATACTCTTATCATATCTCACTCTCGTATTTCATAATGCTACATGACCTTCTCATGATATACTTGTAATTGGACTTACGTTGTAACAGATCATTTTAACCAAATCATTTCTTTTCAAGACATTGGGGTGCAAATTTTTTTCTGTATTTATTGAATTTAGTTAGATTCCCATCTCTATAAGTGCTATTAAAAATTTCAACGCAACTGAATCTAAATCTGTTTGTGTTTTTCTCACACGCATTTCGATTCGTTTAACCCCAGCAAAAAAAAATAACCTGTCGCCATTCACCACATTGCAAGTGCATTAAAATAGCCGACAAATTATTTTAGAAATGTATTTCTTCCATCGTTTGAATCTCCCGCGCACCGCCTTGGAAATGAGATCAGTCCCATGTAATTCGAGGTGAATGACTCATGACATACCTCGCCGCCGACGTCAACCGTGTCCGGACCTAGGCTAGCGGATCACTGGAGAAATACCTGAACGTCTTCCAGATACAAGCGATCCCTCATATGCCTCATTCAATAAAACTCATAATCCCTGCACTGAACATTCAGGTATTACCATATGCCTCAATGCAGGTGCCATTAAAATATCTGACAATCCCTTTTCAGGGTTAGACCAGAGACACTGCTTGTCACTAAAATTTAGTATTGAAAGTGAAACTTACTTGTTAAAATACAGATCAGTAGCACTAAATAGTACCACTTCACTTGCATTACTTCCATCGTTGAAGTCTTGATCACAATTGAACTGATTGTTGGTAATTACATTGAGTCAACGAGGTGTTAGTACTGCCATGCCCGTCGAGTGCAACTGTACTTTACGCATGGCTCGAGGAACGCTGCAAAGCTAAGTAGACCAGCAGGTATGGTGACCGGCGTGGAGTCTATTGTGGCAGGGGTAACTCTTCTCTCAGAACCGTCATTATTTTGACAACAGAATTGATGATGCTGCCTCGTTGATTATCTCGATCAGGTCTCTCTAACAATTCATCGTGTCATACTCGAGGAATTGACGGGTTGTATTTTAAATGCAGAATATTGGTGTGTTTTTTTCAACGGTCATTATTTGAAAATGTGTTTTTAAGAATAGACCGTATGGACGATATTGAAATGACGCCATGCATGTGTTTAATTTCTGCTAATTGTATTGTTTTGAGGATATTTATGTTTCATGTTGGACGGAAATCAAAATAACAACATATTTACAGGTTCTAATGGATTGCAGAATATCTGTATACGGTTTTCAATAACAAGAAAGTTGAAATTCAACTAATGATTCATCTGGCTTTGCATTGCATTCACTTTGTATTGGGTGTTGCTCTGTAATTTTTTTTAGATTTAGAATGACTGCGGTCATTACAATAATTAGTCAACAAAATGTGATGATTTCTTTCAATACTCTTGTTCACATAGCTCGTGGGATAAAAATGGAAATGCCTTTGGAAAATCACCGGGGAGTTGGCTTCGAAACTAGGTCAGTGTCTTTTTGCTAAAAATATACGAAACTCAGAATGCCTGGACGATATCGGTTGTCAATTGCTGAGTGACCGAGAAATCGAATGCATAATATCGTGTTTAGGAACTCTGTCGATTTGTTTTGTGTGTGATTTTCAGAGCGATACGTGAGTCATCTTGTAAGATATGCTTTCCACGTCGCTAGAGAGAGATGAAAGAAGATCGTAGCGAGCAAATAGCATGGATAACCGCCAAGTTAGAGAAACACACGTGTGAAAAGGAAGATGCTTAAAATAGATTTTGCTTAAAATTTAGTAGAAATTGAAACCAACTCGACTGTAGGCACTATCACAATAAGAAACATCTCTGCGTGCTGCCAAATTTCTGTAATGCAAATACTTAGATTACAGCATCAATATTTTGGGCTGTTGTAATTTCAAGCAAAATTCATATGACCGGCGACAGGTTGAGATAATATTTCTGGCAAACAGCCCTAGTACTAATTGAAGGCTAACAACTAAAAGTAACTCACAATCTTAACTTACTACCTTTAACTAGATTACATTCCATAATAATGTTATTTACCACTTGGACCTACAATATGCACTTGTATCTGCTCCCAAGCTATAAATAAATGAAATGAAAATATTCACAAGTAATTATTTATCCATTTTTATGTTTTTTCTTCTAATTATTCTGCAGCGGTGACGTTAATGACAGCGATTAGTTTTGGTAGAATCGAAACACTTGACGAAGTCAAATGAAACTAATATTCGCGGATGTCAACATTTTAAATCGCACAAATAAAAATAAAAAAAACACCGTGGTGTAAAATCTTCTAAGTTATTAAATAAAATAGCAGGTTTCAATTGATCAAACGCCAGGTTTTACCTGCTGCTAATTGGGGGATGAGAACTAGACTCCCATCTCAAATGTTTTCAGTGCATCTCGACGCCGGCAAACAACGCTCAGGGCGCCGGCACCTTCATTCTTTGCCGAGCTAGCGTCGCTGTCCATTCTATTTCTGTGGGGTACGCTTTTCTCAGACCGGTGCCTAGGCACAGTGAGTAGCCGCGTGTGTTTCTAAATAAGGTAATGACTCCCTCACAGGGGTCACAGAAAGAGGGGTGAGAAGAGGAGGGGGCCAAATAGCAAATTCATGAAAAGAGCTAACAGAAGACTCAGAAGATCCAGCCTTCTCAGTTTGATAACAACTCGCAGACCCATTCTTCTTATTTAACAATGGTAAGTCTAAGATTATGCTGTTTTACGGTGAAGTGGATACGACATACAAATAACAAAGCAAGCTACGAAGGAAAAGTGCACTTTTAAAACGCTTTGCGGTGGAGTTTATTGCAGTTTTATGTGAGAAAGTTTTCTTCGGTTTTTCCGGCTTTCCGAGGCGATGTGAACGCACATTGGTGTTTTTTTTTTTTTTGTTAAGTTATTTACCTTTGGACTAACAGTGAATGCAAATTGTCTGGAGTTTTTTGACACAAACCTACGGAAAATGGACGTCATATTCAAATTGCCCAAGTGCAGAGATTTTCGGTGCGATTTTTTTAAGAACTTTGATGAGTTTTTAATTCTGCGTGAAATCGAATCATCGTTTTTAGTTCACTACCAAACATTGCGAGGGTTAATTTCAATCTGCTTTACGACTTGATGTTGGAAAGCCAACTTTATCATTAGCAAGACAGGAAACTAATCAAATGATCGTTCGAAAACACTTTAAAAATCATTGAATTACCGAGCGAGGTCGGCAACTCAGCAATTGACTCGCGTGAAGTCGCTCAGATATTTTAATTTCTGCACCAACTTGATGTAATAAATTCAAATGACACTCCACGGTTCAGAAGCTGATAAATATTTGACAGGGATCTGGTTTACATGACAAAGACTCAAAGTTAACAAAAACAATATCATTCTAAAGTCTCAAATTTTATGCGGTCTTAACATCTAAAAACAAACGCAAGACATTTCGCAAGATTTACTCAAAAAAAAAAAATTCTTTAAGAGCCCCACGAAGCTACGTGACGTCACAAAAACCTTCACAGCGTTCTAAAGACAGACGCCGACGCCAGATGCTAAATTTAGTCCCGCGTTTTTTTTTGGACGCCTCCCAGATAGCGTCGACGTCGTCGTCTGTCTTTATTTAGCGAGAGTCCGACCTCCGCGGCGTCTCGTGTTACACCGAACTAGACTTGGGAAGAACAAAACGAGCTCTCGCCTTCATTGGACCAATTTAGTTCATTTGTGTCAGGGACTTAAGGCGAGTTAGAGCTAGAGACTGGAATGACAGTGCGTTCAGAGAAGATAGGGATGAGATCCTTGTGTTTTATTGCTGAGGCCACAGGACCAAGATCTAGGTATGGTATTGCGGTGACGTTAAAGTTTCACTTGTTTTCGCTTTCTTGGGAAATACTTCAGTAATATTCAGTAGGTTTATCGAGAAGATAAGAAAATTATACACTTCCCAACAATGTCTTAACAATCAATATTGAAAACACAGCTGAAATAATGCATGTAGGAACTTGTCCAGCACATTTCATCAAAGGGTAGTTCTAACAAAGTGCACAAAGAACTCGAGATTGATTGTGATTTTATCTGTTCCAGGCGGATAAAGATAAAGTAAAGAAGAAGAAGAAGGTAGCAAAGGACGACGCCCCCGCCGAGGCTGCACCTGCGCCTGCGCCTGCCCCAGCTGCCGAAGAGAAGCGCCCGAGCTCCAAGGGTTCGAAGAAGGCCGTCAAGCGAAGTGGATCCAATGTCTTCTCCATGTTCTCGCAGAAGCAGGTCGCCGAGTTCAAGGAGGTAAACGTCGAGAAACTCACTAAAATATGAAAATCTTTGCAGATCCGTCATTGTTTTCAAATGCACTAAAATCGTCTCAAAAAGCCAGTGTCCGAGTAGCTCAATTGGTTAGAGTAACACCCGCGACAGGTGGAGATCGGGGTCCAAGTAGCTCAATTGGTTAGAGCAACACCCGCGACAGGTGGAGATCGGGGTTAGAATCCCCGTTTGGGCATCAATTTTTGAGACCGTTATAGTGTTGATAATAATGAAAAAAAATCTTCCTAATTTTGGCATCGCGTTTCCAGTCATACATAATGATCTTGTCAATTTCTCGTGAAACCCCTTCACATGCAACCCCTTGAAAGACGTGTGCATTTCTTCACGAACCTAAACGCGGGAGGTCAGTCTCAGAAACTACGATTTAAATGTCTAAACATTCAAACACCAACCGGAAAAAAATGAGAACTAAAATTGCAAGATAAGAATGTTCAGTTCCGGAGCCTAAAATCGCTGGGAGTTAACTTATTTCTGACCTGTCTGTAAAATCAGGCCGGGAGCCAAACGCTAAGCAGCTCTTGCCAAAAAAAAAAGTATTTCTGTCAATTGTTCATCTCAACAATAGGAACTGCGTCACGTTTCAACTGTCTCCGATTAGAAGCTACAATCAAGCGGTGATCGTATTTCTAAGGCCGTGGAAAATCACTGTCTGTCGAGAGTCAGTTATTTCTGAACGAGGAAGCTCGCCTATAAGCTCCCTCTACAGGAACAAGGAACCAATATGATTCCCAAACAAAACAAAAACATGCCTTAGTGCTAAAGTTAGACAAAGTATGACATGAGTCTATGACCAATTTACCGAAGTAATCATGAAAACAAACAATTCCGAGCGCAATATTCTATTTTTTAATTTAAACCTTAACTGCTATTCACAAAATAACATTCGTTATGTTTTTTCCTCCCAGGCTTTCCAGCTGATGGACCACGACAAGGATGGCATCATCGGCAAGAACGACCTGAGGGCCACCTACGACAACTTGGGTCGCCTGTGCGTCGAGAAGGAGCTCGATGAGATGGTCAACGAGGCCCCTGGACCAATCAACTTCACCCAGCTGTTGACCCTTTTCGCCACCCGCATGTCCGGAGGTGAGAAACACAACCACAAAGACCAGCAAATATTTCATTTGTGGACTTGACATCTTTTAAATGCATGGGTTTCCACTTTAAATGCTTTTTCAGTCCCACACAAATTCGGTTGGACTTTGGATTCATTTCATCAATTTTCTAGACATTATTGCAAACGCTATCGAAAAACTACCCTTAGTTTTTCAAATCCATAAGCTTTTAGAGTCTCAAACTGCAAGCATGATGGTAACACGATTTTTAAAATGTTTTTATGACCTTTTTCGTTGAAATGTGTTGCAATTTTAGTTATCTTTTATTACAATATCCTCCCTTAATCAACTCCCCATAGCAACAATTGAGATGTGTGTCCAGTTTATGTTTGAGTTTACGTTTGTTGAGGTTGAAATCAAGGTTAGGTAGAGCATGGTTTTTGTCGCCCCACACAAATCCACACAAATAACAACCTGATTTGGACATGATGTTCTATAACCGAGTAAGTAACTGAAATATTCATGATGAATATCAACTTTACTGACCAAATCGATGGAATTATCGCATTGTTTGTCGATTTACGTTCGTGAAATACAATTGCCAATTGTTTCTTCTGCAGGATCTGATGAGGACGACGTCGTCATTGGAGCTTTCAAGACATTCGACAGCGAAGGCAAGATCGACAGTGAGAGGTGAGATCCAAGAACACTAGAAAAACACTAAAACTTTGCTGAAAAGATGACAGAATGTGTGTAATGATGTCTCAAATAAGTAAGGAAAATCTGATAAAAACTTGATGATCTTGAAAGCTGAGCACACAAAGTCACACAATGCTTTTAAAAATATCAAGAATTTTTGGGAATACAATTTATAAACCTGCAGCAGCTAGAAGTGGTTTTGGTCAATATTACTTTTGAGTACAGGTTGTAAGAAAATCTAGGTTTTTTGGGACTCGCTTCCAAGGAATTAGCTGCTACTAGAGTAGATTTGACTAAACACTTTTCAAGACCCAAGCTCAGCTAAGATTAATGAAAGAAAATCAAATATCCAAGTAGACTTTTTAGATTTCTTTTTATGACCACAATTTAATCTTAACATAGCAAGTTCGATACTTACCACAACAGATAGTTGTAGCTTTAAGAAGAACTAGTTCTAAGGATAAATCAAGTAGACATGAGTCTAAAAACCATCATAGTTTTAGCTTTATTTGCAAGCCGTTAGAAAATTGAATTTCAAATAGGTTCTGAAAAAACTGACCCGAACAAACCCTATCAGACCTCATGTCTACTTGATGTAAACTTAGCACAAGTTTTTAGAAAAACTATTTCAACTGGGTTTTGAATGCTAAGTGAAGAACAACTGAATTTCCCAACGTTTCGTAACTTGTACCTGTTACTTTATCAAGGGTAAGAGCAGTCCTGACAATTTTCCAATAACAAAAGAACCACATACAATTATAACAATTACCTATCAGAAATGTTGTGAAACGATTGGCACCAACTAAAGTTGTTCTTTTCCTCGCATTTGTTCAGGTTGAGCCACGCTCTGATGACCTGGGGAGACAAATTCTCCCAGAAAGAAGTTGACGATGCTTACGAGCAAATGCAGATCGACGACGCCGGTCAGATTGACACAGCGAAACTGATCGCTATGCTTACCGCCTCCGCTGAAGAGGAGGAAGGCGAGGGCGAAGCAGCATAAACTGTTCAATCCATCATTCGCATCATTAATACCAACCTTTTAAGTTATTCATTAACGATCATCAACCTGCCAGGATAACCACCAACATCTTGTGCACATTTGAGAAAGAAACAACACCATAAGAAACTTTTTTAACAACTTAAAAACAACAACAAAAAACACATTCTTGATTCTTGAAATAAAATATATACATACACACACACGCGCAAAGAGATATTAATTGAATGAAACATACGTATGTAAAGGAATAAAATATTTGTTATTGTGAATTACCTAATTGTTTTGACTGACACCGTATAAGGAAGATATACACGAGGAACTTTACAAAAGGTATTCTTAGTCTTGGGACGCTGCTATGAACACTTGAAAAAACCTCGGGATATTCAACTAACAGTCAGTTATAATTAATTGAAATACTTTACAATCAGCTTTCGCTTTATTTATTTCTTTGGAAACAGCTTTTGAGTGGTAAATAAACCTTGTCTACTTATTTCCCCATCTTTTATTGCACTAGTGCTTTTCTCTTTTCTCTTTTTTCTTTCTTCTAGAATCTGAGAATTCATTCTCGAATGTTTCTCCTTCTTCCACTAGTAACTCTTTACACGCTCGTCTTTCCTATTTTCTATCTGCTCTCTTTTCTTATCGTACCTTTCTTTTGTCATCTTCTTTCCAACATTGGTCTGGTGTTTTCCATAAGCAACATACTTGAACATCAACTCGAACAACAACTTGAACAACAACAAATCTGATCTGCGCCAATCTTTGTTTGTCATCTCCAAATAAAAACATCAACATCAGAAAGCAATTCGTTCTTTGCACGAGCCGTTCCTCCCTCAATCCAAATTATTCTGGCATAATTATCACTTAAATAGTCTTAAATTAGCATTTTCAGAGCTGCATTCAGATATTTTGGGCCATTTTACTTATCAATTTAATCAAATTTAAATTACCCAGCTGAGTTTTTTAAGTCAATTTGGATGTAAGGCGTAACTGATTTTTCAGCCAGTCTCAAATTAACCAAGTTTGGTTCAATTTAAAGTAGTTTTAATCAAAGTTAAGGATATATTTTATTTTTCACGCAGTGCGTGGCGTTTGATTTACAGATTTTGGGCAGGAAAATCAGTTCTAGAGTTGCGAAAAAAAATAGCGGTGTCGAAAACGCAAAAGTTACATAATCGCAGCCCTGACTGGTCCAGATTTGCGTGTAGAACTGCATTTGTCGAGTGCAGCTGCAGTAATTGAGTGCAGATGTTGAGTGCAGCTCCTAGCGCTCCTAGCGCTCCTAGCGCTCCTAGCGTTCATCAGTGCAAACACAGCGGGCGAAAATAGAGACAGATTTCGAGGCTACCTCTGCAAAATCTTCATCGTGTTTTCACATTCCTAAATGTAGACCAAGGTCACGTGATGGACGGGATGTCGCGAGGAGAGCAATTTTACACGCATAACTTACCCTAAAAAATGTGTGTGCTCAAAAAACAGTTCCCGAACAGAACTGGTCATGTGTATGATGGTCACCCATCAAATACCCGACCCAGCGCAGTGTTGCTTAACTTTCATCCCTGCAACCTCTCTCCCGAACAGAACTGGTCATGTGTATGATGATCACCCATCCAATACCTGACCCAGTGCAGTGTTGCTTAACTTTCATCCCTCCAACCTCTCTCCCGAACAGAACTGGTCATGTGTATGATGGTCACCCATCAAATACCTGACCCAGCGCAGTGTTGCTAAACTTTCATCCCTTCAACCTCTCTCCCGAACAGAACTGGTCATGTGTATGATGGTCACCCATCCAATACCTGACCCAGCGCAGTGTTGCTTTACTTTCATCCCTCCAACCTCTCTCGAACAGAACTGGTCATGTGTATGGTGATCACCCATCCAATACCTGACCCAGCGCAGTGTTGCTTAACTTTCATCCCTCCAACCTCTCTCCCGAACAGAACTGGTCATGTGTATGATGGTCACCCATCCAATACCTGACTCAGCGCAGTGTTGCTTAACTTTCATCCCTCCAACCTCTCTCCCGAACAGAACTGATCATGTGTATGATGGTCACCCATCCAATACCTGACCCAGCGCAGTGTTGCTTTACTTTCATCCCTCCAACCTCTCTCGAACAGAACTGGTCATGTGTATGGTGATCACCCATCCAATACCTGACCCAGCGCAGTGTTGCTTAACTTTCATCCCTCCAACCTCTCTTTCGAACAGAACTGGTCATGTGTATGATGGTCACCCATCCAATACCTGACCCAGCGCAGTCTTGCTTAACTTTCATCCCTCCAACCTCTCTTTCGAACAGAACTGGTCAAGTGTATGGTGGTCACCCATCAAATACCTGACCCAGCGCAGTGTTGCTTAACTTTCATCCCTCCAACCTCTCTCCCGAACAGAACTGGTCATGTGTATGATGGTCACCCATCCAATACCTGACCCAGCACAGTTTTGCTTAACTTTCATCCCTCCAACCTCTCTCCCGAAAAGAACTGGTCATGTGTATGATGGTCACCCATCCAATACCTGACACAGCGCAGTGTTGCTTAACTTTTTGGAATTTGAATTGTGAGCAGACAAAATACAAAAATAAGTCCACACTGATGTTTACATACCTACATTTGTCTAGATATTTAATTTTGTAACCCTTTAACTGTTGGACATTCTGATTGCATGTTTGCTTTGAGAAAAGTGTGCAAATAAAAATTAGCTAAATTTCAACAGAGTGCGTTGCATCATTTTGTTTACAAGTAACTCAAACCCTCGCTTAGAAAATATTTGTACAAACTATTACGAGGCAGTAAGAGCGTATTACCACAAAATCATGGAAATAGTCTGTGTTAATGGTTACCACCCCTACTCTTTCACACCACGCAAATCATAAAAACTATGTTCCCAATTTAATTTCATCCTGAAATTATGAATGAAACTTTTTTATTCGCGAAATAATTTATGAATCAATTACCACGGACGTACGAAATTACACGCAAAAGTGAATTATGTGCCATCTACGTCAATTCAAATTAAACTGTGATGTCATGCAAGTCGTCTTCTTGGCATCTCTTAAGCACCAAGAGAGAAAACCACTCGAAAGTCCCACGCCGGGTACGCAGTTTACCTCGATTGCAGAAAAAATCGTTTCAACATTTCCCCCTCTTCAAGCGCGTTTGCATTGCTCCAAAATAATATATGGGACATGAGACATATATACGAACCGTGGAAACAGGTGTGTTAATACGACAGCGTATTTTCAGAGCATAAGAGTAAAACAGGAAGGTGGAGTTTATAATGTTGTCACTAGTTTATGTGATAAACTCCACCCAGAAATTACTAAAAAGTTGGAGCAATGTTGAGCTATTTATCTCAAATAGAACAGGAAGTGCTGATTTGATCTTTCAACGCTTGGTTAAATTTTCTTCTTTTGACAGTTAGGCCGAATGTCATTGGTTTAAATTTCGAACGAAATTTGAAAATCAACGTTTATAGGCTAACATCGCATTGACGGTGCTTGACCGTTAGACGTTCGATTGTTTTTAATAAAGTTTCAATTCATTAGAAATTAAGAGCAAAGCTATTTAATAGAATCGATGTCTATTTAAGTGTGTAATAAGCCGATATAAGAGTATAAGTGCATCTAAATAAGAAAAAGAAGTCCGATGACACTGAAAGGCAGACAGAATTTTGGCGAACGCTTCAAAGGAAGGAAATCAGGAAATGTTAAAGGGGTGAAGAGCAATTTGGGGCGTTCACGGAATGCTCTTAGAGCGAGCAAGTTATTTCTGCAAGGAAGATGAGTCCAAGATTTAATTCAGATTGAATGCTTCAGATGAGAAAGAGGTGGGGGATTTATGAGATGAGATCTTATGAAAACTGGTACGATTCGCAGAAAACCGGTGACTTTGAAATCAAACTTCGGTTTGTAATCATCTTTCGGAGGAAGGGGAGAGAGTAATTAGAGTTGGTTGAGTGTGCTTACAAAGGTGGAAATGGCAGATAACGAGCTAAAGGTCGATGAGCCGCCCAAAGATAAGGTAGGAAAATTGTTTATTCAATGTCGGTGTTGAGATGCCGATAAAATCGATTGGCGTTTATTTGTTTACAAGCTTTTATACGCATTTCGCTTTCAAAACAATAGTAACAACACAGTTGCAAGGAATTTGACGTTAATAGATTCGATTCAAGTTATCAATATGTTGTTTTGTGATTTGAAGTAGTAATTTATCTCCCGCGAATTTTTCAGTAAACTTGTGATAACACCTAAATATAAGTGTTTATTGTGGTATTTTATAATTACCAAAACAGATCTATTCGATTTCAGAAAAAACGCAAAAGCACCGTGAAAAAATCGGATTTACCGAAAGAACCAATAGACCAGGCTGCAGAGCAAACCGATACACCAAAAGAAACGGAAAAACCAAAGAAGAAGAAATCTGAAAAATCTGAAAGCCGGAAACAGTCTGGAGTTCCCAGCGAGGAAGCCGCTCAACCGGAAGATGCCCCATCGCCTGCTAACAGGAAGGAATCCCTACTCCCAGAAGCAGCTCCAGAACCATCAGTCCCAGAAGTCCCTATTCCCGTAGCAGAGCCTCCAGTTCCAGCCATCGTTGAGGTAGCACCGAGACAGGAGTCTCAGGCTGAGAAACCTGCTGAGAGAAAGAACTCCGTCACACCTAAAAGGAAGCAGTCGGAGGGAACTCGCCTCAAGAAGGAGAAATTCCTCGAGGAACTCGACGAAGATAAACTGACAGAATTGAAAGAAGTACGTCAAGAGAATTGGAACGAAGACGGAATCCAATGTCGATGTTGTATTTGATGTTTTGTGTCAATTGTTTTAGTTGTTTGAATTATTCGATCTGAACGGCGATGGCTTCATTGACTTGGCCGATTTGAAGCTCACGTTCGCTTCTCTTGGACGACCAGAGGTGACAGACGAAGAGCTAAAGAACATGCTCTCAGAGGTATACGTGCTTTCTTACTTTTACAAAAAAAAATCATTACATATTCGGTATATTTCGGTATATTTGACATGTAATACCGAGCGTTAGTTTGCTTGGCACTTCGAACGCATACAGGGGTATGACACAGAAACTACCCCATTTTACTCATTTAGAGCAAGATATGCATACTTAGGTTCTCCGCCTAAGAATGAGTGGGATTTGTCTGGTCGTGGTTTTACTATGACCCACGACCTCTGCTTCGAGGAAGCCAATTAGGCAATATTCGATTAATTTTGGAACTTTTCACTCTTGACCATCATGCGTTATCAAATAAAAATAAGATAAGCTTCCATTTCTTTTGAACTAGAACATAGATGAATGCTATCGTGGTCAATGGCTGGCTTATCAACTCGCTTAACGAATGTAGGGTGTAAATATACCGATTTTCAGTACCTTAAGCTATTTTCCCGTTGCAATTGCCCCAATACCTCACAGTGTATTTTAGAGAAGGGTGGTTAGAACAAGGCCACCGATTCAATGCATGCAAAATATTCTCAAATATGAAAAGAGTTGGCACAAAGTAATTAACAGGTTTCATTCTAAACGACAGGCTTCAAACCCGTTGGACTTCGATTCTTTCGTGATGCTTCTGGGCTTTAAGACGATTTCCTTAGACCCTGAGGAAACCCTGCGTTCTGCTTTGTCCACCTGGGACTATCAGGACTCGGGGCTCATCTCAGAAGAGCGGTAAGACATCTGTTACTGCTAAACGTAGGTCGTGCACAATTGTGACCGTTTTATATTTTCTAATAAAAACGATTCAATTTTCAGGATAAAACACGATTTGATGACATGGGGTGACAAATTCAACAAAGCAGAGGTAATTTACTCAATTTAATTACGGAAATTTCAGCTCTAAATGTTTGTGTAATTACTACCTTGTTATACCGAGTAGGTACCGTCAGGCTATGCAGGTTACCAAATTTAAGTGTCAAGACCATAGAATAATTAACATTATTATTCTAAGACGGGACCTTTAGTGATTTGATGAAAAGACAAATCGCATCCCTGCGAATTTCACTGATGATGATTACTATTGGTGTTTAACTTAGCACTGTTTTGACATCTGTCCATGCGGCACTGGTCTAATGGCGTCGGTGAATGAGTGGATGATGATGAACCTAACCTAGCCTAGAAGGGAGGAGAGAAAACTTAGTGCCGGCACGTAGCCTACTCCTGTCGAAGACCAAGGGCACCACCGGCTTAGCGTCCCTTCCGAAGGACGGTACAACGTGAACAACAGGATTCCTCCACAAATCCATGCTGTCTAGAGGTTGATAAGCAAGGCGAGTGAAGTCGCTGTACTAACTTTCATCCCTCCAACCTCTCTCCCGAACAGAACTGGTCATGTTTATGATGGTCACCCATCCAATACCTGACCCAGCAAAGTGTTGCTTAACTTTCATCCCTCCAACCTCTCTCCCGAACAGAACTGGTCATGTGTATGATGGTCACCCATCTACTACCTAACCCAGCGCAGTGTTGCTTAACTTTCATCCCTCCAACCTCTCTCCCGAACAGAACTGGTCATGTGTATGATGGTCACCCATCTAATACCTAACCCAGCACAGTGTTGCTTAACTTTCATCCCTCCAACCTCTCTCCCGAACAGAACTGGTCATGTGTATAATGGTCACCCATCCAATACCCGACCCAGCGCTGTGTTGCTTAACTTCGGTGATCTCACGAACTTCATTTACTTCAGCCATAATTTCCATCCTTTGCAGGTGTTATACTGTTACTCTCAAATCACAGAATAATCGAAAGCGCATTCCCATATTTGGTACCATATGACGGTTTCAAATACTGTTGCTGTAAATTCCATAAATCGTTATGCCCTCAATCTCAGATCTCACCCAATGGGGAAAGAAAGTAATTTGGTTACCCATCTTTACTGAGAGTTCTTGTGGTTAGTGGTTATGTGCTTTGCTTCCTTCTTTTCTTCCCTGAGACAGTAAGATTTTTACGTCCAGATATTTGTTATAGGCTGAAGGTGCTTTCGAAGACGCTCCTATGTTTGTCAGCGATGGCCAAGCAATGATCGACTACATCAAATTCTGCAAAACCTTGGGAGGTTTGAGGAAGAAAACGTAGGCAGGAAAAAATTATCTGCTACAAAAATAAAGTAAACAAAACATTTTTTTTTATCAACATTTGCAAGTAGAAATACTGCCTAAATTTACAAAAGAATCATCAGAGCAGTTGATTCAGGTACCACAACAGAATACATAAATGCCGATTGGGCTAGTGAAAATGCCGGTAGAGGTATCTCGCAGGAAATGTACAAAACGTTGGGATATTTGAACGTTTTTGAAACTAGAATCAGCTATTAACTGCCAGTTTGCAACAATAAAAGTTTGGTTACATCCGTTATCCTCCTATCCATGATCCCATTAGAAAAACAAACATAAGCTGGCTTTAGCTAGGTTGCTACTTGCTACACACTGTTACATTTCTAAAAACAATTATACTTTCATTAAAAAGTTGAGTAATGTTATTCTAAGCAAGATAATTTGGTATTGTAAATCATTTTCATTTTAATTCTGCACTTCCTGGGTTTAGATTCGAACAATAATGTGAATCAGATTATTCCAGCAACAGATTCTACTTTTGGTGCCCGGTAACCAAAGATTGAGGAGCCAACTCTGACATTTGTGCTTCCAAGTTGTATAGCGTGTGCAAAGTCGTCAGACATGCCCATCGAAAGTTCCAATTGTGGCAGATTCAATGCCATACCAACTTCTTCGCGAACCTTTTCCAAGCATGTAAAATCTGGATTAGGCCCTTGCTCCAAATTGTATCCAAACTCTCCAATTGTCATAAGACCGACCAATTCTAAAGCTTTGCATTTTTCAATAACATGTTTTGCTAATTCAGTAGCTGCTTCTGGCAAACAGCCATTCTTTTCCTTTTCCCTGCTTGTGTTGACTTGCACCATGACTTTGAGTTTCTCCTTTCGGCTTTCCATCTTTTCAAGAGCCGCATTCAAAGTACTGGCTAACTTATCAGTGTCAACTGTTTCAATCATGTACAAGCCAGGTGATGAGAGAATTTTGTTTACTTTATTACGTTGCAAGTGACCAATGAAATGCCATCGAATCTCCGGGCACAATTCCAGAATCTGAAATTAAACAACACAGATCTTTCATAAATTTGAGGCCAACAAGTAATTCTTAACAACTATTGAAATAAGCAACAAAGAATTTGTTTGTAAGCTGAAATTTCAAGCCACAAAACAGAAGCAAGCACAGTGAAGTAATGCAATAGAGGTTAGAAACTATATGACACTCACTTCGCTATCATTGCTCTTGTCAACGAGTTCTTGGACGTAATTCTCCCCAAAGTTACGTTGACCATCGCTGTAAGCAGCGATTATCAAGTCTTTCGGCTTTGTTTTACTCACAGCAACCAGCCTCGGCGTGTGTTGATGGAATTTCTAAAAATTCAAACAAATCAAAACACTTGGAAACTTGGAAAGTGCTGCCAGTACATGACTTTTTTCTGTGCTGGAACCTTTGGCTGGAACCATCAGTTATTTATTGAGCAAAAGAAAAGTAGATATCAAATTGACTTCAAACATTGAAAAAAGAATGCATTTTGGCTAGTATGATAGAAACTTGATGTGAAATTTCTAACTTTAAAACGGTTTAACTACAACGTGTTTTGAAAAAGTCCTATAAACGTAGATTCCCTGATATATTGCCTTCAGGCAATAACCTCAAAAATCTCACCGCGGGTCTGTTGTCACAAGCAACTTTTATTTTTTCCTGGATTGATCGTAGCCCTTTTACAACATCAATTTCTGACATAATCCCACGTATCATCACATTAAATAATATACTAAATCAAAAACTCTTGCGATAAGCAATAAGATCTGCGGCGATTAGCAACCCACTGACAGTGACATCTAAGCAAATAACACCATCTTTCACACAAATCACACAAATCTTACATCGCGCCCGCCGCTCTCTCTTCCGCCGATTCCAGGAGCTTCCGAATGAGTTGTGGTACATGTTCTAACCACAGCGCGTGCAGGCGGCGCTGGGCCTAACGTTGCTTCACTCGAGAAGCTAGACTGTGGTAAAAAGTTCGTTGGTGTTTTCACTAAAGTGAATATGAAGTAAACTCAGCGGACTCCTCAACAAGGTAATGTGATATTCATTGCCCTTTCATCGTTTGTTTCTTTATCTTTTGTTATTTCCTTCTCATTATTTCCAATATTTGGCGCACAGTAGCTTATTCCAATTTTAGGCAGCTCACGCCATTGTGTGGTGTGCTTTAACCTTTAAAAACTCACAAGGTAAACAAGTAGTTTAGCCGTAGGCGTTGTCACTGTCGTACGTTGATTCGGTGAGCCATGCGCCTAGTTCAAGGCTGAATAAGTTAATTGTGTAATAATTATGAAGGAAGCCATTAAAGTTCCACTTCCCGCCATACTAAATGCGTCGAATGCTTGGAATATCGTTACCCCTACTCCCTGCCCTTTTCACGTGGTTATCTATGCAATCCCCATTGGTTGTAGTACACGTGTGTATTTACGGTTGCCTATGTGCTGAGTTAATGATACGGCAGGGGAGCGAAAGAATCGTAATTGCAATCAAGCATGCCTTTCGTCAAGAAAGAGATTGTTTTTAGTTTTAGTTGCCTGCTCGCTTATTTAAACTCGCAACAATAGTATTTCCTGGAGATAAAATAGTAACTTTAATGACAACTCCTCACGCAATGTTTCCGCACGCACACGCACCCTGTCGCGGTCGATCGCATTTCCATTCAATGTCAAGTCCACTGGTTCGTTACACCGGTGGTAACTCGGTTCCGATCTCGTTTCAAACGCCCTTGCCGGCGAGCCACCATAAACCGAGATATCTTTCAGCAAGTACACACACTCTAGCTAGATTAAAATCAACACACTAATGCTATTACCCGGCTTTTTTCTCCAATAAATCAAGCCACGAGTTCGTGTTACAATATCCATAGTCCAATATCGATTCGATCTTTTTATAGATTGCATGAATATAGCACATGGCGATTTTTTCAATTGACATTCCTGTGTCTGGTTAGCCGATGATTATGCAGGATGGGTATCTTTCCCCTCTCTTCTGGCGGCGACCAGCGTAGCAAGTGAACCGGTTCATGTTGATGGTCGGGTTACTCAGTCGGGCTTCTACGTCTTTCGAAGTAACATGGTTCGCGGTAGAAATAGTTGAAAACGATATCATGTGGATTGCTAGCGGTGTAGAAACTCGTCAACTGTGTCTAATTGAACTGTAATTTTTAATTTGATTGTTGTAAATTGCAGGCCGCGTGGCTGGCGCTTTGTGTTAAAAGATTTTGAAATTGTAAATAGGTAATTCGATTTACAATGCCGGGATTTGTGGAACTTTTTATTTTGTGTGCCATTCTTTACTGGCTTTTCTTTCCAAGGTAAGTTTGCGTGGTATCGCAAGTTCAAATTTCTTTTGGTGAAGGCACTGTTCCACTTTCGACGTTCAGTGCACTTTCGTGGGGGTATCTGCTCTAATTCGGCGCTCATAACTTGCTCTTGTTACCGACCGTTACGATACTTTTGACAGTTCGTGGTATTCAATTATGTGTCTGAATCGTTGAACAATTGAAGATATTCAGGTGCATGCAACAAACATTTAGCCTCGTGTTTATGGCGACACATATTATTAAGCTATGTCCGGTGAATGAAGGATGGAGGTCAACGCGACATTCGATCAAGTCATCGCCAGTTGAAATTAAATCAATCTCTTTGTCGTTTCTTATCTAGGGTTCAAAAGTTTGTGCGAAACGATATCAAAAATCTTTCGACTTTTCAATTGAACATCACGCGGTTTCACGTCGCCGTGTCTTTAGGGTCAAACGGCAAAGAAACTTGTTTTGAACTTTTTCTACTTATTGCGGAAACGCGATAACTTCATATTTGCATGCATTCGGGACTAATTACTTTCGCCATGCGATTGTGTGTGCATCGCAATTTGTGTTGCTCAAGATTCATTGCTATCTTATGTTTAATTTCCGTACAACTCGTGCCGTCTGTCAGACTAGACCGACCATAATAACCTAGGAACGCCACATAGACACTTTAAACTCTCTGTTGCCTTTTTTATGTACTTCAAAGTCTCGCAGTCTCTAGTCCGTCTGGCTTACCTATAGCGTTCAAAAGAACAGTAACCTAAAACATACAATACGGTCAGATCACTGTCGTAAATATCCGAAAGTTTGCATCATCATTCACCTACTGACTTGGAAATAAAGTCGCGAGTGTCAAGGTAGATTAAATTTGCTGACGCACTTGTTGCTAGTCTGTAATTCATGTCAATGACTTCTACTTCTATGGCCAGTAGCCACTTCTGCAAGACAATAGCCAATCATCCTCTTCATGCTGCCCGTTTCAACTTCAAGGCTGATCCCTAGGAAATATGAACGCGCAGAAGTGCAATTTAATTGCCAATTACCTGATAACTCGTGATAGAACAATCAACTAGCTACCTGCATGTTTAAATTATTGATGAATCATGTGTTGATTATTTGCTCATTTGTTTGGTAGGTGCAAGGTAAAAATTCAGGATCTACATTGGTACTTGCTAATACTTTCTGCTTCATTTGGCGTTGGTTTATGGAATTCAAATCGGCCGACTCTGAATTCGATCGCTTTATGGGTAAAATGCAGATAAGAAAGTAATAAATCCATAATCGATAGTAATTACAATTGTTTCACCGGTTTTTTTTTAACGAGTATAGCTAAAGTGTGCTTTGCATCTGATCTCGAATTGTCTTTCAGACAGGACTAGCGTAGTGGTACCACTTGTAACTCCTACGTTATGTGTACGGAAAGTAAATTTATCTAACAAATTGCTCAGTATATTTCTTGGTGCTTTGGCATCGTGGTTTATCTTGAGTTCCACCTCTAGTCTTACCTTGACCTTGGTAACTATAAGAAATGCTGTGTGTTGGAAACCACTGTCCAGGTACCTATGCTGAAATGATCAAGAAATTCTGTCGGCTGTTAGGTGATTCGAACCATGAGATCGTGCCAATCGGGGATTTATTTAAAAAATATTCTCCAACATTAACATCTCTGTTCTAACTTGTTTGCAAAAGTTGCAAATTCATTTAATTGTCATGCAAAAAATAGTCTCGTGTTGTCATCTTAAATTCAGTTGTGCAATTCGATTTGTTCAATTGTCAGCATAGAAATAAATTAGCAATCTCATCTCGACTTACAGGAGAAAAGTAATGGTATCGCACCCCGCTGAGCGAAGCTTTATAACGGAATTATCAATCGACTTGCAATGATCGCTAACTAGGTGTTTGTTGGTCCCGCAGAGCTACCAGCATGGTAGACATCCTCGCAGGCTCGTTGCAAAAAGTCTACTCGAAATGGGACACGATATCGAAGCCGCGGATGAGCGTTCTGTCGCAAGATCGCTCGGGAATGAACGAGCGGATTACATCGAGCGGACTCGATCGACATGGAACGCAGCTGCGCAAAGATCAGCGCCAATACAAGCGGAAACTGCTCGACCACGCGATAGAGAAGACGGTGAGAATACAGACAAAAAGCTTTGGTTTTAAATGTTTTTCTTGTTGGCTGGTCAGTCCTTACAATTATTGATTTAATTAAACTGGTTTGATTGATTGATTTGTTGTGATTAATAAAAACTATGCATGTATCACTGGTCTAATGGCGTCGGTGAACCAGTGGATAATGTCTAACCTACCCTAGAAGTACAGAAAGCCTACTCCTAACGAAAAAAACCGGCTTAACGTCCCTTCCGAAGGACGGTACAACGCAAACAACAGGATTCCTCCACAAATCCATGCTGTTGAGAGGTTGATAAGCAAGACGAGTGAAGTTGCTGTACTAACTTTCATCCCTCCAACCTCTCTCCCAAACAGAACTGGTCATGTGTATGATGGTCACCCATCCAATACCTGACCCAGCGCAGTGTTGCTTAACTTTCATCCCTCCAACCTCTCTCCCGAACAGAACTGGTCATGTGTACGATGGTCACCCATCCAGTACCTGACCCAGCGCAGTGTTGCTTAACTTTCATCCCTCCAACCTCTCTCCCGAACAGAACTGGTCATGTGTATGATGGTCATGTGTATGATGGTTATGTGTATGATGGTCATGTGTATGATGGTCATGTGTATGATGGTCATGTGTATGATGGTCATGTGTATGATGGTCACGTGCATGATGGTCATGTGTATGATGGTCATGTGTATGATGGTCACGTGCATGATGGTCATGTGTATGATGGTCATGTGTATGATGGTCATGTGTATGATGGTCATGTGTATGATGGTCATGTGTATGATGGTCATGTGTATGATAGTCATGTGTATGATGGTCATGTGTATGATGGTTATGTGTATGATGGTCATGTGTATGATGGTCACCCATCTAATACCAGTTTCAAATACCAGATACCGACGGCTTCTGATTACTGTTATTACTGGGTGATTTCACAAATAGGATGAGAGGTGATTTGTTTTTCCATGTTTATTATGGTTTATTTTGTCAGAATAGGAAACATCTGTGCAGATAGGTCATATGCCAGATATCAACAGTAAATATTATTTATTTATCATTTTCTAGAGCGATACTCTTTTGAACATTATTGACTTTTTCAATATCTATTGATGGTTATACTTATAATCAAAGATCATACAAAGGTCATCCTTATCTCTTATCAAAACTGTCAGTCTCTGAACCCATTCTCTGTAATATATTTTTGTCATAAACTCATGTCATACATTTCAGGTCTACTTCAGTGGCATTAAACAATCAAAACACCTTTGATCACAATATATAATTTTAGAAGAAAAAAATGGAAATGTACATGAAAATGATAAGCATACAATTGAATTGGTTTGGTAATGAGTAATGCATGTACTTGAGCTAACCTTGTTGTTATGGGAAGGAAAGGAAGCTTAGATTTGGAGACAATTATTACAAGTACTTTAACAAATGATTGACTATTTTGATAAAGAAAAAAATTAACATCGTCTTTGTTACCGTTTGGGACAGTTTGAAGTGTGGCATATTATTGATTAGCCATTGATTGCGATAATGATGCTTGGATTATGTTCTGATTCTTATCTTCTTAATTTAGTTGTTTTTGCATCAGCTGATGAGAGCGTTGCTCTTTTGCTGTCGCTTTGTACCACACTTCACATGAATGTTGCAATAACTGCACAAAGTGCATAATAAAAAAAAGTGCATTTACACTACCGGGGGTCCAAGTCCTTTCACTGCGCCAATTGATATTGTTGAAGATTAATGCGGAATTAATTTATTTTTTCTATTAAGTTCAGTATCATTCAGATAAAATGTTATTCTTTTGAGTTTCATAGCCTGAGATATCCATTACCAGAAGTTTCTCTTTAATAAACAAGATCCTAATTATGTCCCCAGGCACAGAGTTATTTCCAAGAAGTCTGGGTTTATTACCGTCAAGCTCTCAGATCACCTTTTCTTTGTAATTACCAACTTGAATTTTACGAGGTTTCTCTGTAATAGCTAAAAAAAAACTCTCCCAATGCTGACAATGGAATAAAAGATTAGTTTGATAAGCGTTTGAGTTTGGGATTGAGATTGAGTTTGCTCTGGAGTACTTGAGTTTAAGTTTGGTCCGAGCCCCAAAGTACGTGATAAGATCATGTCCCAGTTTCAGATGCCTACATACCTATTATCTGGTTAGACTTGTCCAAGGTAGCAATTGTGTAACATTACTTAAACAAAATCTATTGTTGTCATTTCATAGCTAATTGTTGAGTATATGCATCGAAATTTAATGCTAGTAGTATTGAAATTGTAAAGCCACTCAAGGAAGTTAAGTTAAAATTGCATGATTTTAAATCATTATTATTTTATTGCCAAAAAGCTTCATATATACAGACAGTTATTAAATATTTGTACAAATTTTTTTAATTTCATAAACAATTTGTTGCAAGTATATAAACAACTCTTCAACACCTTAATTATTTTAGTTTTGCTTCAAATTTGGATTCCTCTTAAGTCTGAAACTTCTCTGGTTTAATGCGTTGTTCAATTTTTGGCCGGGTTATGTGTAATTTGAACCATGAATAATGTATTATGTAATGCAATTCTTCCCACGGCTGTTGGATTCTCCTGATAAAACTGTTGTTTCAGATCTTTGAGGATCTCCCACTGGAAGCTAAGGAGATTTTCAGCGGCGATGGCCTCATGACTAAAACCACGCAGCCTTACTTCGACTTACCAAGAGACAAAACACGTCCGATAATGGGCATCGCTTGCCGTAACTGCATTCCTAGCTTGAATGTAAGATTTACAACATTACTTCAATTACTTCAAGATGTTATTTAATATTTGTTCAGTTCGTTGTCTTTCTGCTGAGCTAGAAATGGCTGAATCGATTTAGTTAAAGTATTTGTTGTGGTTTAGAAGGGAACAGAGACGGAGGGCAACTTATTGGAGAAGAAAATTGGCATCGCGTTATGTACTCGTTGAGAAATTTCTAGAATTTCCGATAATTTCAACGTTTCATTGTCGTTGATAGAGATATTATGATTGATTTATTAGCATTGAACTGGTATCGGATGAAGTGGTTTGGAGGGGTAGTGATAAGATGGGTCTATTGAGCCACCAACTTGTCCAACATATAAGTTCAATTTTCAAAATTTTTATATTTAAAAGCCGGGTCATTCCATGTGTAATCACTCACCTCAAACTTTGACCGACCCAGATTTTGATGAAAATTGGTATACTTGTTAAGTTTGTTGACTTAGGGGCTATTTTTTAATTTTTTTTTTTTTGGTCCAACCGTTCGGATATTACAAGGGGGGGAAGTTGGGGTCATTTTGCCCCCCGCGCGTGTAGTGACCACCCTTTCTACGCAATATCTAGGGTTCTATGGGAGCTACAGAGCTGGGAAAAAAATCATCTGAAAGGTAATTTCATACCCTACCTGAATATGGAAACAAAAATGACGATATGTTAATACGAATTTAATTGTGATTTTACACATCTGCATTTTCCAAAATGACCATATCGCTGATGAGTCATTTTTGATTTGCCTGATTTTTTTTCTATATGTACAGAACATACATATGATCATGTGTTCCAAAAATCAAGATGGGTGTTCTACTACTTTCCAAGAAAAAAAAATGTTTTCTGCAAATTCATTCATAATATAAATTAATATGAACTGAATTTAAGACAACATTCAAGAAAATGATCATTACTTACAATCATAGCTACTATGAAGTACAAATTTGCATATCTTAAGAGAGATGTAGTTTACCTTATTGAGGTACATATTTTATAAGCCCTGCTGTTGCCCTGTTGGTGTCTGTAGCCGACAAAAAGTATGTTCGACCAGTTGCCGTGTTGGGGTCGGCCAGTGTTAAAACATCAGCAAAAGCTACAATTAGTTTGTCTTGTACACTGGGATAAAAATATGATGGAGCTGGTCCATGAGGGTGTAGAAAGTTGACTTGAAGTTCAAGAGACTGTGATGATTTTTCAAGAACACACGCTAGCCACCAGTCTTCGTTGTATGCTACAGTGATGAAACTGCCCACGTCTTTGAACTCAAACTCGGGTATTTCTGCTGCTGTTGCTTCCTCCTCTTCTTCTTCTTCTTCTTCTTCTCCTTCTTCATTTTTCTCAACAATCTTCACAATGTTGATTTCTTCAGAAAGAGAAAAGTGTTTCACATGTAAGGAAGTTAGCGATTTTGGGTAGAACGCATGAAAGCTTCTTGTGCCTACGATAGTTTTTAATTCTTTGAATCGTTCTTTAAGTTTGATGCCATTTGCTGTAATCTCTTCATTGGCTACAAACACAAAATTTACAGTCCACACATTTTCTGTTGCCCACCGGTAAAAGTCTATCGGCGTCATTATTTGGTCGGCATATGGTTTCTGTAAA
Source organism: Protonemura montana (assembly GCA_947568835.1). Lineage (NCBI taxonomy): Eukaryota > Metazoa > Arthropoda > Insecta > Plecoptera > Nemouridae > Protonemura > Protonemura montana. The sequence continues at coordinate 16,911,406 of OX387607.1, read as the reverse complement.
CTTGCCCGTGCTGCATTTCGTTTTACAGTCCCACCAACTCCATCGCATGGTCCTTTACCGTGGGATGTGGCAAAAAAATGCCACTCAGCAGTTAGTTCGAAGTCAACTTCATGATGGCACAAGTTGGAAAAATTCTTCTTATTCTTATATTGGGCTGCCGCTCCATCAGAAAAGTAAATTAAATGGGATACATCCGAAATGTTTTGTTTCAGGTGTCTTATCAGGTGCTTTTGGAAAGTGTGCACAGTAACGGTGTCATGAGTTAGCGAGTCAGAAATGACAACGTAACTTAAATGTTGTATGTCTCGATCTTCAGGCTTAAAGTAACACACAAATGGGTGAAGGGTGCATTGGCTGTTATTCCAATGGTAACCTTGTGCAGCATCCTGGAGCACAAAAGAATAATTCTCAGCGAAGTCGCCCACTACTAAAACTTCCCCTGGTTTAAGGTTGGCTTTCTTCTCCTGCATGAATGCCGCTTGCTGCCGTGCAATAAAATCATGATTTCTTAATAAAATGCATTTTTCAATAAAACAGTCAACAAACTCATCTGTAGGTTTCGTAATTGTCTCTAGGGTACATCTGTCTGTTGACAGCCACTGTTTATAAGTCACAGAGTCTATGAAATTTTCACTGAATGAGATTTCTAGCCATTCACGAAGTTCATCGGTTCCCGGACAATTGCCACACTTTCCTACAAAGCAGTTGAGAAGCGGGGGGTTGCACATGAGGCTGGCAAGGCAGTGTTGGTATGATTTGATGGTACCGTCTGAAAGCAAAGGCAGCTTTGCTCCCAAAGCCATCAACTTAACGTTTTGGTGTATCGTACAGACACAGACAGAATGTGTCCCAGCTGCTCCTGCCAGAACACAATGTTTGGGTCTGAGCTCTGCAAACTTCGAGAATCCAACCTTGATGTCAGGATATTTATCTTTGAAGCTGCGATACACTTCACTTAAGTTGCTTAACACTAGTCTCTTCTGGCGGTGAACTCGATTGTCACCCACTTTAACCGAGACAAAATCTTTTTTACCCGGCATGACACGGCTTACATCATCATTTTCATAAAACTCTTCAATCAGTTGAATGCAATCAGGGGAAAGAGTTTTTCCTGCTTTTTGATTTGCAGATGGCAGTATCCCTTGGGCCTTTACTAGTTGTTTGGTTTTACGTACCAAATGGTTAGATGCATTGAACTCTTGCATTATTCTCTTAATGCTCCAACTTTTTGGAAGCACAGATAAAATTGTTATTTTCTCGCTTCTGGTACTCGTCTTAAACTTTTCTTTCAGTTGTGCTATTATCTCTGACCCATCACGGATGCTGTCCTTGCACTCCTCTGAAGATGTCAAATCTTCTTTGCTGATTTCTTCATTACTGGGAGATACTAGTTCCAATCTCTTCTTTACACCTTGTGTTATTTCGCTGAACTTTCTTTTCGAATAAAACATAGATTTACCCTTTAGTTTGGTGGTATTAATAGGTGACACACCAAATGCAGCTAAAGACTGATTCACGGCATCTGCTTCACAGGGTATGTCCACGAAAGGTAGGTCAAGTTCAGTGGATTTAGTTGGCGTTAGAACAGAAACGGTTGTTAGTTCCTTCAGCCTGAGCGAGAGCAGCTTACGGCAAGTTGAGCATAATTTCTTTCCAGGGATGAGGTCGGCAATCTCCAAGTATTTCGTCCTGGATGCTGCATTAATTTCTCTTAACCCATTAACTTTCACTATTCCACAGTGAGCCTGAAACGGATCGCAGCATAACTTGTGGTGACAGCTATACAGACGAAGGAATTTCTTTTCATGTAAATGACACACGGTCTTCACATTATCACACTTAGTACGCAGAGCTAATGATAACTGCTGGTCACTATTGAAACTTTCAATGCTTTTAATCGCTAGATCTTCGATGGGTCCACATTCTTCTTCAAAGAACAGTCCAATTGAGCACATTATGAATCTCTAAATAAAAGGTGCTTGAGAGCAAATTAGCTTCTATCCTCATCAACATGAGGCCAGAGACTGATTGCTTTAGTCCAGACAAGAAATTACCAAACTTTTTACTTGTAACCTGTTACAACTTGATCCATGATTCAGGAGCATGACAAACAATCTATAGTTGTATTCTAGGGAATACCATTTTAAGATTCTTGTAGATGCAAGTCCAGACAAGAAATGAACAAACTTTTGACTTCTATGAACTGTTTCAACTTGATCCATGATTTACAGGAATATGGCAAACAATCGATTTGTATTGTAGAGAATAACATTTCAAGAACATGCAACTGTGCAAACAAAAATCAACTTTAATATAAAATATATGCCAGTGCTCTGATCACAATAATTGTGATCAAAATGCTGTTCTACTGGCAAAAAGGCACTTTTTTATAGAAAAAATTTTTTTTCTTGGAAAGTGGTAAAACACCCATCTTGATTTTTGGAACACATGATCATATGTATGTTCTGTATATATAGAAAAAAAATCAGGCAAATCAAAAATGACTCATCAGCGATATGGTCATTTTGGAAAATGCAGATGTGTAAAATCACAATTAAATTCGTATTAACATATCGTCATTTTTGTTTCCATATTCAGGTAGGGTATGAAATTACCTTTCAGATGATTTTTTTCCCAGCTCTGTAGCTCCCATAGAACCCTAGATATTGCGTAGAAAGGGTGGTCACTACACGCCCGGGGGGCAAAATGACCCCAACTTCCCCCCCTTGTAATATCCGAACGGTTGGACCAAAAAAAAAAAAAAAAAAAAATAGCCCCTAAGTCAACAAACTTAACAAGTATACCAATTTTCATCAAAATCTGGGTCGGTCAAAGTGAAATTTAATTAAAAGTGAGTGATTACACATGGAATGACCCAGCCAAGAAAACTTGAAAACTGCTTTGAAGGAAGACACAATAGAAAGACCATCCTCCTACGTGATAAAGAGATTTGAAACAATCTGCTTGTGATTTAAAAGTAATTTTCTGTCTTTTATTTATTTTGGTCGATGTTGTTTTAAATAAACGTACAAAGTTTTTGCAAGCACATTAAAGCAAATGTCTATATTTAAATCTTTCAAGACGCTTTGCTGCACATTTGAGTTCAAATGACATTTTGCTCCACTTTTCAAAATGCACATTTAGCCGGTCTGGCACAAAGCCAAACAAGACGGAAACCAGAAACGTATTTTTTTAAATTGTGCCAATGACAGACAGCCAATTTTTCCTGGTTCATTGAGTTGGTTTGTTAAAAAAGAATAAAAAAATTAACTAAGGCAAGTAAATAAAAGTGTGCCTGCCAATTTGCACGTCCCTGTAGATGGTTTACTATGCATCTGGCACAAAACTTGGTGAATATTTACTCTGATGTTCAAACAACATAAAGGTCAGGTGACTGCTTGGTACGGACAAATGTTTTCAGTTGGGACGCTAACGAGAAGCTATTTGTGTCCACCCGTTTATTTATATCCGAGCATGAAAAGTCCTTGTGTTTTGAGCGAGAGTATGGCATTAGGTCGATGGAGCTACTGTATCATCTGCTCTGATTATCGAGTAAGAGATCGAACGTAGGTGCGGGGTTTTTAGAGGCGATCGTGCAAGATCTCGAGCTTTGACCGTTTGTTGTCTTTATTTCAGAACACTCTGGTGGGGAAAACTTCGCATCAGTATGCGATTCAGAACGTTCTTGCCGTTGATACGCAGGGCAAGAAGAACGGTTATTTGACGCAGGCGTTCTGTCACTTGGTCTCCGTCTGGCGACAGAAAGCTCACGTTTATCCTCAGGTCTACACTACGGTAAGAAGACGGTGAAAGCGACTCATTTGCAAAACAGACGCGAGACTGGAAATATATTGTGTTTACCTAACCGTATTGTTTTGAATTAGATTTTATTTACTGATTTTGCTAGTTTTTAAAGACAGATGCATGTTATAGGATATTTATTCAGAAAACGGTTCTGGATTTCTTAAACAATTTAATTCTGTATTTTAAAAGTTACGAAATCAACCTGTATACGTGCGAACATGCGTATAGATGTGTCAAAAGCAATTTCTTTTAAAGCCAAGAGAAGAAAATGAAATAAGGAAGGTTTTTATATATTTATTTTTATTTAATTGTTTATTAATAGCTTTGGTATTACAATAATTGCCTGAGGCTAATAGAATGTGGCTTATTTATGGTTGGTCAGTTCATCTATAAGTTAACGTTTGTTGTGTATTTTTGCTTCGTCATTTGCCTGGGAATCGGTTGTGCCACGAGACTGTTTGAATTATTGATTATAATTAGAACAAATTGAATCTAGTTTCTTGGTAACAAATCCATGCCAGTCTGATACAAAGTTCTTGATAATGCAGGCAAGGAATATACGAATGGCTTAGAGAAAATCATCGTAAGACTTGCGTTAATCGACCTATTGATGTTATATTTGTACGACAATAAGATTTACTGAACGAGAATCTATCTTCCCCAGGTTTTAGATGATGAAAGGTTGAAAGATGCCATCACACTCGCAGCTGATGAGGAATACATGGAAGTACCGCAGAAAAGTGACAACACATATCAGAAGTTACTCAAAAAACAGGAAGCTCGAGCCATCATGATCATAAACAACATGCGTACAAGTATTTCCGACTTCCTGCTACGGTAAGCAAAAAGATAACCTGGAACTCTGTAGCCGTCCACCAAGTGGTACATATTATAATATATTCAAGTAGAGAATTGAATTAGCTTTCAGATGAGCTCTCCTGGAACTCTGTGGCTGTCCACCAAGTAGTACATATTATAATATATTCAAGTAGAGAATTGAATTAGCTTTCAGATGAGCTCTCCTGGAACTCTGTGGCTGTCCACCAAGTGGTACATATTATAATATATTCAAGTAGAGAATTGAATTAGCTTTCAGATGAGCTCTCCTGAAACTCTGTAGCTGTCCACCAAGTGGTACATATTATAATATATTCAAGTAGAGAATTGAATTCGCTTTCAGATGAGCTCTCCTGGAACTCTGTAGCTGTCCACCAAGTGGTACATATTATAATATATTCAAGTAGAGAATTGAATTCGCTTTCAGATGAGCTCTCCTGGAACTCTGTAGCTGTCATACAACCCGAGATAATGTATATAATGTGACGGTGATGCGCACGCGGGGATGAAAACACCCAAACTTCAACCCCCTATAACTTTTTAAGTCTTCGAGGTAAAAAAAAGGAAAAATACTTTAACTCAAACCAACATTCTGAACAAGTGTGTCAAGGTCAAGGGTGGTCCTATTTGACATGGAATGAGCCCATTACCTCTTCATTATGGTCACCTAATAGTTTGTCGTGTTGGAAACACCGGTCCTCGTGAGATCACCGAAGTTAAGCAACACTGCTTTGGTTCTGCTATTGGATGGGTGACCACCGAAATGTTTGGCGTGTTGGAAACACTGATTTCAGTGAGAGCACCAAAAGCACCACTGTTTTGGGTCTGATATTTGTTCCTATTAATAAAATACTTTACCCACTGCAAGTATTTGCAATTTAAATCAGCTTTCACATGAGAAAGAGTACCAGGCTGGCAGCTGAAGTCAATGAAGTGATTATGTTCTATATTATATCTGAATATTTTCAGCGTAACATCGTGGCTGATCTACAAGCTGATCCCTCGCTTCCTGATGTCAGTATCAACGCACCCAGAGCAGATCAAGATGCTGAAGTCAGCTGGCAAGTCTGGCTTGCCGCTCATCTTCCTGCCGCTACATCGGTCTCATCTTGACTACATCCTCATCTCCTTCATCTTGCTCTGCAACGATATCCAGGCCCCCCTGGTCGCTGCTGGTGACAACCTGAAGATACCATTCTTTGGGTGAGCTTCCTTACCATTTAATTGTGATTGAACTGCTGATCTTTGCACTTTGTAATTTCATATGCAAATAAAGTGCCAAGAGGCTGGATATTGTGAATAGGGTGGCAAGAGGCTGGATGTTGTGAATAGGGTGCCAAGAGACTGGATATTGTGAATAGGATGCCAAGAGGCTGGATATTGTGAATAGGATGCCAAGAGGCTGGATATTGTGAATAGGGTGGCAAGAGGCTGGATATTGTGAATACGGTGCCAAGAGGCTGGATATTGTGAATAGGATGCCAAGAGGCTGGATATTGTGAATAGGGTGCCAAGAGGCTGGATATTGTGAATAGGATGCCAAGAGGCTGGATATTGTGAATAGGATGCCAAGAGGCTGGATATTGTGAATAGGGTGGCAAGACTGGATATTGTGAAAAGGGTGGCAAGAGACTGGATATTGTGAATCCTCATCATCATCCACTCATTTACCGACGCCATTAGACCAGTGCCGCAAGGCCGGTTGTCAAAACAGTGCATCGTTAAATTTTACAAACATTTAATAATTTACATGAATTTTCTGATAGATATTATTAGGTCAGGGCGTGCTTGACTAGACATATATGTTAAGTTAGACTGCTGCTAGTAATATTATCTGATGGCACATTGTATACACATTGAGAAATGTACTTTAACAGCTTATAAAATTCCAAGATTGAAACTGTATTCTCTCCTGCAGCTGGTTGCTACGCAGTCTCGGTGCTTTCTTCATCAAGCGACGGCTTGACAAGGTTCAAGGTCGACGTGACGTAGTTTATCGTGCCGTGCTGCACACGTACATGATGGAATGTCTACGTACGGGACATAACATCGAGTTCTTCATCGAGGGAGGTCGTACACGTACCGGCAAGCCTTGCATGCCCAAAGGTAGGCGGGATAATCACTACTTATACCAGAGATTAATTTAATTACAGTGCTGCACTTGTAGAGAATTTTATAGAATTCTTGAGAACTCTGACGTCATGGCGCTTTGCCTTCGTAATTACAATCAGAAAATTACATGTAATAAATCATAACTAATCTGAACCATTATGTAAACTACTATTACATATTATTACGCTATATGTCAACTTTATAATAACTACTGAAATGAAAACATCTCTGACAATAAAAGGCAACGAGCCGAAACATCAAAAGGTTCAACAAAAACTATTTCAACTGGGTTTTGAATGCTAAGTGAAGAACAACTGAATTTCCCAACGTTTCGTAACTTGTACCTGTTACTTTATCAAGGATAAGAGTAAAAAGGGTATGGGTAAAGACTGTTTTTATTCTTGATAAAGTAACGGGTACAAGTTACGAAACGTTGGGAAATTTAGTTGTTCTTCACTTAGCATTCAAAACCCAGTTGAAATAGTTTTTGTTAAAACTAGTGCTAAGTTTACATCAAGTAGACATGAGTCTAAAAACAATCATCAAAAGCCTCGGCTAATCAATATTTTAAGTCTTCATTATTCAATTGTAGCGATTGTTTCACTGGTTAGCTCGGCAGAACACTCAACGCTGGCCTCCTGTAACTCGATGGCTCGTGGTTTGTTCCAGGAGGTCTACTGAGTGTAATCGTAGATGCGTACATGGACGGCACAATCGCGGACGCGCTACTCGTGCCCGTCAGTCTCAATTACGAGAAGCTCGTCGACGGCAACTTCGTGCGCGAGCAGATGGGCCAACCCAAGGAGATGGAGACGTTTGGGAACGCAATCAAAGCGATCTACAACGTTCTCAACTCAAACTACGGCATGATGCGGATAGACTTTCACCAGCCGTTCTCTCTCATGGTACGTTGAAACCTTTCTTGAGTGTTCGTTTTACTGTCGTCAAGCTTATAAGCCATGGAGATGCTGAGATCACCTGACAGAGCTTCTCAATTCTGCTATCTTATGTTACCACAGGTATATCATGGCCTAGCATAGGAGGTTCAATGGTAGATTCAACGTTTGGTAGCCATGAAGATGCTGAGATCGCCTGACAGAGCTTCTCAATTCTGCTATCTTATGTTACCACGGGTATATCATGGCCTAGCATAGGAGGTTCAATGGTAGATTCAACGTTTGGTAGCCATGGAGATGCTGAGATCACCTGACAGAGCTTCTCAATTCTGCTATCTTATGTTACCACGGGTATATCATGGCCTAGCATAGGAGGTTCAATGGTAGATTCAACGTTTGGTAGCCATGAAGATGCTGAGATCACCTGACAGATCTTCTCAATTCTGCTATCTTATGTTACCACGGGTATATCATGGCCTAGAATAGGAGGTTCAATGGTAGATTCAACGTTTGGTAGCCATGGAGATGCTGAGATCGCGTTACAGAGCCTCTCAATTCTGCTATCTTATGTTACCACGGGTATATCATGGCCTAGCATAGGAGGTTCAATGGTAGATTCAACGTTTGGTAGCCATGGAGATGCTGATATTGTCTCGTTACAGGAGCTGGTGAATTCGTTCCAACGTTCGGGCAAGAGGCGGATGATGGGCGGCCCGGCGCTGCCGTCCATCACGCTGCCGATCCTGACTGATATCCGCGGAGACGGACATCTCACCGTCTCGGAGAAGGCGGAGAACTTCCATCAGACTCCGTCGAGTGCGTCGTTGTACGGCACCGACATCTGCCACGAGGAACATCGACAGCTCGTCGAGAGCATCGCTCGGCATGTTATCTACGGTAATTAATTGCAAGCTCTTATACGTTGAAAGTCTGGAATATATTTATGTATCTCAAACTGACTCCTACAATGCATACAGGTCCCGATAACATCTCGGCAAGTAACTTCTTACAGTTTAAACTCTTTACATTCTTCATTACTAGATCGTTCATTAGATTTATTTCGTTACACTTTCCAACTCTTCTTTCTGTAATTTCAATCCTTGTTCTTTCCATTCAATTATGTTCTACTGTAGTAACTACTGAACTTATAAAAATGTGCATTTCTTGGCAGTCAATTGTGGCAAGCGGAGTTAACCATTGAACAAAAAAAAAAGTTTAAACAAAACGTAACTCTTGTATGTGTATTTTGTATTGGTAGTTATTTTTTGTTGTTTTTTATTCATGCTATAATGTTTTTCACGATTTTTGGTGAAACAGGCGTCGGAAATTGTCAGGGTACATCAAAAAATATGTTATATTTACAGAAGAAATGTACTTTCCTATTACTCAAAGAACACGTACTACGCCTAAGTAAGAGAATAAATATATAATAATGTTATTATTATTAAAATCATTGTTTAAAGACATAATCGATTTCTAGCTTTGCTAACTTGAGCGACTCTGGCAGGACGGCTACAAAGATTGGTCTGATATCCCCGGGGTTTCCTCCTCGTTGAACGTGAAAGTTCTGACTGGTTCTTGCCTCGTTACTTTCCAGACTGCACGCAGGCGACTGCAGTTATGTCAACCAACGCAGTTGCGTTCCTGCTGCTGACAAAGTTCCGCGACGGTGTAGCTCTGCCTGCGCTCGTGCGAGCTCTTGAGGAACTGCGGCTAGACTTGAAGTGGGCTCATCGTGATGTCGGCTTCTCCGGGGAATCCATCGATGTTATCAGTCATGCAGTAAGAGACAGCTTTATTACTATTCATTAAAAGTAGACGTTTGTTTACGTATTGATTTAATGATGAAGTACTTTAGTGGTCTTCATGTGCAAATCCCTATCCAAATCCCTATGCAAATCCCTATCCAATCCCTAACCAATCCCTATGCAAATCCCTATCCAATCCCTATGCAAATCCCTATCCAATCCCTATGCAAATCCCTATCCAATCCCTATCCAAATCCCTATCCAATCCCTATGCAAATCCCTATGCAAATCCCTATCCAATCCCTATCCAATCCCTATCCAAATCCCTATGCAAATCCCTATGCAAATCCCTATCCAATCCCTATCCAAATCCCTATCCAATCCCTATCCAAATCCCTATCCAATCCCTATGCAAATGCCTATCCAATCCCTATCCAATCCCTATCCAAATCCCTATGCAAATGCCTACACAAATCCCTATGCAAATCCCTATCCAATCCCTGTGCAAATCCCTATCCAATCCAGAACATAGCTATCCAAGGCGAAGGTAAAACTGATGCATATATCCTTTTTTTTTCAGCTGGGACTGCTTGGACCTGGTTTGGTCCTGCGGGAGAAGAAGGAGCTGCCGCTTGTGAAGGGACAAAAGGAAGCTGACGTAGTGACGATGATAACTCCAGTCACGATGTTGCCCAACGTCATCGAACTGTCGTATTACAGCAACTCATTACTCTCTCATTACGTTATCGACGCCGTCGTCGGTAAGTTTTGTTTTCGTTGCATTGTTTTGTGATGGGATTTGGCCAGATTTTACAGTCGTTTGTTGGAATCGTACTTGTTTCTTCGTTTAGAAGTACTTTTTTCTTCTTTTTCGTTGATTAAGTCAATAAACTAGGTTTGTTGACGTTGAAATTTTCCCATCTTGTGATCAATACCCATAAATATTCTAATATACATTAAGTTCACAATGCGAGGAGAGTGCTAATTGACTGGATATTTGCCGTGGTAAAGAAAATGATGGGAAGCTCAACTTACTGGAGATAAAAATCAATGTTGCGTTGTGTAATTGTAGGGGAATTTCTGATAATTTTGACATTTTAACGCGTTGCCTTGTCATTGTTAAATGCGCCAAAACATCAAAATTTCCAAGGATTATAAGATTTCTCTACAAGTGCACCATGCAATGCCTTTATTTGTCTCCAATACGTTGCAAAGTTTCCCTCTCCAATACAATAAACATTCAGTGGACAAAGCTTCTGATGATCAACCTGTTCATGCAATACCCGTCTTCTTTTCTTCCAGCCACCGCCTTGTATTCCTTGCTGGGGGACGAGATGCGAAACAAAAAAAGCGAAGAAGTCCTGTACATACAACACGACCAACTCATCCAAAGCTCGCTGCAAATCTGTGATATCCTACAATACGAATTTATTTTTGCGAAACCGTGCCAGGAGATCGAGGGCCTGGTTGGTGATGCGATCGATCGTTTTAAGATTAAAGAGATCCTGCAACAGGATCAAGAGGTCCTGGACGAGGATCGTCAGTGGAGCCAAAGGTTTGCGAAGACTTTCGAAGAAGAGGAAGGCAATTATTCGGATGAAGAACGCGCGACTTATCACAAGGGAGTTGAATACAAGGTGGGTACTGATTCTATTGGGTGCTGATTCTTTTCTGTTCTGTTATTGACGTTGATTGATGAATGAACGGGTTCTCATTGTGACTTTCATGTCCGGGATTTGTGTTCGTACTCCACGTTTTATTACAAAGAAATGCGTTGTGTGCACAAAAGTTAAGTTAATATGTGTAATCTGTAACAATGTTACACGGAATTAAAAACTTGCTTGACTTGGATCGGTGAATTGGTTGAGAGTTGTGGGTGAATGTTGTGTTGAGTTCAGCTCTTGCTCAGTTGAGATTGAATTGTGGACATAAAATGTTGACGTTTTGTTAGCGTTGTTATCTTCAGGGCTGTGTGGAAGCGGCAGGTGTTTGCTGCTTTTATTGGGAAGGTTCCCATCCCGGTGCTGGTTGTTGGGGGGTAACCCAACTTTGTTGATGAAACCTCATTCTAGAGAATCCTGCGATATTAGTTGCGTTAAAATGCCAGGAAATCAGAAATGAGGAATCACATTTTTGTTTGTTTTTTGAATTACATGGCGACTAATTAGTTCTGACATTAATGTGAGATTATAAAATGTGTTATTGCAGAACATATCTAGAAAACAGTAGCCATTGTCCACGCTGGTCATTATTTCTTTCGTCTGGTCAAGATATATAATCCCTTAAAATGTTCTTGTTGTCGTGGCAGCGGTCTATTTCTTGCCAATGATTCCCAACAATTCTTTGAGCTAGAAATCGCTGGGCTCGTGAACCCAGGAGTTTAGCCGCAGTTAATCACGTGCCGTGTTCTCCCTTCAGTTGTTTCGCACGGTGAAAGTCTTGGATCACCTCGAGTTCCTCCACGGACTTCTACGACCTCTCGTTGACGTCTACGCTGTTAGTGCCCTCGCGTTGGTGAAACTGATCGGCAAGCAACGCACGGAGCGCGAGTACGTTCAGGAGATTCTCGGAGAGATGAAGACACATCTAGAGTCTGGGTTCGTGCCTTACGGTGAGCAAATGAAGCCAAACTGCGTTGATGACAATTCTCTTTGTGTTATGATATGTTCTTCGGTTTTGCCCTGTGTTAAAGAGGTTTAAAGAAGGTACATAAGACTACACACTATCGTCTGTATCACTAATCTTTATAACAAAACGTAAACAACATCATTCTCCTGAAGATGACGAGCCATGCCTCGTCAAAATGCTAAGACGTAAGCAAAGCCACGGAGCACGGAGCAAAACCGAAAAACATAGCATTACATCAAACCTGAAGTGGCTCTGAAAATAACCACTCAACCAATTCTCTTTGTAATCTCCGATTCATAGCATGTCCCGTGTCCCATGTCCCATGCCCCATGCCCCATGTCCCATGTCCCGTGTCCCATGCCCCAGGCCCCATGTCCCATGTCCCATGTCCAGTGTCCCGTCTCCCATGCCCCATGCCCCAGGCCCCATGCCCCATATCCTTGCCTTCTTTTTGAGTTTCCGTTAATGTGTGCTCTCCCTCTTTCTTTTGATTTCTACAGTTATATTGCATATTGCAAGTCATGGTCTTTTAAAATGCAAGTTCTAACAAACTCTTGGTTTGGTTTTCAGGTGAAAGCATGGCCGTAGACCCCATCAAGTGCTCTTTAAAACTGTTTGAACATTGGCAAGTCCTAGAGTGCCACACGGAAGAGCGAGTCAAGCTTTACTATCTGCCGGAAAAATACGACAGCGAAAGTGAGGTTAGGAAGATATTCGATTTAGTGAATCAATTCAAATGGCTGGACAATCCGGAGCAACTCGCCGTTGCTGGCGTTGAAAGCAGCTCTTTGTGAAATGTGTCGAGAATACTGTTTCGATTAGGTACTTAATTTCAACGATTATACTTAAAAACGTGCACCAGTTTTTTAGAAATGTAATCCCGTTCTCATGTCCAGTGCAAGGGATTTCACAGAAAGTTGTGAATTTTTACTGAAGTTTCAAATCATTTTTATTACTGAAAATTCTACAACTTGAACCTACATTTTGTCACACTTTGATTTGTTAGTTGCTACATCATCAAAATAATTCCCCTTTCCCCTGTTTCCATCGTATTCTGTTAGCTGATCAATATGTATGTAGTTCAACAATTCATCCAAGTTCAGTGTTTGTCTTAATCTTGGTAAGTTCTTCTGGTCTTCTTTTATTGGCTTATCAACTTGATGGTTTGGTCAATCACTGTATACTCATGTATATATATTTTTATTTCATACTTTGTATATTTTGATTTTGAGAACCCAAATGTTTGATGCACAAATTTACAAACGTTGATACTCCAAATGTTGGGTCAGATGTGAAGAAATACCGACCATGTACCTATTAATTATTATTGAAAATATTTGATGATCGTTTTCTTTTGGATTCGCTCAAATTTGATGGCAGCTACGGTCACAGTTGTTTCCTGTGCATTAAAAAGTGCTCTTGCATTGCATTGAAAGTCCTTTAAACTCGAAAGTGCTGCTAATAAACACAATTTATTTGTAAAATGCACAATTTTCTATATTTTTTTTTTAACAGAAAATGATGTTACTGACCAAGTAACTTGGTTGTGCATTAAGTATACCTTCGAAAATGTTACCGAGAATGCAGCGATTTGTATCTACTGTAAAAATGATGTAAACTACATCATTTTTTGGTTCCAAGAAAAATGATATTTTACTGTAATTTGTTAAGCTCCCAAGTAAAATATGTTGAATGTAATGTGCCATGTGTGAAGAATTATTTTTATTTCATGGATACCTTTCTTCCTACATTACCTTTAGACTATCGCAGGTGATATTATTTCTGCAATCTGCAAAGTTTCCATAAAACCATTTTGACCGACACGACTATTGTTTTATTGATTATTGGGGTTTAACAACGCACTGTATTGACATTCGAAGAAAAGAACACAGCATATAAACAACTATTGTCTGTAGTATTGTCCCATCGAACGTTGAGTTACTATTACGGCAGTAAGACGGAATTGATAATGTAATTACCTGCAACAATTCACTTCTGACTTGCCTACTTAATTTTTGACTGAAACTTTTAAATAATTTGACAAAGTCATACTTTTATTTACTGTTTATCTGTGTAGGATGTTTAAGAATTTAATAAACCCAGAAATGAATGATGGTATCTAAATATAACCGTGCTTTATCTTCTTTTTCTTGTTCAGATCTCCTGGTTCAGAACATAATAAGTGAGTGGTTGGATTTTTGGAGCATTTTGAAATCAAGGGAAAAGGTGTGGACAGATTCGACGGCAGACTGAGGCCTCAAATCACGTTCGTGCGCAGCTACTTTACAGCCCTATTGATAAGCAGTCTAATTTTTTCAACGAAAGACATGGAATAAACGTGGGCTTGGGGAAAATTGAAAGCAACCAACTGCTGTCAATCTAGTGCCTACAATTGAAGACGGTTAAGACTCCATTCAAGAAATACAATGAGTCTGAAAAGATAATTCAATAATACTTGCTTCTGTGTTTCACTCTTCGGATGCAAACACTATTATAATTCTATTAGCCTCAGGTAATTATTGTAATAACAAAGCAATTAATAAACAAATAAATAAATAATAAATAAATTGTTTTTTAATCTGCGGTGAAGCTAAGGCATATGGAATTTGAGACTTTGCACGCAAACAGTTTGAGAATAGTCTTCATGGTACAAAGCTCATTTTGTAAATCTCTTTGGAAGTTGCAAGTGGGATTTCTTTGAGCAAGGAACGTAAATTACACAGCGCTGTTTTAGAGACAGTATTTAATGCAAATTAGGTTTGGTAAGTCTTAGTTTGAGTCTACCTAGTTATCTCATAGCTTGAGTAATTGACTGCTTGGGTTCATTTAAGGATTTCTACGTACACTATGCCAAATTTCATGCAACCTCACGAATTCTGATGTTTCTTTTAACATTTTTAGTTGTTAAAAATGTCAAAATTTCCCACAAAATGATTTTGTACTACCGAGTCGACCGACCCCCTCTGCTGGGCCAACCAGTAAATCATCATTCAAGGTCATGTATGTAGTGTTTGTTGTGATGTAGCGTGTGCTAGTTGGGATTTTTAGCCTCTTTGACAAAAAGGGGCAAAACATCTCGTTCCATGTGATAAACCACATACGTCGAGGAATTCAGAAAAAAAGTTTTTCAGTGAATTATCTTAGAATTACTGATCGCGGTTAGTGACACGCCACCCCCACTATAACCTACAAAACAATGTCTTTCACAAATAAAGCGGGGAAGACTCCTCAGGCTCAGGACTCGAGCTTTATATCAATTTTTCAAAACTTTCTTGTCAACAAAATTGATTCACCTCCACCAGACTATCTTTCGGAATCCGAAGATGATGCACAAGCACCTCCCTTACCAACATCTGTGGTGAGAAATCGTAGTGGAAATTCTTCGGAAAGCGGAAAGGAAAGTTATAAAGCGAGACCTGTTGAAGTGGCGAAGCTGTTCAACAACGAAGTGGAAAGGCAAAAACAACAAGACATGAATACTAATCCAAAAATAGCTAAGGACGAAAGTGTCAAGTCAGGACCAAAAAAGAAAAAGAAATTTAAGAAGAATACCACAACAACAAAAACAGGTAGGGCAGATGTACCGTAGCAACCACCCAGTTGTGACCACCTACATGTTTGTAGGCTGATAGATAAGCATCAAAATAAATCTGCGTGTTTAAAATATAAATATCTTAAATATATTATATATATAAATATATTTTAAAAGAGATGTCAACCTGATCATAATAAGATCTAGCGAAGGTTCTAGATTAATACTGCTTGAGCTTCAAATCAGTTGATTGCAATTTCCTTGGCATTGAATCAGAAATGTATTCTAATTAAAAAGAGCCTGGTGCCCCTGACAACTTTGGAGGTCGAAACTTCTTCATTAGCAGCGAAAATACTAGCGCAGATAGCATGAAAATTCTGTAGAAAACGGCAAAACACTAGAACGTGACTGAATAAATTTTGCGATCTGAAAATAACGCTTCGTCATCAATTTGTTGGTGCAGCGTGATGAAAACGGCACAGTCCATAAAAAGTACACTCTAATTATGCATATTTTATCCTATTTCATTATATTCCTGGATTCTGGAACAATTAAAAAGCTAAATGAAATCTCAAGTTTGATCAATGTCATTTGCCACTTGGTTAAGAAATGTCTGGGTCCAAATTTTCCAGTTTAATTTCAATGGTTTCGTTTTTTAGCAAAACAAAAGAAAACGTCAGTCTCTGAATTTTCGTTCTTTATATGTTTCTTAGTTTTAACTAATCATTAATAGTAATTATTAACATTTATTAGCTGTACTTAGTTCTAATTTTTAAATTATAGTTCCATCTTTTAAGTAACCCCCATAGATCTGGCTGCTACAGTGAATTTTATAAAAAAAGAATAGCAACCTACAGTTAGTTTTGTTAGAACTAATTCTTTTACTAACAATTTTCTGTGCTCTTTGCCACCAGTCTTGTCACCCGTACGAACGTCTGCGCGCAGGAAGGCAATGAACCAAACAACCTCGAAGGTGACCGACATCTTGGAAGAAGACGACTTAGTGGAGAAAACTGATTCAGACTTTGATTTGAGTGACTCAGATGCAGACCCAGCTTGGTCACCTATGAAGGTAACGCAAACAATTTAACTTGAGTGAGGTAGAGCTTAAGTTGTCAGATAATAATTTATTTGTAGTGTTTAACGACGCACTGTTTTGACATCTGGCCCTGTGGTGCTGGTCTAATGGCGTCGGTGAATGAGTGGATGATGATGAGGATGATGATGAACCTAACCTAGCCTAGAAGGGAGGTGGGGAAATCCGGTGCCGGCACGTAGCCTACTCCTGTCGAATACCAAGGGGACCACCGGCTTAACGTCCCTTCCGAAGGACGGTACAACTCGAACAACAGGATTCCTCCACAAATCCATGCTGTCGAGAGGTTGATAAGCAAAGCGAGTGAAGTTGCTGTACTAACTTTCATCCCTCCAACCTCTCTCCCTAACAGAACTGGTCATGTGTATGATGGTCTCCCATACAATACCTGACCCAGCGCAGTGTTGCTTAACTTCTGTGATCTCATGAGAAGCAATGTTTCCAACACGACAAACTGTTCGGTGCCAGATAAAAGATGGGGTTGATTGTTAAATTTGAGGTTCAACACTTGCCTTCATTACTCTAGAGAGAGCAAGTTGTGTCTTTTAATTTTCTTACGAATCACACAGCCGTTTGGCACTTTTACCAAATAACAGAAAGTTTACAGATAGTTAACATAAGTTTGGTTCAAATTAAATTAAATTAATTGGTGAAGCCAAATCCTCTCTTACGTTTCGTGCATTGACACCTGACTCAACACGCTTTTCAGTACTTATTTGAGAAAATTCTGCTTCTGGAACAAATTAGTAAAGCAAAGTTTCTGTTCTCAGGAGAATTCCGACAACGAACGGAATCGACGACGCGGTAGCAGACGGAAACGTCACATCTCGCCTCCGTCGATGAGCAGCGAAAGTGAAGAAGAACCGCAAGCAAAGCAGCAAAAAGTGACGACAAACTTTAACGCAAAGACTGAGATCACGAAGTCCGTTCAGAATCAAGTTCCACAAGTCCCAGCTGTTGCCGACAAACCAAGAGAAACTGCATCGATTGCGCCTTCTAAATTCACAAACCAAGGAAATTTATTATCTCCATCCACTGACGTAGTTTCTGGTCTGGATTTCAAGGTAAGGGAACAAAATGTCCAGCAGCAATCGTGGGGCTTATGATAAGTAGAGATGCAATCAGAAAATATTCTCCAAGCACAATCTTTCCACTGACTTGAAATGTCAACAAATGTTATTATTTTAAGAATTATGTTAATTCTTACCAAATTAGGCAACACAGGATACTTTCTCATACTTGTCATATATGTATTTGTATACATATATATACATCAAAGGTCTGGCCTAATCAAGGGCCTGCAATCCAATGGAAAAAACCAAACTGAAAGGAACCGTTTGGATGTTTTTTAATGCTAAAGATGGGAAATTTAAGTGTAAATATTGCTCAGTCAAAGGTACCTTTTTACCATCTTCTATATATTTCTCTTTAATGAACTTCATGCATGATAAGTAAAAATATAATAAAATAATGGAGTGAAATTGATACGGAAATCAAGGGTAAAATGTGATTTGGAGAAAACGCTTAGAAAATGCACGTGCTCGAGAATATTCTCAATAAGAAAATGCTCGAGCATTTGGCATCGCTAATAATAAGTCGGGGTCACAACGTTGATGTTGAACTGAGTTTTGTTAAATCATTCCGAATCGAATTGTGATTTATTTTTTATTGTACCGCTGAGATGCTTGTGTGTGCAACTGAAACTGACGTCTTATTTTGTTTTCATAGCCCGGGGAGTTTGTTGTGATGAAAGAAGATTTAGACCGAGAAAATCCCCCGCTTTGGCGATTGGACGGCAAGACGCTGCTTCAAAAATACGAAGCGTTCTACAAAAGCGGGGAAAAACTTTACCGTAATCTGACCACTGTAAGTTACCTGCGTTCAAGCGGACATTATTATTGAACCAATCTGGACGTTTTGTGTATGGTTTTGTGGTTTTACTCTGATGTGAGGAGGATTTTGAAAATGGCCAAAACATGGAGTTTCTAGAACCTTTTTTAAAACCTCTTAACCATCAATCCATGGCAAAATAACCTGGTATTGTTTATAAAATCAATTTTACAAAAAAAAGTTTAACTGCAAGTGTGCAGGTTCTAGGTAGAGGCCGAACGTTGATGTTGAACCGTTTACACTCAACGTTATTACCAATTTGCACCCATATTAAATAGGCTACAAGAACTATCAACAGTATTTATCAACACTAAAACAGTCTCAAAAATTGATGCCCAAACGGGGACTCGAACCCCGATCTCCACCTATCGCACCTATCCACCTACCTTGGAGAACTTTCATTCTCATCAAATACACTAAAATTGTCTCAAAAAACCACTGTCCAAGTAGCTCAATGGTTCAGAGCAACACCCGCGATAGGTGGAGATCGGGGTCCAAGTAGCTCAATTGGTTAGAGCAACACCTGCGACAGGTGGAGATCGGGGTCCAAGTAGCTCAATGGTTCAGAGCAACACCCGCGATAGGTGGAGATCGGGGTCCAAGTAGCTCAATTGGTTAGAGCAACACCCGCGATAGGTGGAGATCGGGGTCCAAGTAGCTCAATTGGTTAGAGCAACACCCGCGACAGGTGGAGATCGGGGTCCAAGTAGCTCAATTGGTTAGAGCAACACCTGCGATAGGTGGAGATCGGGGTCCAAGTAGCTCAATTGGTTAGAGCAACACCCGCGACAGGTGGAGATCGGGGTTCAAGTAGCTCAGTTGGATAGAGCAACACCCGCGACAGGTGGAGATCGGGGTTCAAGTAGCTCAATTGGTTAGAGCAACACCCGCGACAGGTGGAGATCAGGGTTTGAGTCCCCGTTTGGGCATCAATTACAGAGGAAACTTTCTTTGATGACAAAGAGATTTCTTTTAATGCCTGCGTTGCTTGTAACAGTTTTCAGGTTGGACGTCTCTGAGCCGACCACGATTCCTCAAAGCTCCCGTTCAGTTTCGAGTTCAAAGTCGCAAGGAAATCATCATCGAGTTCGACCAAGAGATGCTATCCCTGGACAAGAGGTTAGTTTAATTTGTACTCGTATTTAATTTTACAATCGATAACAAATACCGGTTATAGCATCACCAAAGTTCAGCAACACTGCCCTGGATTGGTTATTGAATGGGTGACCGACATGCAAGGTATGTTCTGGCAAGAGGTTGGAGCCAATACAGCAGCATCGACCACGGGACATGTTCCTGTTGTTTGAGTCGTACCATACCTCGAGGTTGTTTAGTACTCTGCTTCTCTTTGATGGAAGAAAGCTTTGTGGCAAGACTGAAATAGGTAGCACATAGCAAATAGGTAGCACATAGCAAATAGGTAGCACATAGCAAATAGGTAGCACATAGCAAATAGGTAGCACATAGCAAATAGGTAGCACATATCAAATAGGTGGCACATAGCAAATAGGTGGCACATAGCAAATAGGTAGCACATATCAAATAGGTAGCACATAGCAAATAGGTAGCACATAGCAAATAGGTAGCACATAGCAAATAGGTAGCACATAGCAAATAGGTAGCACATAGCAAATAGTGGTGCCAAAAATACACCTTAGACCTAGGAACTAGCATAGGCCAGATTGCCTACTAGCACTAACCACCGGTATATTTGTATTTAAGTTAGAAATCAATAAATAAAATAAAATAAATCGGCTTAATCCAAGATGCCGAATTTCTTTATCCAAAGGTAAGATTTTAAGAACGGTTGTGGAGCTATCGTCTGTGTGATGGCTGGAATATTTTTGGTTTTCAAGCTGAAACTAAAGGAAAACGCTATTCACGCTTTCTTCCGTGTTCCAGAGATTTTGCCGACGAAATTTCTCAAGATTTGGAGCCGTTACAAGAGACTTACGAAGTGTACATCCAGACGCTCATTTCACACGTACTGGACGGCAACTTCTTGCCGGAGATATTTCGAGAGAAAGGCATGGACTTTATTTCATAACCTAGAAAATAATCCCCGCTTATGTTTCACATTCTAACATGTGAATGTTTTGGTTACTTGCAAACTTAGTGGAGTGGTGTGAAAACTAATTAAATATACCAATTGCCAAACAACGTTAAGAAATCCAGACAAGCATTAGATATTTATAACACATTTGAAGCCAGAGAGAAAATCAATTTATTTAAAAATCGACAGCTATCCATAGTTATGGTTGACCATTAAGGTGTAGCTTACTGATCTATATTTTAATACAATTTGTTATTAATATTATTTATGATTATGGTTATGAAATGAACACATGGTAATTATGAATTGTTGTTTTATAAATGGTTGTGTAAGATGCAAATTGTTGATTTTAAGAATGTTTTCTGCTCTAGATGAATTCTTCTTATCGAAAATGAAGATCGTTGACGAATTGGGTGAGAAAAGAAAGTCGCAGCTTGTCACGATGTCTGGATGGAAGGAAGAAGTTCTGGCCGTTGTTGACACGTGGCCAAGCTTTGAACTAACGGTAAACGCAGTCGGCTACAAGAACAAAGACTGCGCTGCGTGCAAGAAAACTAATGCTCGTGCGCTGATGGAACTGGACGGTGAACCTTACGATAAAGCAACGCTCAAATCCTGTCCCATCTTTCCTAAAGGGTCAAAGGTAAGCCAGATAGTTAAATACAATTCTTGGTTTTTAGATGAAATCTTATTTAAATTGCAAACGCTTGCAATGCGCAGGGTTTTTTATTATTATCAACACAAGAACCGTCTCAAAAATTGATGTCAAAATGGGGACTCGAACCCCGATCTCCACCTGTCACGGGTGTTGCTCTAACCAATTGAGCTACTTGGATCCCGATCTCCACCTGTTGCGGGTGTTGCTCAAACCAGTTGAGCTACTTGGACCCCGATCTCCACCTGTCGCGGGTGATGCTCTAACCAATTGAGTTACTTGGACCCCGATCTCCACCTGTCGCAGGTGTTGCTCTAACCAATTGAGCTACTTGAACCCCGATCTCCACCTGTTGCGGGTGTTGCTCTGAGCCATTGAGCTACTTGAACCCCGATCTCCACCTGTCGCAGGTGTTGCTCTAACCAATTGAGCTACTTGAACCCCGATCTCCACCTGTCGCGGGTGTTGCTCTAACCAATTGCAATTGAGCTACTTGGACCCCGATCTCTACCTGTCACGGGTGTTGCTCTAACCAATTGAGCTACTTGGATCCCGATCTCCACCTGTCACAGGTGTTGCTCTAACCAATTGAGCTACTTGGACCCCGATCTCCACCTGTCGCGGGTGTTGCTCTAACCAATTGAGCTACTTGAAACCCGATCTCCACCTGTCGCAGGTGTTACTCTAACCAATTGAGCTACTTGGACCCCGATCTCAACCTGTCGCAGGTGTTACTCTAACCAATTGAGCTACTTGAACCCCGATCTCCACCTGTCGCGGGTGTTGCTCTAACCAATTGAGCTACTTGGACCCCGATCTCCACCTGTCGCTAGCAGAACTGGTCATGTGTATGATGGTCACCCATCCAATACCTGACCCAGCGCAGTGTTGCTTAACTTTCATCCCTCCAACCTCTCTCCCGAACAGAACTGGTCATGTGTATGATGGTCACCCATCCAATACCTGACTCAGCACAGTGTTGCTTAACTTCAGTGATCTCACGAGGACCGGTGTTTCCAAAACGCCAAACTCTTCAGTTTAGAAAGTTTAAATAATGTTTAGTAAATTTGCGGAGAAGTAAGAGGAGGAAAGCTGGAAGTGTTGTGTTTTTGATTAACGCCTACAAACAAACGGAGCAGATGATTTGCAGCTTGTTTGAAATGCCAACTACAACGAGTTTAATGAGATATGTTTTTTTCTCAGAGTATCCTTCTGTGCTTACAATGCTTCAACCGAATGCAGTTGTACCATAAAGTAACGCACATGAAGCAAATGACGTTCGTCGAATGCGCCAAACAAGTTTCCGTGATAAGGAACGACAAAGGGCAAAATACAACGACAATACTTGACGATATGCTGACCAACGAAGTGTGGATGAATCAGGTAATTAACCTGCGTACAACACTTCATCGCTGGCTCTGATATGTTTTTTCTTTGATTTAAAAGTAGGGTTTTATTGACTCGTCATTCTTGTGCTCATTTTGTGCCGATTTATTTTCAGATTGTCGCTTCTATTAAAGAACCGTTGAAGACGATCGACCAACTGGATGTGAAAAGTATCAAAAGAATTGTGGCTGAAAAGTACCGAGCAAACAAACCTACGCAGATATAAAGGTAGCCAAGAGTTTGTCGACGGCGCTGACGAGGAGCTTTCTGTGATAAACGCTAATGAAGTATCATAATTCTTGCTTGATAACTATTTTGACTGATGCTGAGAATGATTTTCCATAGGTAATAGGCATGTACGCAGAATAATGATCCCCTATGATTTCATTTCATATGGGGTAAGAATATTATGAATGCTTTTACGAATGGCCATCACTGAAATATTCTTTGAATTGTCTGATAGTGCTTCTTTGTGCTTGGGTTATTTGAATACTGATGCAAGGAACTTAAGTTAGGCAAAATTATCCGCTGTCTACCACCTTCCATTGACCACACAGCACTTTGCCGTAAAGCAGTTCAAACCGTAAATATAATCTTGTTTTAACGTCTTTGTTAGGTTACAAAATGCCTCTTGCATTCTTGTAATCGGAATGTTTTTTTTTTTCTGGTTTGTAGGTTTGATGTCAGATTTTTCAAAAACACTTTGATCATTTGACCACTTCATTGATTTGACCAATTCCTGATTAGTTAACCCACAAATAAGGGTGTCAGCATCGACATTTCAGCAACCATCCTCGGAGACTGGGGAAACTCTGAAGCACTTAAAACTATTGTTAGTTGGGTCGGAGAGCTTTGAAGACATATAAAGACAACTAGACTGATAAGAGAAAGCCAGAAGCACCAAAGAATGTTAATCTTTGGATTATTGTTGCAACAATGTGGACCGATTAGAATCTAACAATCCGTTAATTTCTAATTTGCCTGGCAACAGCCAAGCTGCAGATTTTTTTTTGTTTTTCAACTGAAAATCACTGATAATCCAATCCAAAAAGTTAATTTTTTTTACTCTTTCCCAAATGGCAAAGCCCTGCATTGTAGGTGGATAGTTGACACTTTATCTTGTGTAGTGACATTTTATTGTTATCAAATCAAGATCATTCCCAAATCACAACACTCGTAGCTCTACTGAGCGAAAGGAAATCGTCAAACAGTTCTTATGATGAACGTAAATTATTATTAAGCGTGCAGAATTAAACGCAGAGGCCTGGAGAGTAAAATGACAAGCTGATCCTTCCTAGGGAGGTGGCAAGTTGACCCAAAATGCCAACTAGTAGAACCCATGTATAACTTTGCAAGTTCTAAATTCTAGCTCTTTGCAATTCTAGTTCTTTGCAATCATGTCATATCATTAGATGGATTATTACTTATTCAGAAATATCTTTATTTACATGTAGTTAGTTTGTTTGTAGTTACGTACGTTGATTTCTATAGTTGTGTTTAACTGTTAATAGGTGCCGTTGTCAGTGGTATTATCCATCAGGATAATAAATTTCCGTAAATCAAAGATTTTTTTTATCAGTTTGATAATTTCTTAGCTATTTAGTACTAACTATTTAGGTAGCAACAAATCATCTTTTCTAGAACTTGTATAGGGTGCCAAGAAGCTGGATATTTGTAGTAGTTCAGAAGGAAAAAGAGAGAGCGCAACTTACTGGTAAAGAAAATTAGCATCGTGTGGTGCGCGTGTCAAGAATTCTAGAAATTTCTCTCGAGTGCACAACGCAGCTCCAATTTTCTTCTCCAGAAAATCACGTTCACTCTATTTTTCCTTCTTCCCCACAACAATTAAAGCCTAGACTCACTCGAGTTTGCAACTTTCATGTTGGCGATAACGCGTTTCTATTTTTCCGGCTGGTTAGCAGACTTTAAAATCAAAGTACTCTTAAAGATATCTTACGAGTTGCAACCATGAAGCATCCAGGGCCAAAAGTTCAGAAAGATTATTTTCACGGTTCGATTTTGTTCCTTAAGTTTATGTTATTATTATAAAGTGCAAAAAAATGTTACCCCCAACAATGCCATTTGTGATCCACTATGAACCAGGTAAGAGAAACTAAAGAAACTTAACTGAGGTTGAACTTGGAGTTTTCTGTCTTGTTGCTGTAATCAACCATTTCACCTTCGATTCTTTCTTTCCTCTCCCCCAGTTCGTTTGATTGGTGTTCTGGCATTCTGACCCATTTATATGCATTTTGAAAGTGTTGGAAATTAATTAATTAATTAATTATAAATCTAAAAAAAAATCCTTTAGTAGTTGTTATTTAAACGATGTTAAGGTGGCTGCTACAAGAAGTAAAAGTGTAAACTGCTAAGATTTTGCAATTGATTTGGAGCTGGTTGGTTGTATTTTTGTATTCTGTATATGCATGACATTATTTGTTTATGAGTTCTCATTTTTGGGCAAGTCATTCCCAGACAACAGTTAGATGCAGTGTACCAGATAAGCACGAGTGAAGGATCTATTAAAATTATTTGTAAATAAATAAATAACTATCTTTAATCCTTTGAAACCATGACATGTTCCTAACAAAATTCCGTAATACCTCCGTAATGCCTAGGATATAATGAGAAACATACAAATATGCTGTACAATGTGATTGTCTGTGATTTATTTGATATGATTCCTCAGATTGTTATTTAAGAATATGTATGTCTCTTGATCATCTTTGATTTCTTTCACTCGCTAAATGTCAAGTTGGGAGCGCTCTTGCGTGCGTGCGGTCGCTTGTGTTTCTCAGATTCTTTCAACATCTGGTACTCAATGCTGTTTCTCTTCTGAACAAGTGACAGTTGCCTCTGAAGCTTGACCAGCTAGAAAATAGAATGAGTTTTATTTATTTACTTATTTTATAATACAGTTCAAGTTCATACAAAGAAAACAAAAACTAAGTTGTTTTAAAAATCCCAGATAAGTTACACTTGTGTGTCGCAAATATATATTGATGCAATACGAGCTACTGACATTAAGGTACTTGTACGGTTAGGTTATCTACTAACAGATGATTTAAAATCGAGATAATTATTTCCTTTTTTGATGATCAATTCAAAAATGTTGGTTTTGAATTTTTTTAGACCTGACTTGAAGTGGGAGGCTGTTAAATAATTTTACAAATAAGTTTAATTTGTGGATTGTTCTGAAAGAATTTGAGCTTAGAAGGTAGGTAGGTTTTTGTTTGGCTAATAAGAATTTTTAACAAGAATTTAAAGAAATAGCAGAACCCTTTATGTTTCTATATTTTTAGTTGGCATTCTATATTCTGTTTGGTGAAACTGTCGATTTTTAATGTCCCTTTCATTACAGACACTTTTTTAGGAGGATCAAAGTATTACCTGTTGGATTTCTTTGTCAAGCATCAGTTGTTTTGATTTTGGGCTCAGACTATCTTCAAGTTTTGACCCGTTCAAGCATTGAAGAGATCGGAATATATCAGCCATTTCCTCACCAATTTCCCTGTGAAACAAAACAACATGTGTATTTACAACAAAAAATTGCCCAATGAGCGCTTTTTTAATTTCATACCTTGGCTTTTCTTCCCGTTTGGTAGGCTGTAGTTTCTCGGTGCCATCCAAATGAAGGTCGGTGTTGATGTCATAAGGAGCTGAGAAGTCGTGTTTTCTGAATTTAGGAATACTCTGGCTCTTTCTGTAGTCCATTCTCCACCCGTTCAAGATCTCTTGGTCTCTGAAATTTATCATCAAGTCTCACGAAAGATTTAAGAATTATGAATTCAAATACCATTAGCAGATGATAAGAGTGATTTCTTAGAAGTGCTGTTAAATTTTCTAGCTGCAATTTTTTTTTTTTTATGGTTGCATTTAAACAAATCAATTCTGCATCTCACAAAATTATGCAAGATGATAATTCTTTAAGAAAATTTTCTCCAATGTCCCGTAAACACTGAATCTCAGCTTCAGGCAAAAACACTAAAAAAAAAACTACAAAAATAAACGTGAACGTAATTTACTTTCTTCGTTGAAGAACTTTTCCCTGCTGTTCCAGCATTTCTCTCAGCTTGCAAATCCACATTTCCTTCATAAAGTTCTCCTGTATTTTCTCTTCGCGATTTATCATTTTTATTTCGTACGCCGACGGTTTCTGTCGAAGCGGAAACAATAGTTTTTCTTCCGTTGTAAAACAATCTCCGTCTGGTAACTGCGTCTCGTTGAAAGACATCGGAAAATCGTCGCAAATCGATGTCTGGTTCAGGAACTTTGATCTCATTTTGTTGTTGGAAAAGAGCGGTTTCTTATTCCCAACGCAGGACATCTGCGAGGACTTCAATGCCAAGATGTGCGAAGGGAATTGAAGTGGTTTCTTTGACCGCAGAGAATTGTTGGTGCATGATTTCGATTGAAATTTCCGGGACAGTTTCTTCTCCTCGGTAACTACAACATTAATATAATGTTAACAAGTATTTTTTGATTTGGTAGTTTACTGGATCCTCTATTAAAATATCAATTTCAGATGTCAGTTCTTACCCAATGGTTTTGTATTTTGGTAGATGAGCTCTGATACTGGCTGAATATCAATTGGAGCCTCGATTTCTATTTCACTTCGTAAGAACAGGAGTAAAGCTTTTAATCCCTTACTTATTATTTCTTGCGAAGGGTAAGTTATCGGGTTTCCTTTCAATTGTAGTCCTCGTAATCTTGGCACCAAGCCTAAAAAATTGTCAAATTTGTATATGAGTAAATATGACATGATCATCTATAACATTTATTTGTTATTTTTCTTATGTATGCCTATGAAACTAGCTCGCTACATGGACAGGTTGAACTTAACGTTTAGATAAACAAAAATATATAATTGTACTTCGGTTCGTACCTAATTCCGTGGGCAGCTTTGTAATCCTGTTTTCTTGAAGTAATAACGTCTCTAGCGTGGGGTGATGGGCAATGCTCGTTGGAATGGTACGCAGAAGATTATTTCTGATGTCAAGCCACTTAAGATATGGAAGTGAGGGTAAAAAGTCTACTGGCAATTCTTCTATGATGTTCCGTTCCAAATAGAGATACTGAACATTTTTAAAAGTGTCACAAAAGTGTGTGGGTATTTCCCTAATGTCTTGTGACTTTAAATCTACATAAGCTCCATTATTGTTAGTATTTAAGTGTTTATAAACAGTATTGAAAGACAAATTTAGGCCACGTTCCCCAGCTTTGGTGGTTGTATCCTGGCTTTGGACATAAGGAACAATTTCACTTCCGTTCAGTTTAAAATTGATGCCTGCGATCATTTTACGACTAGTTTTTGTGGTCTGATTAGCGTATCAACCTTTGGTTTCAACGTTTTTTCTTGACTTTACCACTTAAATATACCTTTATCAAATTACTGTCAAAATGTGCTTCATGATTCCCAAATATTATTTGTTTTGTGGTTGCTAGGGCTTTGTAATAACTAAATTACATGCATGTTATAAACAGAATTTATAAGACTTTGGTGCACACTAATTAAAACAAGTAAAGAACTAACTTAATTATAAGAGACAAATTTCATATATTGAAGTAACTCAGTATTGAATGAGTTTGTTTTCCTAAAAGTCTGGAAGAAAAACGTGTCTTCATGCGAATTGAAAAGTTGCGCTTGATCAATTTAATGACGTCACAGAGATGTCGTCACATGTCAGTTGCGTCGTCGCTTGCGCCTGCGTTCTCTGTTCACAATTTGCGTTCCTCGATTCAACATGGCGAATGTTCGTGATAGCGATACGTCTTTGTGGCTACATAATAAACTCGGAACGTCTAATGATTCATGGACAGGTGGTTCAATATGTTCTCAATTAAATGCCGAAGTGTTAAGGAACATCAAAGATTGTTTTCTAGACTTACAAACTCAAGTGAAGCTCAAGTTATTACTGTCATTTTTCCACATTCCCCGCCGCAGTGTTGAAGAGGTGGGGGTTTTGTTTACAACCTATTTTATGTATTTTTCATGTTAAATGTCAAATTACATGCAATTTACTAATTTGTTGATGTTTTCAAATCTCTGTGCCAGTGGAGGGTGGAGCTTGAAGAGATCTTGGAAGTTGCTCAAGTGGACAGTGACCAGTGGGTTTCAATGCTTTCCGAAACCATGAAAACTCTTCCCTCGACAGGCTCCCTGAATACCCATGTTGGTGATATGGATGACAACAGTCGTATATTCTCTGATCTTGTAAATGATCTTAAAAAATTAGGTAAGTTTCTGCTCTTTTGAAAAGTTTTTGTGCACCATATTGCAGCAACGGTCTAGGTATGCATTTTGGATTGCAACAAAAAAACTACTTCATATCGGTATTCTGTCGTTTCTAATTAAACATTTGTTGTCTTTTAGTGAAAAAGAAAAGTGACTTGGGTATGCTCCCTTTAGAATGCCATTATCTGAATAAGAATGCGTTAGCTAATGTGGTAGGTCAACAGCCTCCTCCAGTTAAACATTTCACTCTCAAAAGAAAACCAAAATCAGCCGCGTTAAGAGCCGAACTACTACAGAAATCAATAGATGCTTCCAGTAATCTCAAGAAGAGCACTGCACCTACAGTACCGGTTAGATCAAGAGGAATGCCAAGGAAAATGACTGACACAAGTAAGAATTACAAATACTTTCCTAGCAAAGTTTGTACCTGTAAGTGCCTGTCTCACAGCCATAAAAGTCTGCTGAATTTCATGAGTTGGATGTTAAAATTAAGTGTCTATGAATGGGAGTCGGTTTAATAACTCCATAAATATGAAATCTTATAAATAATAATCAATTGGTAAACCTAACCTAGCTTATTTTCGTTTTGAAATTTAAAGGTTTAGAATTTTCTGTTTTTTTTTTTTCTGTGTCAACTTGATAAATGAACATATTCACAAATAGGTTGACCACTTCATTGCGGTGCTAACTATGTTTTCTCTTCTGTTAGCTCCGTTGAAAGGAATCCCAAGCCGGTTGCCGGGCTTTAAGTCTCCAGCGATGGTAAGTCCATCTCTAACCCCGCGCCCGGCAATATCCCGGACTCCGGCCGGACGAAAAGATGGAGGAATAAAGTTGCTGGCTATCAACGAGCAGCCGCTCGGGTTCGCTGCTGCAAAGAAGAGGAAACGCATGCAAGGTAACATCAAGATTATGTTCAAATTGTGGCTGATTTATTTAGTTTTCTAGAACTATCATCTAAAACCTATTATTGGTGCCATTTGAATTTTTTATGTAGAATTTTAGTTGTTTGAGATCAAAGAAAGACATTGCATGAGCATGGAAAGTCAATATTGAACCAGTTTCATCCGTTAAGCTTGTGACCCTCATTGCTATTTGCAATTATGTTGTCGCATTTGAAACCAAACATTGAATTTATTCTGAGTTGCACGATTCTGTCATCTGCTTGTTGTGGGTAGACAACGCAGGTCTAGAGCTCTAGTGTTAACTTTGTGTTAACTTTGTGTTAACTTTGTGTTAACTTTGTGTTAACTTTGTGTTAAATTTGTGTTAAATTTGTGTTAACTTTGTGTTAAATTTGTGTTAAATTTGTGTTAACTTTGTGTTAACTTTGTGTTGGACTTTCCATTTCATGTTTAAATCTGGGGTTTAAAGCTGGGAGCCCTCGATTGTGCGTCAAAATATATTTGTTAAGCATCACGGCTTCTTTATGTTTACGTTTAGTACCGTCTTAATGAGCTGAAAGCTTAGAACTGTAATTGGGAAATCTCTTTAAATTTGAAACTATTTTTTAATTTTTTTTTGTGAGAAAATAATGAACACATATTTTTTTATTTTCTTCTAATTCCAATTTTGAATAAAATAAACCTGTTTATAATTTTGGCGTTTGAATCTCGTACGAAAACGAGGGTCGCCATTTTTTATGACTTGAAGTGAAATCTGACGTCAAAAAACAGAAGCGAACGCAAAGGAGACACAAAATGACGTCAGAACTACGTGTAGTTAATCACAGCCCGTTTTAATCCCGTCACGAGAATTCATATTTTAGTCATTCTTAAAACAAATATAAATAGAAAAGTTATGATCGGATTATAAAAAGGAAAAATACGTCAGATTTAATTTTAAACGCGTATTTGAACACAATGATAATAATTAAAAAATAATCTTAATCACATTTCCCGATTGAAACAGAATACAGTTTTTGTGTTGAAATGTTGGATCCTGCCACGTGAATCAAACCGTGTTGTCTTTGATTGCAGATATGGAAGAAGCAAAGAAAGTTTCGGAGGCAAACGCAGCCCAACAGCTGTTGCTGTCCACGCAGCCGACGGAGAAGGAGGAAGACAAGACTCCAGACTACGCTGTCGGTCTCGCTGCTATGAACCCGCCCACTCCTGGTCCCGGAGCCACGCCCTCTTATAATCCGGCAACGCCCCAACACGTCATGACTTCGCTTACTGCAGTACCGTTTGATAACTCACGTGAGTCAATCTACCACAATCAGCAAACAAGCTTTCATACAAAGCTTTGTTTTATTTTCTTCCTTTTATAACAACAGGTAGAAAATAATTTTTTTTAGACTCATGTCTACTTGATGTAAACTAAGCACAAGTTTTAACAAAAACTATTTTAACTGGGTTTTGAATGCTAAGTGAAGAACAACTAAATTTCCCAACGTTTCGTAACTTGTACCTGTTACTTTATCAAGGGTAAGAGCAGTCCTGAAACCCTTTTTACTCTTACCCTTGATAAAGTAACAGGTACAAGTTACGAAATTTTGTGAAATTTTGTTGTTCTTCACTTAGCATTCAAAACTCAGTTGAAATAGTTTTTGTTACAGGTAGAGAAGGTATAATTTAAGGCATTTAACTTGATTATGCCAAATCATTTTGCATCTACTTCATGCTTTTTTCATTTTACTTTTCATTCACCAACTTCTTCCATATCTCCTAATCTCGCCAGCTTTCTGTCTCTTCTAATTCATTCCATTTCCCATCTCTTTCCTCCACTTCATCTTCTACTCTTTGTATCCATCTTCCCCTTCTCTCATATTCCAAGCTTAAAATCTTTCTTGGCAATCTTTCTTCCTCCATTCTCATCCTTTTCCCAAACAATTTCAATTTTTCTTTCCCAACTTTCATGTTACATATCATAAACATATTCCAGAGATTGTTTTCCCTCCCACGCCAAGTCCCACTGGTTCACGCTTCGTACCTTGCATGTGTTTATCATCACAGAACCCTGTCATACCTGGCACCAGTGGATGAATGTGTTCCCGGCCAACTCTTGCATGTGTTTATCATCACAGAACCCTGTCATACCTGGCACCAGTGGATGAATGTGTTCCCAGCCAACTCTTGCATGTGTTTATCATCACAGAACCCTGTCATACCTGGCACCAGTGGATGAATGTGTTCCCGGCCAACTCTTGCATGTGTTCATCATCACAGAACCCTGTCATACCTGGCACCAGTGGATGAATGTGTTCCCGGCCAACTCTTGCATGTGTTTATCATCACAGAACCCTGTCATACCTGGCACCAGTGGATGAATGTGTTCCCAGCCAACTCTTGCATGTGTTTATCATCACAGAACCCTGTCATACCTGGCACCAGTGGATGAATGTGTTCCCGGCCAACTCTTGCATGTGTTTATCATCACAGAACCCTGTCATACCTGGCACCAGTGGATGAATGTGTTCCCGGCCAACTCTTGCATGTGTTTATCATCACAGAACCCTGTCATACCTGGCACCAGTGGATGAATGTGTTCCCGGCCAACTCTTGCATGTGTTTATCATCACAGAACCCTGTCATACCTGGCACCAGTGGATGAATGTGTTCCCAGCCAACTCTTGCATGTGTTTCATCATCACAGAACCCTGTCATACCTGGCACCAGTGGATGAATGTGTTCCCGGCCAACTCTTGCATGTGTTTATCATCACAGAACCCTGTCATACCTGGCACCAGTGGATGAATGTGTTCCCAGCCAACTCTTGCATGTGTTTATCATCACAGAACCCTGTCATACCTGGCACCAGTGGATGAATGTGTTCCCAGCCAACTCTTGCATGTGTTTATCATCACAGAACCCTGTCATACCTGGCACCAGTGGATGAATGTGTTCCCGGCCAACTCTTGCATGTGTTTATCATCACAGAACCCTGTCATACCTGGCACCAGTGGATGAATGTGTTCCCGGCCAACTCTTGCATGTGTTTATCATCACAGAACCCTGTCATACCTGGCACCAGTGGATGAATGTGTTCCCGGCCAACTCTTGCATGTGTTTATCATCACAGAACCCTGTCATACCTGGCACCAGTGGATGAATGTGTTCCCGGCCAACTCTTGCATGTGTTTATCATCACAGAACCCTGTCATACCTGGCACCAGTGGATGAATGTGTTCCCAGCCAACTCTTGCATGTGTTTATCATCACAGAACCCTGTCATACCTGGCACCAGTGGATGAATGTGTTCCCGGCCAACTCTTGCATGTGTTTATTGTCACAGAACCCTGTCATACCTGGCACCAGTGGATGAATGTGTTCCCGGCCAACTCTTGCATGTGTTTATCATCACAGAACCCTGTCATACCTGGCACCAGTGGATGAATGTGTTCCCGGCCAACTCTTGCATGTGTTTATCATCACAGAACCCTGTCATACCTGGCACCAGTGGATGAATGTGTTCCCAGCCAACTCTTGCATGTGTTTATTGTCACAGAACCCTGTCATACCTGGCACCAGTGGATGAATGTGTTCCCGGCCAACTCTTGCATGTGTTTATCATCACAGAACCCTGTCATACCTGGCACCAGTGGATGAATGTGTTCCCAGCCAACTCTTGCATGTGTTTATCATCACAGAACCCTGTCATACCTGGCACCA
Source organism: Protonemura montana (assembly GCA_947568835.1). NCBI lineage: Eukaryota > Metazoa > Arthropoda > Insecta > Plecoptera > Nemouridae > Protonemura > Protonemura montana. The sequence continues at coordinate 16,877,921 of OX387607.1, read as the reverse complement.
GTGGATGAATGTGTTCCCGGCCAACTCTTGCATGTGTTTCATCATCACAGAACCCTGTCATACCTGGCACCAGTGGATGAATGTGTTCCCGGCCAACTCTTGCATGTGTTTCATCATCACAGAACCCTGTCATACCTGGCACCAGTGGATGAATGTGTTCCCAGCCAACTCTTGCATGTGTTTATCATCACAGAACCCTGTCATACCTGGCACCAGTGGATGAATGTGTTCCCAGCCAACTCTTGCATGTGTTTATCATCACAGAACCCTGTCATACCTGGCACCAGTGGATGAATGTGTTCCCGGCCAACTCTTGCATGTGTTTCATCATCACAGAACCCTGTCATACCTGGCACCAGTGGATGAATGTGTTCCCGGCCAACTCTTGCATGTGTTTATCATCACAGAACCCTGTCATACCTGGCACCAGTGGATGAATGTGTTCCCAGCCAACTCTTGCATGTGTTTATCATCACAGAACCCTGTCATACCTGGCACCAGTGGATGAATGTGTTCCCAGCCAACTCTTGCATGTGTTTATCATCACAGAACCCTGTCATACCTGGCACCAGTGGATGAATGTGTTCCCAGCCAACTCTTGCATGTGTTTATCATCACAGAACCCTGTCATACCTGGCACCAGTGGATGAATGTGTTCCCGGCCAACTACCCCAACATGTACACTCAGTTGGCCGATCCTGAAACAACCGCCTGCAATAGTTCCGAGCGTGAATACTGTTTGAATGTCAGGTGGACTTGAATCAGTTGAATCGATTTAACAAATAAAATAACTGCTCTGATATTGTTACGAAATAAATTAAGTTTTAATCTCTACGAAGTCGATGTCTTTTTTGTTGGTAATGCTGTGATTGTTTGCAATGGAAGGTGAAAGTTACACTAATTTAACTGTCAAACGGCCGCTACTAGCGTAGCAATATGAGATGAAATTGCTACAAATGGTGATGTCTTTATATTTTATTTCTGAAACTTGTTTTGCTGCTAAATTCTACGCTCACTTCCACACTTTCAAACTTTAATATGACGACCAACCAACAAGATATTTAGTTGTTCTACAGAAGCTTCTTAGCAACAAAACTAGTATTTCGTAAAATTGGGCTTTTTTATTTCGTGTGCTTTTCAAAACAAATTGCAACTTTGTCTTTATTTCATTATTTTCTTGGTTCTGGTCTTCGATTCACGAGTCAACTCAAAATATCAGATTTTTTCAGATCATTTTCTATTCATTAAGCTCTAAACACTAAACCGCACTGATATACTGATAGTACCACCAAGCTTTCAAACGCATCTCAAGTTCCAACTTTAGAACCAGTGCTTGCAATTTTCTTTCGGCCAGATGATACTGAAACATTTCCGATCCTAAGATATCCTTAGCACTTTTATTATCCACTTATATATTTATTTATATACATATTTTATTATTTTTTGTCCCCGTTTGGACATCAATTTTTGAGACGGTTATAGTGTTCATAATAATAAAATACCCCGCGCATTGCAAGCGTTTGCAATTTAAATAAGATTTCTTCAAAATATATCCTCAGTATTAGGATGAAATCTTATTTAAATTGCAAACGCTTGCAATGCGCGGGGTATTTTATTATTCCATATTAGTCGGGTATTAGTCCCCGTTTGGGCATCAATTTTTGAGACGGTTATAGTGTTGTTAATAATTAAATATCCCTAGTACCTTTTTTAAACTTGGCTCACCTGCGAGATGAAATCGCTTGCCGGAGTTAAACCTCGGTTCTCCGCAGCCGAAACTCCGACATCTGCGATCTCGGCCGACGCTCCTTCGTCCGGCCAGACGTTGCTGCCGATCATGAACCCGCCTACGCCGAGCTACGTGCCTCAAAGTCCGGCGCCGCCAGCCAATCACGCGCCTCCGCCTTCTCCTGCCGCCGCGATCGTCGCGTCAGTCGCAGCGCCGACCAAAGTGGAGCTCAGGATGACACCAACTCTGCAGGCGACGCCATTGAGGTAAACACAACGGTCATATATATGATATAATAATAATAATAGTTAATTCATCACAATTGGCTGCTTTTGGCATGAGACATGTCGATATATATATATATATATAATTCACAACTCACAATTCACTTTGTACAAGACAAAAAATCGTCAAATCCCTCATCCCAACCCCGTGAAAGCTGGAATATGTGTGTCCAGATAGCTCAGTAGCTCAGTAGCTCAGCAGAGCATCCGACCGGCAATTAGGAGGTCCAGGGTTCGTATCTTGGTTCAGTTGCACATTTACCCAGTCTCTAGCTTTCCTTTCCAAGTTAAGAATATGCATAAACTGTTAATCTATGTCAGTGAGCAACAAACCCTCGATTATTAATAAGAAATATTTACCATTTGGTTCACCAAGTTTTAATTATTTTTGTCGGTGGGTGCAAAATATGTTTGTTTTTTAATAATTGACCTTGATTATTAACGTAAGATGTATTTAGGAAGCTTGAACTAAGTAGCTGTTTTAATTTTTGTGGTCCTTTTGTTATCGGAAAATGTTCAGAATAATATATACAAGTCATCGGAAGAATTTCACCCGTGATAAAGTAACAGGTATAAGTTACGAAACGTTGGGAAATTTAGTTGTTCTTCACTTAGCATTCAAAACCAAGTTAAATTAGTTTTTGCGAAAACTAGTGCTAAGTTTACATCAAGTAGACATGAGTATAAAAACTAAAATATTTCTATAATTATTTCCAAAAAGTAATAATTAAAATCAGTTACCATCTTCTTGCAGTTCTTCTTCCCAAGATTAATCTCTGGTCCAGCACGAGTATTAGTTCTGTTGTCTATGGTAACCACGGAGATATCCTGGAAGTACGTTGCAAGTTTTTTCCCCCAGGACTGTACCAGTAGCGACCGTGAACCCCGTCATACAACGCAAGGGCGGTCTGTCGTTGTCACGGACGCAGATGTTAGAAGCCCAAGACATGTTCCGCACAGCGAACAAAGTCACTCGGCCGGAGAAAGCTCTCATCCTCGGATTCATGGCCGGCTCCAGGGGTAAGTACAGCGGTTAAAAGTTAGTTAAAAAAAGCTTCATTTGAAATAAAAATCTAAGTAAGGATAACGTTAGGACAACCTCGAAAAATTGGCGTTTTTTCCATACACATAATTAGTTAGTAACCATACTATTGTTTTATATTGTTTTAGCGAAACAGAATGGTTACCAATACCAGGGACCAGAATATTTATGTTTTGTCAATTCCGATTCCTCACAAAAGATAGAATAAATTCCGATTATAATTCTGTTACAACTTCCGGTGCAAGAAGCACAATAACAGTGTTGAATTTGATTTCAATCGTTTTGTTCAGTCTCTGCTTTGCAAAACAAATGATAAAAACAGCAAACTAAGACACAAATAATTAGTTCAATAAAGACCACAAAGACAAAGTGTTCATTTTGAATAGAATTTTTTTCAGTAGAATCAAAAATTTCGATTCTGATTCCAAAAAAATATCGGTCGATTCCGATTCCGACACGTGCTCAATACATATTATTGCCACCGTTGAATATTCTGTCAATTTCGTGCATTTGTAACTGAAAAGGACCGGCGGCTAAATTGCTTATGCACTTTTGGACGGCTTCATTTGAAATGAAAATCAAAGTATTACATCGACGATGATACCAGAGTTTAATCAGAGTAATCATAGTGTTCATAATAATAAAATCCCCCGCGCATTGCAAGCGTTTGCAATTTAAATAAGATTTCAACCAAAATATCCATGATCATCGACAATGATACAAGAGTTAAATCAGAGTAATTTCATTCCAGCCCGAGTATTTCAACGTCTTCTGTCTTTAGTCCAATTGACTAAAAATAAAAATTCCGATTCTGAAAAAAATCTAAAAAAATATCCCAAAAAATACCAGAGTTTAATCAGAGTAATTCTATTCCAACCCGAGTATTATTAGTATTATTTATTTATGTTAGCATATTTCAACGTCTTCTTTATTTTCCCAAATCGCAGACAATCCGTGCCCGCATCTTGGCAACATCGTCACAATAAAACTGTCGGAGAACCAAGAAACCGTGCTACAGGCTGATGAATCCACGCAGACGATGACAGTAGAAACCCACTTCCAGATGAACTACAACACGGGCGAGTGGAAGCGAATAAAGAAGCTACGAAAGCTGGACGACAGCGTCATACAAGTCCTGCCCCACGTTAAGCCCCCCGCAGCTGCCCCGGTGACTTCAACGCAAGCGATCTGATTGGTTGACGGACTTTAATTGAGCGACAGTGTTTAGTGTTAACAAAGTATGGCAAACGAAGGCGTCGTGACCAATGGCATCGTAAATAGCTTCAAGTTTTTGATGCTTTGTCTTGGTTCGTTATAAATCCGCTAGTCTCCTCCTCGCTGCCGGGATTTCTTGGCGGTCGCGTTCAGAGTAAGTCACAAAGAGTACCAAACTTGACGAAAATTGTAACTTTTTAAAATTATTTTCTACACTGTAACCGTCTCAAAAAGCCAGTGTCCAAATAGCTTAATTGGTTAGAGCAACACACGCGACAGGTGGAGATCGGGGTCCAAGTAGCTCAATTGGTTAGAGCAACACCAGCGACAGGTGGAGATCGGGGTCCAAGTAGCTCAATTGGTTAGAGCAACACC